>JAHTLZ010000114.1:14226216-14256070 GCA_023846285.1 Phrynocephalus versicolor | reverse complement strand
CTATCTATCTATCTATCTATCTATCTATCTATCTATCTATCTATCTACCCATCCATCTCATAATTATTTTTATATAGTCTAATCCACTTCATTGGCGAGCATCCTGTTTATTAATAGTGGAGCAAAATTCTCTACATAAGCCTTAGTTTGCATATTTACAAATCACAGATGGTTCCCATTGATTTCATTGTGACTTTCACTCCTGGATCTTTACATGCAGAAACTTCAGAAAAGCCCTACTATGTGTTTAATAGAATACTGCATTCAGGGAATGCAATAATAGAGTACTGCTCCATGTGTTTCAACCCGCAAAACATTTCAATGTGAAATAGATATCAAGTTACTTTTGACCTATGTTTGACAGCATACTGGTTAGCATATTAGAGTTGTGGACATGGAGATATATCCCTATAGGGCATTTTCCTTCTGCCACTGACCCATGAATGACAACTCAGTACTTGCAGTGCAAGGCCTGGCCATTTTTAAAAGAAAAACATAGTTACTTCACTCTACAGATGGGCACAAAACAGAAAAATAGTGTTTTGTTTTGTTGGTAGTTCTATTTCATTTTGTCTGTAATCAATATTAAAGTAGTTTCATTACAAAATGAAATGAAACACTATGCTCCCCCTGGGTCCTAGAGGCACCAAAAAGGCAGGGGAACTTCCTCAAGCTCTTCCCTATCAGCCCCTGAAATATGGAAAGGTTTGGAGGTCAGGGGGCTGAGTTATTAAGGTCCAAATCCAAATTGGATTTGGAAACCTAGCCGCAGGTGAGCAATATGCACTGCCACAACTTGGCTTCCGTTCCAAATCCAATTAGAAAGAATTTTTCCTAGGGGCACCCCATTTGGACCTTAATAACTCTGTCCCCTGAAATCAAAACTTTTCCAAATTTCAGGGGGTTACCTAGAATCACTCCCTGTCATTTCCTCTAGGATGAAACATTTCGTCCTAGAGGGGGAAAATGGAGTTTCATCACAAAACGAACTGAAACATGTCCTACAGTTTTGTTAGGTAACAAAGTAGTTTATTATCTAACAACATGACAAAACAGCATTTCGTTTTTCATTTCGTGCCCATCTCTACTTGACTCTTCCCAATGGCAGCATTATGACAGCATTGCCCCTTATCTCCTCCCATTAGGCTAAATGATAAAAGGGTGTTATGTAAATACACTGAAAAAGAAAGAACTAATGATTATTTATTTATTGTTTAAGTGACCACATAATTACTTTTTCCTTGTTGTTGAAGTAATACTGTAAATGGTTTCCCCCCCAATGGATTTTTGCAAACAGTAGCTTGAACAACAAGCCTAGACAATGAGCCCTTAATCATTAAAAAACGTTTTATAGTGTTTCTTTTCCTGCCAGGCTTGTAACTTGATCAATGTTTACAAACTGCCTTAGTGAGGATTTGAAGAAAGGTCTCCACTTCTGATAGTACTCAGTAATTGACATTTACTGTTGCTTGCAGCATGATTAGACAATTATACATTGATTTTCAATTGACAATATATGGAGAACATTTAATAATGGCAGCGGATACTAAAATGGCTCTGCTGAATTGCCTGAATGCAAAGTGAATTGGTGCTTGACAAACTCATTTTCCTTAAATACAACAATATCCACCAGGTCTGAGTACATGTGTGTATTTTCTAAAGATCTGAGGGGACCATCTTAATATGTGAGGAAACTATATGATAGCAACTCAGGATGTTCTTAAAAGAAGTTTTAAAAAATCTACCCAAAAGAAGAAGATTCCTGGCTGTATTTACAAATTGTACCTTTTAAGGCTACTGGCCAATACAGAGCTACCCAATCTTCCAAACTGTTATCCATGTTCAAAATGCTTCTGCAACCTACCTTTCATTCTAGGAGATACCTATGATGCAGCATTACTCTTTTGTGTTTGCTTGTTTTATTCTTATTTTTAAAGCCAAACCTGAGTTTACAAACTTACTCTAAAGTCCACTAATAAGTCACAATTAGAACAGGCCCACTGAATCAGTGGGGATTTTGCAAGTTAACTCCTGTTTCCACTAATTCAGTGGGGCGACTTTAGTTGCAACTTACTTTTTAGCCAATGACTAAACTCCTATTGCTTCATTAATGTAATAAACTACACTAGAATGGGCCCATCTGAATAACTGGAATTTACTGAGTTGACTCAACAAATCCCTATTGATTCAATGGACCTACTCTAGTGCAATTTACTGTGCTTAGCAAGAGGATTAGGGCTATTGTGCTGCAAACTCTGAACTGGAGTTACCCATAATACCCATACAATAAATCTTGTGATATTTTACTTTCCAGAAGCAGGCAAAGACCTTTCTCTTCAGGCAAGCTTTCCCTGAATGCTGGACTACCTATGATATGACTTTCAGATGGGTTACCATGCATGAACACCAGTTTTTTCCATATTAGTTTCCATCCTTCATAATGGATTTTTTTGTTTGTTTTCATGTGCTCTTTGTAGCTTTAATGTTAACTTTGAATGTTCTAAAATGCCTCTTGTAATTCTCTGTTCCTAACTTGAGTATGTCTAAATGTTCTGGACTGTATATTGTCACTCACTATTGTAAGCCCCCTTGGGTCCTTTTCCAAGGAGAAAGGTGCGGTAAAAATATTCAAAAAAAAGTACATTATCAATCCAGTATTCGTATAGGAATAGTTTATAGGAATACTGGATTATTTTAAAAAGATTTCCCTTTTGGGGTTAGGTGGGTAGTGGTTTAGGTATCTGGTTGTGGAGGCAGAATGAGGGAGTTCAATTTCCTATTGTGCCTTCTGGGAGAAGAGCCATCCTGTCTAGCCTTGGGCATGCTGGACAGTCCCAGAGCAGCCTAAAAAGAAGGGAATGGTAAACCACTTCCAAGCACTTTCTATCTAGAAAATGCTGAAAAGGGTCACCATAAATCTGAAATGACTTGATGGCACATCATCATCATCATCATCATCATCATCATCATCATCATCATGTCCAAAACTGTGTTAATTATTCTGATGCTATTCATGGAACTAAAAATAATTGCATTATTGCTTGTAAACATATCTCTGAAAAATGTTAATATATTAGTCACTTTAAATCAGGGGTGTCCAAACTTTTTGCAAGGAGGGCCAGATTTGGTGAGGTGAAAATGTGTGGGGGCTGACCATTCAGCTGCATTTAGCCTCTGGATGGACTTTGGACAAGTCTCTGTAACATGCAAGGAGGCGGGGAGGATGCTGCAGCAACGGAGCCAGGGGTGGGTAGGCTCGGCAGGTGGCTGAGGGGACGCAGTGAAGGCAGGCAAACTGTAAATCTGCAACCTGATGTCTCCATCCAGTATGGGAAGGGGCCAGCTGGTGGGGATGTGTGACAGGCTGAGCTGGTGGGGAGAAGAGGCTGCGGGCCGCTCATAATTTGAAAATGGGCCACATTTGGCCCCCGGGCCTGACTTTGGACATGCCTGCTTTAAATTAATGAATGAAACATGGCTTTCTAAAAAGCTTCCTGTAACCTAACCACTCTCCTATAACTTTTCAGTGGCTTCCATAAAGTGATATTAATCTTTATATGGATCAATATATTTGGGTCTTTATAGTTTTATATGTATGAGGAACCTGAAAGCTAGGATTCTGTCAACTAAAAGCAAACGCAAAGTGTTCTGCTTATATACCGCCCCATACCACTTTAAGTAGTCTTTGGGCGGTTTACAATTTTAATTACAGTGTGCAGGCTACACATTGCCCCCCCACCCCAGCAAGCTGGGTACTCATTTTACCAACCTCAGAAGGATGGAAGGCTGAGTGAACCTTGAGCCTGCTACCTGGGATTGAACCCCAGGTCGTGAGCACAGTTTCACCTGCAGTACAGGCATTTAACCACTGTGCCAGGAGGAAACATTTTACACATAGTGTCAGGTCTATATATGTCTTTTGCCATACATTTAATCATCCCAGTATGTGTTTAGAATAGTTTAGGGCTTTAGAGTTAAAATGATTATCTTAATAATTTAAACAGTTGCGACATTACAGGAATAATTTATAGTAAGAGGATATCATTAGTTTTCAACAAAGTAATGCTATTTCAGCCACATACAAAAAGAGGAAGAGGAGAAACAAAAGCAGAAGATGTCTTCATAGAGTAGGAATTATATAATCTACCATCTTGAATGCAAATCAAGCACCACTGCACAGAAGTTCGTGCCAAAATAATCCTGTTATTTCACATTGGAACTCCAAGCGAGATTCTAGCCTCAACAAATCATTTAAGCTTCCGTGTAGCTGAGGATTCCAAGAACTGGTAAAGCTGATCTTAGCTGTTACACAAACATTCTCAGCCAGGAATTCTTACCGGCTGACTCTACATCTTGAGAAGAAGAAAGCATCCTTCCTTTCAAAAGTGAGCAAGCAAGTTACGATAGGCCTACAGTGATTCAAATTTCTGCACAAGCAAAGATACTAGACTTCACACCACAATTATCAAAAGAGCAACAATCAAGGTAAAGACAGTACAAGAACACCAAAGACCCACATGCACCAAACCGGAGAAGATGCACAGGAACCTGAGAAAATCAACAACAAAATGCATTTCACATTATATGTTTCAGGATAAAAGACAGTTTATCTGGAAATCTTGTTTCATTTCATTTCATAAGGCAATGGCAAATGCCTAGGTATGACCACAGGAATTGGGCCACTAACAGAAACATATTTATGCCTCTCCAATACTAGCAGCATATTTTGTTCTTTTATAGTTCTCAAGGGCTCACTGCAACTATTTGATTTATTTGTTTGTTTCAAGCTTGTTTACAAGGAAGGTTTATTTTTCTGGGATGAGGGGCTAAATAATAACAAGGGGCAAAAACAACACAAACTGAAATTTCTGTTCAAACCTTTAAGTATGAAGTTGCCTGGTACAAGTCAGACTGGTCTATCTAATCAACATTTTGTATTATCACCGTGTCAAAAAAATGGCTGGTTTTGTTATAAACATTAATGAGTGTGCACTGTAATAAATTAAAATGTGAGAAAATAATTCAAAATAACCAGGGATGCCCAAAGTAAGAGTATTAACTGTGATATACAGTACAATCTTTAATGTGACAAATCTCACTGTGGCATTGCCACCTGATGGATAATTGAGGTAAATACACATACAGTATTAGTTGCTTACAAGCATAAGTAATAATACTTTTACTTATAGGTAGGGGTTGGTGCTAAGAAGCAAAAAAAAGTAAACCAAGTCAGTGTTCAGACACAAGTCATTCCCTCTACGCAATATATTTGCTGCTTTACAGCAAATTAAGGGCCATGGTGGTTCAGTGGACTAAGACTCTGAAAACTGCTGGCTGCAAAGTCAGCAGCTCAGCAGTCCAAATCCCAGGTGCCATGCAGCGGAGCAAGCTCCCCCTGTTAACCCCAGCTCCTGCCAACCTAGCAGTTCAAAAGCATGTAAAAGCAAGTAGATAAATAGGTACCGCCATAAAAAAGCGGGAAGGTAAAACAGTGTTTCCTTGCAGCCATGCCCGCCACATGGCCATGAACTTGCACAACACTGTCTCTTTGGCTTGAATACAGAGATGAGCACCGTCCCTAGAGTCAGACACGACTAGCACACATGTGCGGAGAGAACCTTTACCTTTTACCTTACAACAAATTAGGTAAACAATGACTTAGACTATAAATAAACATGGGAACACAGGAGAAGGTCTTCTATGTTGCTGCTCCCAGACTTTGGAACTCCCTCCCACAGGAGGCTACTCTGGGGGCTCTTCAGACAAGTGACTGGCCACCTTACTAGGCATTTTTAAGACATTGTTTTAGCTTACTGTTTTGAATGTATTTTGGTGTTGCTTATGTTTTTTAGTGCATTATCTGATCCTTTTTTCACTGTTGTTAAATTTAATAATGTTTTTAAATGATATAAGCTATCTTGAGTCCTTTTAAGGAGAAAGTCTAGGTAAAATATTTTCTATCAACCAATCAATCAATTTCTCACCCTTTCAATCAGTGAGCAGCAATTATGAGGCACATTTATCCAAGGAGAAAGATAATAAAACAGCTCCAGAAAATAATGGATTACATTTACACTGTAACAGCATGGGTGAGCTCAGTTTAGAATTTTTTTTGAGTGTCTTAACATACTTGGAGCTAAGTAATGCTTTTGCTTTTCTCACTAAGAACTTTGATGTACAGTAGTCCCTCACCATATTGCAGTTCATCCATGGTCCCAGTATACCGCAGATTTTTTATGCAGCAAGGAAAGTACTTATACTTTGATAGCCAGATGAATTTCGAAATGTTGATTGTCTGATTTCATTCTGGAATTGACTCTTTACTGGGATAATGCCAGCTATGATGAACTGTAAACTCTGTGGAGATTCTCAGACATTCAGGCTTGGAGTTGACTGGGAGTTGAGTCATGGGAACTGGACTTCTTTTCTTGTGGGACTGAAACATTTCCCTACTCAGCCAAGTAGCTTCTTAAGTCTGAGAATTTTTTGAATTAATTGGTTACACACTACTTTTCTTCTTCAAACACCTCTCACCTCATTTGGGCTCTGGCTATATGCTTTTTCTCGCGTTTTCACTCTCCTTTTCAGATTCCACTACTATCCTTCACTGTTCACCCCTTTCACCCCATTATCTCTCCTGTTTATACTGCAGCTTCTGTGTTTTCTACTGCCTTTAATCATTTACAATGTTTAATCACCATTTTCTTGCCTTGAGTCCTAATTTGTCTCTGCTCTAAGACAAACGTTTTTGGCATTAAACAACAATGGTTTCAATCTAATTCGGCAGCTTAGCTCAATATTATCTCTTCCAGGACTTCAACAAAAAATCTATTTTTGTGATCTCAATCTCTCTCCATCAACCATTTCTCTTTGTTTTCTAGATCAATCAAAATGTTTGGAGTATCACTATATTTCTGTAAAGAAAAGGGCTCCTTTCATTCCCAAATTCACCCTTGTCTTGCAGTCACACCAGACTGCAAGCATAATCACCACCACCATTGCCACCCCTTTAGCAGGCACGACAGGATGAAGTGTCACCTTCCCTTCCATTTAGGAGTCCACTAACAGTTTACATTTCTGGCCTCTTTTCTTTACTACATCTGAGAGAAATAATCCAGGAAAAACTTTTTGGGAAAAGAAGACAAAAATGCACAAGGAGATAGGACCTCCCAACATCTATCCTTATTTATTTATTTATTTATTGGATTTATATATTGCACCATCTAGCAACGAGCCCACTCTGCGCAGTTTGTAAAGACCTTTATCCTTGTAAAGAGTTTTATCTCACATGGTTTTACAAGATCTACAACTTTATATAATCTTCTTTAATACAACTAGTAAAATATGTTTGCTCCCTTGCCATGTTTAAGATAAATAAAGGAAAGGAAATAACGTCATTTTCTCACCCCCAACATGGATACTAATGATTTAGTAGAACAGCAGTATTTCATTCCCAACACTTTTGATTCTATGGAATGAGAAAGCAATGCTCAGTCTCAGAGTCTGCGCAGCCTCTGGACACATGCAGAGCTGAGTCAGAGCATAACTTGTGCCAAGCTGGCATCTCCTGTGATTCCTGCAGCTAACTCCTGTTTCTTCATTTGCATACTGCAGAAGGAATGTGCTCTCTGTAGAACACAAAGCAAAATAAAATAGAATACCTCTCCTGGTGCACTTTACAAAGTAACTACGTATGAACACAATGGTTTTTGGAAAAAGCAGAGTTGCATTCTCCTAGATATTGCAACCTACTCTTTACATTGATGATGATAATAAACTCCTTCCCAAGATCTGTTTTGTGACAAAGAGCTGTGTTTCTTTCACGAGAGTAGCTAGATTTAGGGCAAATTTCTAAATCTACTGTGGACTGCAGGATCCAGTGATCATACTTAGTCATTCATGTGTGGCTTTCCCCCCACCATTTATATATTAGGTACTACCTCATGGTACATTGTGTCCAGCTATTAATCCCCAACATGAACTGGGATAAACAAATAACGGTAGTTAACAACCCTTCCTCCTTAGAAAGGGAGTTAAAAAACCACACTACTGTGGTGTTACCATGCTTTGCCCCTGGCCCTTTCACAGGCTTCTGGCAAGCACCACCATTACTTCCCTCTTTCACTGTTACCAACTAGCCTCTCTAGTAAATTAATGCTTTCAGATTGCTTTAAACTGAATAAAGATAAAAGAGGTTTATTTATAACAAAGTAACATTAAAAGCATAAAGAGTAACTAGTTCAGGAACAAACAAAAGGAAGAATATAGCTCAAATACACTAAAGTTAGGTTACAGAAGAAATTGGTTACTTGCACACCCTGCTCTTAAACTTAGAGACACTCAATGCTTAAATGTTCTCTCAAAAGTTCCTAAATCCTATCTCTTCTCTCTCTCTCTCTCTCTCTCTCTCTCTCTCTCTCTCTCTCTCTCTGTCTCTCATTCAGTTTCTATCTCTCAGTCCCTTTCTGAGTATTTCTCAGTCAGTCCCTATCTGACCAATACAGTGATTGGTTGAGCCTTAAACCCACTCAGGCTCCTCCCCAACTCTCCCATTGGTCAACAAACAACAAATCAGCACAGACGCATATATCCTAAATTATTCATGTCAGAGAGGTAAATGCCACAACTACTCCCCCCTTTAAGGTCTTTTATTTTACTGTGGACAACATCAAGTCCTGAAAGGGCATTAAAATGCACAAGATGTAATCTTAGGTTCTCAGAGGTGTAATATAAAATTATACAGAATGTCAATAATTTTATGATCCCTGAAATCTATGTTGATGTTTACCTCAGGCTGCCATCACATTATTTACATAAAACAATGATTGAAATGTTCATGATTATCTCCAACTAGAACAACATAAGTGTCCTCCATTTTATCATGAATCTATGACACTACAGAATTTCAGCCATATTTGCATTAACTATCTGGAATGACCCAAACAGATCAATGATGAGAAATAAATGAATCCTTTGCCCTCCCCAAAAGCTAGTTGAAAGTATTAGTCATTTCCTTTGGGGGAAATTGCAGAACATCTAGATAGGGTCACACAAATACTTGTCTTCCCATTACCTTCTTATTTCAAATGGCACTTTTAGTAGCTTCCGTTCTTCTGCAATATGCCATATGCATGCTTGCAAGGGCAAAAACAAGTTACACAGAATTTCTTTGCAAATTCTATAGAAGAAAAGGTCTCAAACTTTTTTACCTTTGGATTTATCCTTTAATTAAATCATAACAAATGTAAAATCTGTCTCCTATCCTCTCTTCAAAATAAGAAAATTGTATTTGTCATTCAGTGATATTTGAAGCAAAGCCTGTTAGAGAAATGAACATATTTTCTGCCCCAAAACTATGAAAAATAACTTTTTTCTATAATCAAAGGAGTATTTCTAACCCTGAATATTCAAATAAATCTTAATTGAGATGACTCTTAACACTCTCTAGGGGTACATCATGTGACATATTAATGATTTCCTTTAGTCTATATTATTTCCAACTGCATGTCATTTTACTGTGCAGATATTAAAATGTATGGCAAACTGCTTCTTGCTACCACCCACACTAATAATTATATAATATATATTTTACAGGGTGGATTCAATTTAATATTTAGTATTTTTATCTACCTTGATACTTTTTATGTGTCCTTTGACTAGGCAGATCAAGGATAAGGAATGGATGGGGCCTCTCAATCTTCAAGGACTGCAGCTCCACTCATTCTTCATCACTGAAAACACTGACAGGAAGATGGAACCTGCCATCCACCAAATCTAGAGAGCTACATATTCCCCAGGCATGGTGTTGAGCAGAGTGGGCAATTTTTCCAATGTCCAAGAATCATACACACTCGTCTTTGGCCTTGCAGTCATTTCCAGTGAAGAGACATAAATGTGTTTAGGTATTTAAAACGTTCCACTTGGGCAAATTTAAGCCCTCCTCTGGTGCTTTAGTTACACTAACTCATGTATTTAATGCCAAAAACTATAACAGGAAATAGAAGGGCTTGCTATGAAGATTGTGCAGTGCGCTCACTAGCTTGGAACTGCGCCTGCTGTGAAATGAAATTCTTAAAAACTACTCAGAGAAATGTGATGATTAAACACTAGGAGGTCAAAACATTCTGAAAGTTCATGCCTTTATTAACAGTGGTCATTTGTTGCAGTCCCACTATCCCATCATAGCCTTGGTGTCTGTTTAATTCCCTATAAAATTCCTTCACACATAATCTTAACTGCTGATAATATAACCTCAGGGCAAATTAAGAAATTGAAATATATATATAAGCATATTTTGGTAGCACATGAACCAGGCAAACAAATTTAAAACTGTATTATGGCACACTTATTTGCATAGGCTTTTGAAGCAATACACTAGAGGGAATAAGCCAGGCATAACCAAACATTGGCCCTCTTGATGTTTTGGACCACAACTCCCAGAATTCCAAGCCTGTATTGCCAATGGTGAAAGATTATGGGAGTTGTGGTCCACAACATCTGGAGAGCTGAAGTTTGGACATGCCTGGAGTAAGCAGAAGGGGGCTGCCATTAAATGAGAACCATTAAATAAAATGTGCCATAGCTTTTTTTTTTTTTGTGAGAGAGAGAGAGGGGGGGAGACAGAACAACAACTTAAAACTATAGGAAGCTGGAGGCAACACAACCTAAAGTAAATATGAAGAACAGGTTGGTCAAGTTGAATTTATACCAGAATTATGAAGGACAAGGAATGAATGGCTTCTTTGCTCCTTCCCCTTCGTTATTCCCACACACCGATTTCCCTCTTTCAGAATATGACCCTTGGATGGATAAACTGTTTGTATTTCAAAAAGTGCTTCAGTGAATATTTTCATGACAGCTGCATTTTTATAACGCTAATGTCTAGACAAATACCATATTTTTCCATGTATAAGACTATATTTTTGTCTAAAATCGTTGGACTAAAAATTGAGGATTGTCTTATACGTGGAAGCCAGAGAAACAAACCACACAGTCGCAAAACTGTAATTTTGAGTTGGAAAAGTGGGAGTCATCTTATGCATGGAGCCATCTTGTAGATGGAAAAATACAGTAAATATGGCATCTTACTTGCTTGCTTACTTATTTATTTAATTTGATTTCTATACCTCCCATCTAGCTACCAGGCTAATGATAACCATAGGAAGAGTGGCCCTCTGAATATTAAAATTTATTGCAGAAGCACCACAAAACATCTTCTAAAAATATTATTTGCAAAAAAAAAAGACTCATAAAATCACTTTATTTAAAAAAAACCTAAAGCTTGAGGGCAACTAGATACAAGTAACATAATTTTCTATGCAAGACTTCCTACAGGTTCCCTGTAATGAAAGGAATTGCTTGGGACATATAAGGTCCTCGCAGTGTTTAATTTCCAAAAACATTACAGTACTCCAGCATTATTCCTGATGGCATTATTCACCTTACAGTGCAAAACTAACATGATCAGGATTACAGCCACCAAATGTATTGGGTCCTATGATAAATCTGTATTTCATATACTTTTTTCTCATTAAAATATTCTATTCTTTCTAAGCCTACTCTTCCAGACAATACAGCAGAACCAAAAATGTACAACACAATGTAATAGGCATTCTCAGTAGGCAGTTTTCAGTTTTTATTACATTATTTACTTTAAAGACACTGCCGTAGGCTATCTCTTCTCTGACATTTACTGCATGGCTATGATTCTTCTGTACTTTGTATTTGTCAATTTGCTCCACATTTTTATTTGGGATTTTAAACTCTATCTCCCAGGTAGCTTGCTTTTTTACTGAATACTTTGAACCTTGTTGTCTTCCAAGTTGTTTTTAGACCATTTGTTATTTAGAGCATTGATTTAATAAGTAACCAGCTGATTTGTCAGCTAGTAACATCATTACCATCTGCATAGTGGGCTTTGCTGACAACCTCTCCACTGACAAAGACATCATTATTTGAATTATCAAGTGCTTCTCTAAAGATGTCCTCAGAGTAAAAAATACAAAGCATTCTGCAAGAGTATACTGTACATCCTCACCAACGCAGGCAGGTCTTAAACATCTGGGAAATTAGTACTGCTTTTGTCTAGCTCCAAAGATAGTCATGATGGCCTCATGCCATGTCCCTGCATACAGCAGGTGAGGAGGCACCACTGAACAGGGATATTCATGGTCAACACACAAACTGAATCAATGAAAAACTGCAACTCTACCTTTAAGAGGATAAGAACATTTGATTAATGAAATACAATATTTTAATATGTTTTAATTTGCAAAAGTGCTATGCACTGCATTTTATTTGGAGTGAATTATATTTATTATTATTGGTGATACTGGCACAGACACTGATGTTCCATATCATTTGGGGTCGGGGTGGGGGACATAGTTTTGTCCAACTTCCCAGCCCTGCATTTGTCAATGATACTGCATACTGTGATAATCTATGGTTCCAGTCCAAACTTGGGCTCACTCAGCCATATATAACAAACAGAAATCACTGCTCTCTGTAAGGACATCAACTGCATTGCTTGCAGATACATTTCTTCCACCTGAGAACTGAGTGCAGGTTTACTTGTTTTTATGTAGGCTTTGTTGGTACTATAAGCTACATACAGGTATTTGAGTGGCTGGCAACCAGCTACAAAAAGTACCAACTAGCTGGTGATAACTTCCTCCATACCCAATATATCATAGACATCCTTCATTCTCAAGAGACTACGACATCTAGTATGGCTAAAAAGGCCAATTCAAGAGTGACAGTCCCTTCCACACTGAGGACAGATACGGTCTGTCCTTTTATCAGTCTCCAGATTTCGCTGTTTCCGGGACTGCCTCTTTTCCTCACCCTGTTGAACATGTGTCCCTTCAAATTATAGAACGCATACTGCATCTTTGTCCTTTAGGCAGAATGATCGGAGGTCAAGGTTTCCCATCTAAAGGTCCATTCCCAAAGTCTTCAGATCCCTCTTGCAGATATCCTCACATTGCAGCTGTGGTTTCCCTCTGGGCACTTTCCCTGCACTAATTCTCCATACCAAAGATTCCAGCTCCTTCCAGGACTCTGCCATTTGGAACTTTATCATACCATGTGATGCCAAAGATACGTTGGAGACAGTTCATGTGGAATGTGTTCAGCTTTCTCTCCTGCCATACACAAAGAGTACATGACTCACTGCAGTACAAGATTGTGTTCAAAACTCAAGGTCTATAAACCTGAATCTTTTTATGTTCCGTCAGCCTCTTGTTAAGCCATACTCTCTTTGTAAGTCTAGAGAATGTAGTAGTTGCTTTACCAATGTGTCTATTCAGCTCAGTATCTAAAGAGAAGGTTCAGAGATGGTTGACCCAAGGTATACAAAGTCATGGATAACTTCCAGTTCTTGTGCAGAGATTGTAATACAAGGAAGTAGATCCACATCCTGACTTGTGTTTTTTAGGCTGATTGTTAATCCAAAATCTTGTAGGCCTTGCTAAAATGATCCATAAGTTGTTGAAGAAGAATAATGGCAGCATCGCCAGCGAAGAGGAAATTCCGCAAACATTTCAGCTGAACTTTGGACTTTAGAGAGATTAAAGAGTTTTCCATCTGATCTAGTCTGGGAATAAATACCCTCTGTTGCAGTCCCAAAAGCATGCTTCAACATGACAGTGAAAAAGATCCCAAATAAAGATGGTGCAAGAATGCAGCCCTGCTTCACTCCACTTCTAATATCAAAGGAAACTGATGTTAAGCCATCAAAAACTACAGTACCCTTCATATCCTCATGAAAGGATACTGAGGAGTTGAGGTGGACATCAAATCTTGGGGAGAATTTTAAAAAGACCATCCCTACTAACCAAGTCAAAAGCCTTTGTAAGATCTATAAAGGCTACAAAGAGTGGCTGCCCCTGTTCTCTACCTTTCTCCTGAAACTGTCTAAGGGAAAATACCATATTGGTGATGGACCTGTTGACTCAGAATCCAGCACTGATTTGTTTTACAGAATCATGGCTGAGTGACTTAATCCCTGAAAACTTTGTACATATTCCAGGGTTTCAAATTCAACGAGCAGATTGAATTGTTGATCCATCTGGGAAACAGAAGGGCGGAGGATTGTGCTTATATATCAATAATTGTTGGTCTAAAGATATAACCACCTTAAAGAAATTTTGCAATGTGGACTTAGAAACATTAATCATTATCTGCAACCCCTTTTATTCCCCAAGGGAATTTTCTACATTTTTGGTGGTTGCAGTATATATCCCTCCTGATGCTTCTGTGACAAATGCATTAAGTATTTTAACTAGTCAAATTATAATGGGCCGAAAATGCATATCCTGATGCTTTTAAAATTATTTTAGGTGATTTTAATCAAGCTGATTTAAGGAAGGAGTTACGAAAATTCTTCCAGCATGTTAAATGCCCTACTAGAGGGGGAAATATTTTGGATCATTGTTATACAACTTTAAAGGATGCTTATCGCTCTTTATCACACTCAGCTGTGGGACATTCTGATCACTGCATGGTTCACCTTGTACCTGTTTACAAACAAAAGCTTAAAACTTTAAAACCAACAATTAAAACAGTGAAAACTTGGACTGAGGAAGCAAAGTTAAAGTTGCAAGCATGTTTTGACTCTGCTGATTTGGATGAGCTCACAGACACTATAACATCATATGTCAGCTTTTGTGAGGACTTATGTGTGCCATCTAGGAATGTGAAAATTTACAGTAATAACAAACCGTGGTTTACAACTAAACTCAAACAGCTACGTCATGCCAAAGAAGAAGCCTATAAAAATGGTGATAGAACATTGTATAATCAGGCTAGGAATATATTGACCAGAAATTAGAGCTGCAAAAAGGAACTACACTGAAAAGTTAAAGAACCAGTTTTCAACAAATGAATAAGCAAATATGTGGAAAACTCTTAAAACCATTACTGGTCATAGTAAAACCCCTCTCCATGTTGAAGGAAATCATCAACTGGTGAATGACTTGAATATGTTTTACTGCAGGTTTGAGAGGAAACTGCAGCCATCTATTCCTGCAATTTCCATCTCAGATTTAACAACAACAAGTGAGCCTGTGGAAATTTATCCCATGTCATCGGGTCCTCCATCTTTGGTGATCACAGAGGAGGAGGTGCAAAGTCTGTTTTATAATCAGAAGTTAAGAAAAGCACCAGGTCCAGATAAAATAACTTCTTGTTTAAGAGTTTGTGCTGAACAACTGGCTCCTATTTTTACCCGCATCTTTAATAGATCACTGGAGATGTGTTATGTTCCTTCTTGCTTCAAACATTCATTGATTATTCCAGTACCAAAAAAATCTTCTGTCAAAGAACTGAATGATTATAGACCAGTTGCTTTAACTTCTGTGGTCTTGAAAACTTTTGAGAGACTAGTGTTGGCTCACCTGAAATCTATCACGGATTTGTCATTAGATCCATTGCAATTTGCTTATCGTGCAAATAGATCAATAGATGATGCTATTAATATGTCCTTACATTACATATTGCAACATCTTGAATCTCCAAAATCTTATGCAAGGGTTCTTTTTGTTGATTTTAGTTCTGCATTTAACACTATTATTCCAGGTATCCTTATGACTAAATTAAAACAGCTGGCTGTACCTGATCACGTTTGTAAATGGATTGTAAGTTTCGTAACAGACAGAAAGCAGCAGGTGAAGTTAGGTAAAATTATATCAGATATTAGCAAGGTTAGCATAGGAGCCCTTCAGGGCTGTGTGCTTTCTCCATTTCTGTTTTCCTTATATACTAATGATTGTACCTCAAAGGATTCCTCTGTTAAAATAGTGAAGTTTGCAGAGGACACTATGGTGATTGGCCTCATTCGAGACAATGATGAATCTGCCTATAGGCAAGAGATTGAACAACTAGTTTTATGGTGTAATCAAAATAATCTTGAATTAAATACATGCAAAACTGTTGAAATGGTGGTGGATTTTAGGAGGACTCGTTCTATACAACCACCTCCTATGATATCAAATAATTTAGGGTCAATAGTGGAGTCCTTTAAATTTTTAGGTACTATTATATCTCAAGATTTAAAATGGTTATCTAATATTGAAAGTATTATTAAGAAAGCACAACAAAGAATGTTTTTTCTGCGTCAACTTAGGAAGTTCAGACTGCCAAAAGAACTGTTGATTCAATTCTATAGAGGTGTTATTGAATCTATTATCTGTTCCTCTATAACTGTCTGGTTTAGTTCTGCGACTAAGCATGACAGATATAGACTTCAAAGGATAATTGGAACTGCAGAAAAAATTATTGCTACTAATTTCCCATCTATTGTGGAATTGTATACCACACGAGCTAAAAAGAGGGCGATGAAAATATATACAGATTCCACACATCCTGGACATAATCTGTTTCAATTGTTACCCTCAGGGCGACGTTTTAGGGCATTGCACACTAGGACAACTAGATATAAAGATAGTTTCTTTCCAAGTGCTATCAAACTGTTGAATAATTAATTTTTACTTTTCTTCGTCCTTTTTAAATAATAGGTTATATTGTAGTGTTGTACTGAGTTTTTATTGTTGACTATATGATTCTTATATTTCCTTTTATATAGAGAGAGCATATTTTAACAAAACAAATTCTGGGTGTGTTCAACTACACTTGGCCAATAAATAAAAAGTATTCTATTCTGTCTAAGGGAAAATACCATATTGGTGATGGACCTGTTGACTCAGAATCCACACTGTGATTCTGGATAAAATCTCTCTTCAAGGACCTGGAGCCTCTTCAATATGATATGAGCAAGAGATGTCATGATAGTTGTTATAGTCACCTCTGTTACCTTTGTTCTTATACAGTGTGACGATACTAGCATGCTTCATATCCTGTGGTAGTCCACCTAGCCTCCGACAGAGACCGAAGATTTCATATAGTTCAGCGGCAATAATCTCTTTGCAACACTTCAGAACTTCAGCAGGGATATTATGGAACCTCGTGGCACAGTGGTTAAATGCCTGTACTGCAGCTAAAACTGTGCTCACAACCTGGGGTTCAATCCGAGGTAGCAGGCTCATGGTTCACTCAGCCTTCCATCCTTCCGAGGTTGGTAAAAAAAGCGAGGTCATTGTCCTAACATTCCAAGTGCCTAACTTTAGAGCTAAAATTTTCTTATGTTTGTTACATAGTGCCGAGTTATCAATCTGCTTGTTGGCTTCCATCCTAGACCCCATGCATCCTGTGAGGTTAGCAAACTGTGTCGAGGCAGCACGTTACTGGTAGGGGGCTGCCTGTCATAAGGCTGGTGATAACTGCCAAATAAGGTACAATGACCTCTCCCACATTCAGAAATAGCTCCTGACATCACTCTCTACTCCTCTCGATAGATAGATAGATGGAGGAAGGGAGGAAGGGAGGGGGAGAGAGAGAGAGAGAGAGAGAGAGAGATGCATGCATGCACGCACACGCACACGCACACTCACACACGCATATATGGGACACTTGAAAACACATTAGATATAAGCAGAGCATTTTTACAAAAGTGTCTTATGAGCAGATGTTAGATAAAAGAGAAGAAACTCACTTTACAGTGGTCATACTGATGTTGCAAAGTTGGTACATCTCCACCAACAGGCATCTGCTTCTTTAAGTCTTCCTCTTTCAGATTCAGCCATTTGATAAGCTCTTCCAATGACATCAGCAACTTATTCCACTTTTCTGCACTTGCTTCCAAATGAGCCCTACAATGATATACATAAAACTTTTTAATGGTCTTGTACCACTTTCAAATATGCTAGATTATTGCTGCTCAAGATTGCATTAATGTGAACAATGGATACATTCCTTAATGCACAAAAGCACTGAAATTATACATAATCACTTGAAAGTTGTTTCTAAAAGTAATGAATCATCTGCAGCTGTCCCCATTCTTCATTTCAGTTGTTCTCATAACTTTAAATTATAGTCAAGATCTAGTGTCACAATGCCATACCTAATGTCAATTGATATGTGCCTTTCTTTCTCTTTTGCCTTCTATAGCACCAAATATCTGCATTAGAGGGTTTCATAGCCCTCTGGGCAAATGTTTGGGCATGGCAAGAAACTGCAGGAGTGATGTATCTCTTATGGTTATGGTGATGACACACAGTTCTGTTTCTCCTTTACCACCTATGCAGTGGATGCCATCCAGATGCTTGAGCAATTCCTGGCTTTGGTAATGGAATGAACCAAGGTTAACAGGCTCAAACTGAACCTGGATAAGACAGAGGTTTTGTTCCAAGGATATCTGTGTCCCTTCAATAGATTTTGGGGGTGGGGGGATTATCCCTAGACTGGATGGCATTGCTCTCTCATTCAGGGACCAAGTTTTTAATCAGGGTATTATTTTGGATCTGGATCTTTCTTGGGATTCCCAGAATCCCAAGAATCAGCTGCAGCGCATTTGCCCAACTCTGCACCTAGCTAGGCAAGGGCACCCTCAGGATATTGATGCAAGCACTGGGCCACAATACTTGTCAGAGCATCTCTCCCCAATATCATCTGTCCAATTTTTCCCCAGGCTAGGCTTCTCTGCACAGCCAACTCATTCACAAGAAGCTGTGTCTTGTTTATACCCTGTTTGATAAATACATCAATTTGAAATAACTAAAGATAAGAAAAAGAAGGGTAATACCCTATAATCAAAAGCAAATATTTCCATAAAAGGTACTACTCACAAGAGACTAATGGCTAGAACTGCAGAAGCATTAAAAAGGTTAAATGCTGTCCCATTGAACTTTGTTGGTATAGATTTATTGCATTTTGCTGAATCAATGAATTGCCTGCAGCACTGTGGTGTAATTCAGTTACTATGACATATCATTAGTGTGACTACTCTTGATAATGTCAGAATATTTTTTTTGTTCAATCCCATGTCTACATTCAAATATAGCAAGTAGAGAGTGTCCTAACAGTTACAAAGAAATTGTTTTGAACTTCTATCATTTATTAAGAAACTAAATATAATCTAGACTCTTACAGCTTTTCCCAGTTTTCTAAAATGATGGAACTGTATCCCAAAACTTCAATACAAATCTTTTCTCTCAGTGATCTTGATGAATCTTGAGACCATACCATTATCTTACTCTGATAAATTGTTTTGCTGCCTACATGTCAGCTGGGCAACAGGAGAGGATAGTTTTGGTTTTCTGCTAATTCAGCATGCCATTCTAGTAACATTATATTAAGGTCTAAAACAAAGGGTAAGATCTCTTCAAAACACTGCATATTTTCATCACAGAGTGCAATGATTCATTCATTTATTTTATTCTTTAATTTTCTCTTGCTCATGTTCTTCTTCCTGCTATCCCGAAGAGCCTTCATCTAGCTTCACCTAGCCTTCCAGATAGAGTAATGCCTTGGTTTATAAGCATAATTCGTTCTGGAAATACGTTAGTACAGTGGTACCTTGTATAAAGGATTTAATTCGTTCCAAATGAAATTGTGTTACAGAAGTTTCTGTAAGATCACTGAGCAGTTTCTCTGGCTACAAGTTATTATCACAGCTGCATGGTTTTGCAGTTCTCAAAACTGAATTTGTGTCTGTGGGGATCACATACCTTTTCTTCACAGCAAAAATATTATAAAATTAACAGAGTTGAGAAAAAGACCTTAATCCATTCTTAAGCTGGGCTGACAGTCTACGTTTTGAAATATATATATTATTGATTAACCATATCAGTTAACAAACATGGATTCTTGTTTAAGTAGATAACATATGCTACAATGTTATTATTTTAGTATATTTTAGAAAACGAAACATCCTAGGGAATGGATTAACTTCGTCAACCTTGGTATGCCTGTATTAACATTATAACATCGAGAAAGAGTCATTATGTAGAAAACTATGGATTAAATCTAGTCTTATTGACTAGGGATTTAAATCATGATTTAAATCATTTTAAATCAAATCTATCCTGGTTTTACTACAAAGAAAGTGGGAAAAGGTAGAGGCGCACATGGTCTGAGCTATCACATTTATTTTTTATTTTTTTATTTATTAGATTTTTATACCACACATCTGACAGCAAAGGCCACTCTGGGTGGTTAACAACAAAATTAAACATAGAGAAATACATAATCACATGCATCTAATATAGCACAATAAAAATAGAAATAAAATAGTGTGTGTAATTCTGTGGCAGAGAAAGCACAATTCACCTTTTTTGCACCTGAGCTGTTAAGAGTTAAGCATGTCTACAGGACATAACCATACAGATATGCAGTTAGAAAGTTAGAGGGAATAGGCTGTTTTCCAGCTTTAAAGCCGAAGGGACCATTTTTGGACTTGATAACTCTTGACTTCTAACAACGATAGAGATTAGTTGACTCTTACTGTACCAGGAATCCCCTGAACGCCCACTTGAGGCTAGCATAATCCCACGTCAAGTCAGATGTGCAGAGAGGTTTGGCACAGGCTCTCAATCCTTGCTGGTATGCTGTGGCCACTTCTTTTGGGCTTTGCATGGAAAGTTCAAAATAATTTGGGCACTTTGAGTCAGTACATGCAACACAGATACTGGGAAGTTTTTCATGACAGGATTAAATGGGAAATTGTTTGTATCCCATAAAGCACATCCTTCCAAACAAGCAGGCACATGTGTTTCTGGGTAAAGAGATTTTTTCCTTACTAGTTCATCTTAATTCCAATTTAGCAAACAGTTGCTCATCATGAAGGGGCAAACATGTTTAAGTATTTCTTGGGTTGTGCTTCAAAACCTCCCTCTCTTCTATTTTCAGCTTCAAGTCAAACAGCGCTCAAATTCCAGACAGATGCAATCCTACTGGTTTTGAAGATGCAAGAACCGGAACCATTTTTTTTTTGTCTAGAAATAACTGAGGTCTGAAATTGTAAAATGTAGTTTATAAAGTTTACAACTTTCCAAGGAAACAGATGGATATTTTGCTGATGACTGGAAATATTAAACAAAACATCAACAGCATTGCAACCCTACGATCAGCATGATTAAAAGATCAGTTAAAACAAAAACAGTGCCATCAAACCAAGAAATAAAACTCAAGAGTCTCAAATATCCATCTGGTTGGTGCAATTAAACCAGTTAATATTTCTTAATTTGCCTCAGACATATGTAAAAAGAGTAATGTTCCCACACTTTGACAGCAGACTTCATCAAGACCTATTGTCAAGATTTCAAACTTAATTATTTATAATGAAAATATAGCTTTCTAATTAGTACATCATATTTTCATTCTCATTTATATAGTACTCCACAAATAAGCTTGGGAAGAAAAACAGGACCTTACCTCAGGCTCCTACTGTCTACCTGACCACCTCCTACTTATTATTTACATGTATGTACAGAATACACTTGTATACAAATTATATGTATGTATGCAGTGTAATTTAGTGCCTACTATGTTCTACTGTTGGCATAATTAAACAGCAGTGATAAATCAAGTATGAGTTTATGGAAGAAAGCTATTTCTTCAGAAACATATCAAAAAGCTGTCAAAAAGAATTAGTAATTGTGCTATTTGACCGAGATAACAAATTATACTATTTCACATGTGTTCACTTCATAAGTCAACTGAAAGTTATTCATGAGAAGAACACTGCCCTTCTTTTTTCTACTCTACAACTACCTGTGGCTCCCTCAAAGGCTTCTGGGAGAGAATCATACAAAAGACTGCTCTGTGTGGCTTTTAAAGTAAAATTATACAGAATGTAAGCCTGATATGGGGCCATCTCTCCCTTCTGTTCCATGTATATTTGAAAACAGAGTAAACATATACATAGTGATAAATAGAACCTAAAACTGTAATTATCCATCAAGAGTCTCCTTGACCTTTTCTGCCCATAATCATGGCCGTCTTATACCAGGACTGCTAGACTGATCTCCAGAAAGGGATGGCTTTTTTAAAATAAGCCTTGAGCCTAAAAACAACAAGATTGACTCCTCCCTTTGGGTATTAAGCACTAGATGATAGATAGATAGATAGATAGATAGATAGATAGATAGATAGATAGATAGATAGATAGATAGATAGAACTTTAATGTCATTGTCCTATACAGAACAACGAAATTAAAAACGATAAGATTGACTCCTCCCTTCGGGTATTAAGCACTAGAACATGCCAACCAGTGCTCTTCTTTAGTTGGCAATGCATCATGCCCAAGGCCGTGCCTGCAGCCACTGAGTGATCAGGGAGGCCTGCAGACCTATATGTGCATACGACAGAGCTTTCATTCACACTGAAGCTGTTCATAAGTGGGCATCTAGATCTTTTAAAATTAGAAAATTTTATTATGTACAACTGTGTTCTAAAAGCTGCTTATTGGAGGCAAGGTCAAGAGAGGCTGACTCCCATTTGGAAGAAGAAGGGGCAAATGAAATACAGCAGGTAGACAGTTCAAATCAAAGTGGTGAATGTTAGATGTGAAAATGATGACATTAAACATCATTGATTTGTTGCTATTGACCTTAAAACCTGTAATTAGTTAACTTAATGGATTGATAATACTAATGTTAATCAAACATCAAAATGGTATTCATCTGCAGAAGCCACCAGTCAATCAATATCTACAAAGGGATAACAACAACCTATATCAGTGTTGGCGAATCTATGGCACGGGTGCCAAAGGTGGCACTCAGAGCCCTTTCTGTGGTCACCCAACATCGCCCCTTCACAGCCACCTGTATTCAGATTAAATTGCTATATTGGCACTTTGCAAAAAATTAGTGGGTTTTGAATTGCAGTTTGGGCACTCGGTCTCTAAAAGGTTCGCCATCACTGACCTACACTATTATACAGCAGAGACTTGGCTGTATAAAATATATGCTCTATAAACAGTTGACTACTTCCTCCTATACTCCTTCAGCATAATCACAAGCAGAATTGACTAAAGATATAAGCCTGCCAAGACCTAGCCAAGCTCACCCAAGGGAGCTACTGAGACCATGGAGACCAGTTCCTATTGCACCCAAATCAATTCATCTCGAATGTGCAA
Organism: Phrynocephalus versicolor; assembly: GCA_023846285.1. NCBI lineage: Eukaryota > Metazoa > Chordata > Lepidosauria > Squamata > Agamidae > Phrynocephalus > Phrynocephalus versicolor. The sequence goes on along the minus strand of JAHTLZ010000114.1, from coordinate 14,233,097 downwards.
CAAATGTGAAAAACACCAGCTTTAGTCTCCCCTCTACACAATATTTGAAAAATAATGTTATTTAGTACAAACCACAACCCCAGTCTCTGTTCAAAATTAAGCCAAGACAATTTGCATGCCATCTCTCTTAAAAATGTTTGCAGCCTGAAGAAAACACATCCCTTTGTTGAAGGCCTAGTTGAATTTCTCAGAGTATTCACAAGATGAGTACTTAAATCAGCCTGTTCAAATTACAAAGCAAGTGTTAATTAAGAAAATAAATTCATACATGAGTCCCTGAACTGGGTATGGGTCCTCAAAAAAGGCTTATTGGTTGGATAGCCAGTGTGGTGGCTTCTATAAAATACACTGGAATCTACTTCATAATATTAGGACAAGCTTCCACATTTTCAGTCATGTTAGTTTTTTTTAAGTGGCACAGGATATTTTGTTCTAATTATTCTTGCTACAAGTACAGAACACCCCTCTTTTTAATAGTTAGCTGAAAGAAGTGGGAAGATCCCACATATCTGGGAATAAGCCTCATTTAACCCAATGAGAGTTACATTTGAATATACATGTTATGGATCGCCCGTACCTTGATGAGTCCTCCCTGAGGACAGTTGTGCAGGCCCTCGTGATTTCAAGGATCAATTACTGCAACACGCTCTATGTGGGGTTGCCCTTGACCCTTGTTCGGAGACTCCAGCGGGTGCAGAATGCGGTGGCCAGACTGGTGGTGGGTGCTCATAGATATGATCACATCACCCCAGTTCTGGCTCGTCTGCATTGGCTGCCCGTGGCTCTCCAGATAAGGTTCAAGGTCCTGGTTTTGGTTTACAAAACCCTCCACGGCATGGGCCCTGAATACCTGTTGGAGCGTATCTCCCAGAGGTCAACTGAGGCTAGGCCCACTAGAATGTTGCAGGTGCGGTCACTCAGGGTGGCCACACCCAGGGAGGCTGAGAGGTCGGCCACGCGCAACCGAGCCTTCTCAGTGGTGGGCCCCTCATTGTGGAACCATCTCCCAAGTGAGCTGTGCCTTGCACCATCCCTGCTCACCTTCAAAAAGGCTTTGAAAACCATGCTTTTTAGGGAGGCATTAGGCGACCTTAAATTAATTATTATTATTATTATTATTATTATTATTATTATTATTATTATTATTATTATTATTATTATTATTATTATTGTTGTTGTTGTTGTTGTTGTTGTTGTTGTTGTTGTTGTTGTTGTTGTTGTTGTTGTTGTTGTTGTTATTTCCCTGCCTCTTGCTGAGAGTTCTCCTCCTCTCTTCTTGGTTTTATATTGGTTTTATACTTTTTTGTAAACCGTCCAGAGTTCCACCTGGAAGATGGGCGGTATAGAAATAAAACAAATAAATAATAATATACTCTGATGTTCTTCCACTAGGTAAAACAAGGGGGCAGGGGGAGGGAGAGCAATAGGCAGGCAAGAGCATGGATTCATTGAGCCATTTTTCTGTCCCAAAATACTGAGTGGAGAAATCTTACTTACCTAAAATATTTTTAAGAAAATAAATTGTTATAAAAAGGATCCAAGAAGCTTACAGTATTAAAAAAATGAAGGGTACAAAAGCTCAAAATAAAATTTTAAAAGAATTAAACAAATGTATTAAAAATTCATTTAGAAAAGCAGTAACAAAAATACAATAAAAACAAAAATATAACAGGCCTGCTATTGTGCTTCCAACTGAGTTAAATGAGGCTTATTCTCTACTTAGTGGGTATAAGATTGCTGCCTTAACTTCTAGTAAACATATGTTTCCAAATGGTCTAAGCAATATATACAGAGTTGTTTTCTATATGTATGTAATTGTTAGAACATTTAAAATAATATTGTTCCACATCATTCATAACACCAACTGCTGTCTCATCCTTTGGTATGTTGCAGGTAATGAGGGACTGGAGTAAATTACTTGAGGGCAGCTTGGACCATTAATTTCCCCCAAACGATCATTAATCCTCAAGAAATACCAGGCTGCTCCATTGTTACTGGTGGAATGTCACAGCTGTTGGTGAAAGCACTAATATATATGTTTCCTCTTCTCTTTTTGGAGATTTGTAAGTTATACGTTTATAGCCCCTGCCTTGATAGCCACGGCACAAGCTGGCACATGATCCCATTCCAAGATCCAAGAAACATATTCCGATATGTACAAACTTGACTCAATGCATTTGACTGAAAGTAAATTATCTGCTGAATTGTACTACAGCTTCATAATAAGGTTCTCAAGGAATTAAGGAAGACCGGTTCAGAGATTTATGGATCATGGGAGACAGACTCTGAAAAAGAAATCTGGCTCTGTACCAAATTCAGCGAATTAATGATGGACAAATAATACTATGAATAATTTTCCCTTCAGGATATTTCTCTGAAAACATCAGGAAAAGCACTTCCCTTTAGATTTAAAAAACTTCCTCTAGGATTCCTTTTTCTGAAGGATCACTTTATATTTTTAATCTGTTTTGGCACCTGTCTCCTACTGATCTATGTGGCCCCAAACTTTGAAATGGGATTTAAATACTTAACTGTTCACAAGCACATTTTCCTAAGAACACTGTTGGTTGAGTGTTACATAAATCTTAGAGATATGGTTTACTCCTGTCTTACAAATCCCGTCTGAATATCTTAGTGAGTTAGATATCTGGGAGAAGAGGCAGATTTTAGACGTTTGAGCTCCCACTGTGCCTCCCAGGATTCAAGTCAGCCAGTGTAGCAGTCCTAAAATGCCCTCAGAAGACGGCGAGGGTGAGCCATTTCTGAGTATTCTCTCCCTAGAAAACCCTGGAAAGGATCACCATAACTCAAAATTGATTCAACAGCCAACTACTTCTTCATCGTCATTTTCTTCTCTGCTCCAAATGGTGGCTCATTTTAACACACTTTAATCCCATCTATTTTTATAAATACTTTGCCTTCTGAGGCTACAGTCCAAAAGACAAGCAAAGGACAAGCAAAGAAACATTCATGTCATTAATTGTACATTTTTATGCTGTGTATGCATACGTGGACATAACCGACACACACAGGGAGGAAATGTTTCTGGTCTCACATTAAAAATGTATCACCTCTACATATTTTTCTCTTATATTGCATCTTACCTGATACTAGCAGACTTTGCTTTAAGGTCATTCCAACGTTGGTTCATATCATCAATGCGATGCTGTAATAGCGCGGCCTCCTCGGAGTTTCCCAAAGCTTTCACCATCTTCTGCCTATTTCCATCAATGCTCTTGAAAATGTCATTGTGGGCATCAATTTCAGCCTGGATGTCCTAAGAAAGCAAAAAGCAAAGTACCCATATTACTCTTGTACTAAGAACAAAAACTGTTCATTATGAAGGCTACCAGGCAAGAATTTTCTTCATTTAACAAATATCCCCTAATAGCATAGGACTTGGAAAACCTGGAAAGTATAAGGAAATCTTCCATACCCAATACAACCTGTAATCAGGCCTTCCTTCAAATTACCTGTAAAGTGCGTGATCACATCAATTTGTCTGCATTTACAGTACTGATTATTAAAAAAAAGTTTAATCACTCATTTCATACTAATACAAGCTATTAAAGACGAATCCAGGTGGAAGCAAGTTCTAATACAGCATAAGATCAAAGGAAAGAACTGAGACTTCACAAACAAAAACTCCATTTACAATCAGCCAAAGTAGTAGATCTTCTGTAGATGTTAACCAGAAGGAGAACACACACACACACACACACACACACACACACACACACACTGGAAAACTGTGCACACCTACACTAATCACCTGAGAAGTACTGAAAAGGCACATCCAGTATCTAAAATTAAAGGCAAGTAGCTGTCTTTAGGGATAAAACAATGACTGCTGAAGAACCCTAATCAAATGTAACAAGGGCCCCCAGCTAGGCCCCCTAGGCCTGACCCAAGCTGCATCTGCATATCACGGATTTTCAGTTATTGTGGGTCTGGTTGGTCCCTAACCACTGCAATAGGCAGGGGTCACTGTACTCGAAAAAATGTTCGCAACTTTGAAATACAATGGGAATTCTATTTCATTGCTGTCCCTGACACCATACTCTATAGAACAAGAATTATGCCTGAGGATACAAGTATTTTAGAAGTTGCTCCAGTATATCAAGAAATAAAAAGATTTATTCTCATCTATGTTTGTTTTATTGCTTATTTTTGCTATATATTGCTTTATTTTTATTATGCCCTTTGTTTACCCTACTTGATTATTATTTATTATTTATTTTATTTATTGGATTTTTATACCACCCATCTGGCAGCAAGGTCACTCTGGGCAGTTTACAATACATTCAAACAATTTATACAATAAAACCATAAATAGTAACACAATAAAACAAAAACAAAACAAAATTAATATTAAAGTGACATAAAACAATAAAACAATATATTATTATTGGCAGGCTAATCAGTTAAAACCAAGATTTAATGGGTGAACACTGAGTTGGAATTATATTTGGGGGAATGCCTGCTCAAATAACGAAGTTTTTAATAGTTTGCCTGTGTTCTCCTCCAAGAGTTGTTTCATACAAGTTGGCAGTATATAAAATTCAAATAAAGTAAAATTTCCTTTTCAAAGGTAAACAAACAGCCACTGTATGATGAACAATACAGTTGCTAAGGATGTCTGTGAACATATGGGCAGGAGTATTTAAAAAGAGAACTAAACGTTTAGGGAAAAGCCATAAAGGATTCAAAATACCTGCATGGGATTAATCAGTAAAGATTATGGCAGGAACCTTGTGGTGCTACAAACATAATCTTCCATTTTTAGATGGAACAAACAAAGAAGCTTAGAATCCTATAAAGATCTGATTCTTTCAAATTCTGTCCAGCACATTCCCACTTTCTACAAGCAAGTTTTTACACAGGTGCCCCAGAAAGCAGCACTTGGCTTCTATACAAATGGTAGGCATTTAAGCCTTCACCACTACTGCTCCTGGTTATCTAATGCATAACAAAGCATATAATTATCTTCACTGGGAAAAGAGAACAGACATAAAGAGGAGCACATGAAATCTCTAGGAAACATCTCCCGCTACACCAAAGCTATTTACAGAGGAGAAACTTGGATATTTTAGACAGACAGTGAGACCAACTATTTCAGTTTGTTTTCATAAGAGACTACACATTCCTTTCCCCCTCCAGCTGTATAACGGATACTGAATTGCAATAGGTAAAATACAAACCACAGATTATCACTTTTGTTTCAAAGTCACAGCACCAGAATTGTAAATTGAGAAGGTCACCAAGAGCTTTGTTGTGCTTTGTGCACATTTCTTGACACGGCACCACCGGTGTTGCACATCCCCTGCCCCACCAACTCTCCCATTCACATTTCAGCCTCTCAGGCAAGAAGGTGGCATGGGGATTCTCCCTGCACAGCCAATGAGCGGCTGGCAGTCTGTAGAGGTGGGGAGTGTCCACCGGAGCTCCTGCCCAGAGCAGTGCACCGCCAGGGGGGGAGGAGAGCGACCTGTGGGGGGTGCACTGAAGTGTGTGGTGGGGGGGCAGCCTGCCATGGGGAGGGGATGCATGGCACCTGCGGTGCTGTGCCAACTAATATGATCAAAGTATGATGAAGCACTTTGCACCCATTTATAATTATTAATTTCACATTGGAGATACATTTTAGAGAGTAATTATAAATAGCTTTCTAAATTTATTCAGGGCAAAGCTAGGCATGACACATGACCGAGGAATAAATAGTACTTGAAAACAGCCACACAGACCCTGGTTTCCCACAATGTGGGGTTTAGAACACTTTCACAGATGCAGCTAGGTCCAGCTCCCAACTTTTTTCTCATTAATTAAAAGAAAACTGCAGCGCATGACAAGGTAAAACAGGGGGTGCTTGGTTTTACACTCCTTTTTTACACTCCCTTTTTCATATTCCATGTGTGATCAGGGCAAAAATATGGATGGATGGCCCATTCACAAGAGCCACAGGTTTCAGCAATTTCCACTGACTTCTACATGCTAAATGAAATGTAACACCTGGAATTTGATTTTAATAGGGAATATATTCAGCTTCCCTTTAATATTTTTGTGTGTGTTGGCTTTTTTATCCAATAAATTGCTCCTTTGAAACATATTGTGATTACAGATAGGGATGAACTGAAAAATGAAGAACATTTTCCGACAAATTTGTCTGATTCATCAAAATTCATCTACTTGTATTATCACAAATGGAGTCTCCCAACAAATATGATTTGATGATTTTTTTAGCAATGTTTGATTCATTAATTTGTTGGGCTATAAAATGGCCCCCAAGGCACCCAGCAACTCCGAAATTGGAGGAAAGTATCCCCCGACTCTCCTCTATATCTTTACATTTTGGTGAAGATTGGGTTTTCCCCTCCAACCCACTTTCGAAAGGTCACTTTCCTACAGGGGCCCACTTTGTGAGTGTACAGTGATACCTCGCATAACAAAATTAATCTGTTCTATGCAATGCTTCATAATGTAAATTTTTCATTATGCAAAGTGTGCTTTCCCATAGGAATCCATTGAAAATTGATTAAACTGTTCTGGGGATCAGAAAAAAGTCAAAGAAAAAGAGACTTGCACAGCAGAAACCTACCCACAACATGGAATGCACACAAAAAACCAAGCAAGCAATGATCCTTTGGTACTGCCAATAAGCCACTGTTAGAAGAGCAACATAAATAAAAAAATAAGACAGGGGTTTAAACCTTCCAGAACCCCACCTGGCAGCTTCTGTACTCACACACAGGCAAGGCATGATCAGGTTCCCAAGGCATGCAACTGGTCCATGGCAAGGCTGGGCTGGTTCTCATCCCCCCACAAGGTTGCTCTCTCTCTCTCTCTCTCTCTCTCTCTCTCTCTCTCTCTCTCTCTCTCTCTCT
>JAHTLZ010000114.1:14211689-14226206 GCA_023846285.1 Phrynocephalus versicolor | reverse complement strand
TCTCTCTCTCTCTCTCTCTCTCTCTCTCTCTCTCTCTCTCTCTCTCTTGCATCTCTCTCTCTCTCTCTCTCTCTTGCATCTCTACCTTTCTTGAGCTAAGAAGGCTTGGTATCCTAAGATTTCCAATAATTTCTTTTCGTTATGTGAGGCAAACAGGATATCACCGTATAACTCAGAAGTTTAAAATCAATCTTCCCCAATTTTAGAAGGGTTGTAGGGGAGAGTTGGGAGAAGCCTCTCTGCAGGTCCCTATGTGCTTGTGGGACTTTTCTGAGGGGGTCTTCTTTGGGGATACATAGCTTAGGCCTCTGAACCCCAATCCTAACCAGAACTGCTTGTAGAGGAGAGGCATAGGAAACATCCTTGCAAATGTGGGGTTTTGAGATGACATAGGACTTTTAAATAGCATAACAAAGCAGAGAAAAATCAATTCAACTATTTATTGACTAGTCACTGGAAATTCATCAATTTGTCAATTTTATGAATCATGAATCATGATGAATCACCATTTTTAAATTCATTCCCATCTCTAATTGCAAGCCTGCATTATTGACGAAGAAACATTCATTTCAAGAACTCACTTTTGCTTTGGTTCTACTATCATGTTTACTTTGGAAAACAAGACTTCCAGAAATGTCTTCATCATAATGTTCAGGGTTTTTTTCTACATTTTTCTTTCTCAATCTCTTTCATCTCATTTAATCCCCTGAAAATCTGAGACTAATATTCACAAATGCCCAAGACTCAATAACGTAAATGTAGTTGACAGAAAGGAAAGGCAGAAAATCAAATCTTTGAATTTTAACCCTACAAAAAAAGAGGGCAATTTCCTACTTCTCCAAAATCTTTTCTTTTTCCTACTCTCCAGAATCTGTCAAATGGTAAGGTTATACAACTATAGTGTATAACTACTTTTTTTTTGGTGGCTGTTTGTTTAGGATAATTTAAATACCTGATAAAACTATACATGTATAAACAGATTCTATGTTTGTTTGTTACTTTACTTTTACTTACTTACTTACTTACTTACTTACTTACTTATACAACTTATATGCCACCCACTACCCAAAGGTCTCTAGGCGGCTTACAATTAAAATGATCAGTTAAACAGTTAAAACATTAAAATGGCAATGGAAAATTAAAAACAACAAAACATTTAAATACAAAACACTAAAATCAGGACCCACAATCTATATGATCCATTTATATATGGATATTTAGTGGAGTGAATCACTGGTTGCTAGGGTAGAACAAACCTGGAAATGCCACTTATTTTGCACAGCAAGATCACACTCAACATACCACTATCGTTGTAACTAGTAGCAAAATTCCAGAGCTGAAAACAGCTAATTCTTTATACCTCCTCTACAGAAAGAGCTTCATGCTTCTAAAGAACCATAATTTCGAAACAAATTGCCTCATTTTTCACTCCACAGGAACTCCAAAAAAGAATCACAGAACACTACTAAAAAATATCAAATATGTGTATGCATGTGCAGGCAACCAGTTCATTTGAAAATCATGAATAACTTGCATTCACAATGGTGGTAGAAAACCTTTGTTATATGTAGCATAAAATACAAACAATCATAGATCCATATAACACAAAGAAGCTATAGAGCAGCGGTGGCGAACCTTTTGCCCTCCAGACGTCTTGGACTACATCTCCCAGAATTCTGATCCTAGATTGCCAATGATAAAGGACTGTGGTAGTTGTGGTCTAAAACATCTGGAGTGCTGAAGCTTCACTGCCACCATTCTACAGCAATGCTGGAATTCTGCCAAAAATACTGGCAAGAAGGATGTCAGATCCTCACCAATTATGGCTTTGACAAAGGTGAAGTGGAGGCTATTATTAAAGCAAACACCGGCACATTAAGGGAGTTAAAGTTAAAATGCATCTGAGGTCCAAAAGGCTGTTTAGAACATCCCAATCTTTTGACAGAATTCCAGTTACCAGTAAATAAAGATACAAGCTGCTTTTCTCTTGGGACAAAGAATGTCACAAACTGAGTACTCCTATAAAGGAAAGTCTTTTCAAAGATCCAAATTAACCTCACTTTCATAATGCTGTGACTCCTACAATACGGCCTTTGAGGATATAACCAGAAAGAAGGAAGTGAGCCTTGAAGTATTTTGGACTCAAACCATTCATTATTTTAACAATGCCCAGCTGCCTAGATGCCCTAAACACACCCGGTCTCGCCTGATTTCGGAAACTAAGCAGGGTTGGCCCTGATAAGTACTTGGATGGGAGACCACCAGGGGATACCAGGTGCTGTAGGCGCCTAGAGTAGGAACTGGCAAACCACTCCAGTATTCCTGCCAAGAAAACTCAATGGACATGGAGACACGAAGTGTCGGTCACAACTGTAACGACACAACACACACAGTAGCATTTTAAAGCGAACCAGGAAAAAAAGACTAGACACAAATGCAGATTACACCTGTTAGTCCTGGCTAGTTTGAGCAGAAAGGTGTATTTCATGCTCAGTGCTCAAAGCATTCCTATTTACCCAAAAGTTGGAGATGTAATACTTGGAAACACATCCTTGAGACAGACGTATGATCTGGCCTTATCAAAAAATGTAGTATTGGGGAAATCAGATATTACTGTTATTTTAAATTAAAACCCTGTCCTGTGAGATCTATATGGGTAATGAAACAGGGCTTTGCAATCCCTTATGGTGGCTAAGAGATTTATAATTCACATTTCAAAAAATTAGCATCCACCATCCAGGATTCCCATCTACCAGATGCATAAGTAAATACGTGGATCAGGGCACTAAAAAGGAAGCAGGCGTAAAATGTTGCTGAACTGCACAATTATAGAACTAGAGTTAGAAAGAAGCCCTCAGGCAAACTTCCTGCTAATGGAGAAATCCACAACTCAAGTACTCCTGACAGACATTCAAGCCACTTAGAAAAAGAAGAAAGTCCATCACCATCATTTCATGGTGAGACTGCTCTTACCATCAGAAAATTCTTCCTAATGTTTAACCAGATACAAATTTCTTATAACTCATATTCTGCCATTGGAGCTGCACAACACAAGCTAGCTCCATCTGTTGGCGCAGGAACCATTTCATATGCACTAATACTGGGTTTCAATGGGAGGAGGGGGCATCACACTTTGTTGCCTTGCCACAAACCAATTAGCAAAGTCCTTTCTCCTCCCAGGCTTGAGGTAAGTCCCCACCCTCCTTTTCCTGCTTATTTGCTTCAGGTTTCTTTTTCTCTCTGCTTAGATTCGTCCTTTTTTTCCACACAGGAAAGATCATTTGTCCCTTTTTTTGCATTTTACTGTTGTGACTAAAACTGAAGTTCCGTAAGTAAAGGTGAGGTTTTTTTTCTTTGCTACTTAAAATGGCTTACACTGATTTTTACACACAAAGGGCTAACCATTGTGAAAATAAAGGAGCTGGATGGAAGCTAGGATTTCTGTCTGTACCACTTCATGTTTCCCCTGTGCTGCAGGTATTTGTTTTCCACAGTTTATGCTCTACTAACTAATTTAAAAGGGAATTAAACACAAATTCCTCCAATACTATCTTCCATGTGACATCCCTTCAAATAACTGAAGATGACTATCATATCACCTCTCAATCCTCCCCAGGATAAATATGCTTAACTCCCTCAAATGTTTTCTGCTCTGCCACCTTCTCTGCCCTCCTCTAGACACATTGCAGCCTGTTAATATCCTTCTTAAGGTGTGCCAAGAATGGACGAGGTACTGAGTTGAAACTGAAGTAGAGTGGCATGTATGAATACTGTACTTTCCTTTACCTGGCTACTCTACTCCTGCTGATGCTGTCTAGAATTGCATTGGGGGAATTCTAATATCAACTCACACTTTGATTGATTGCTGCTTCTCTCCATTATGATGTAGAAACACAGGTGAGCACTATTTCCGTATGTCCTGTTAAATAATTACAAATTCTTTTAAGAGTAGCGATGTCAAATCCACATTTTACCAGCCTGTCCACAAGAATATCATCAGCCATCCTGCTGAAAGCTTTCCTGAAAGATGTAAGATCTTTAAGATGTAAGATCTTTATTTTGGTCATTGACCAAAACAATGTGCTTTACTGAAATCAGTATATGCTACCTGTGCAGCACTTCCCTGACTTACTAAGTGTATAGCTCTCTCGCTCTCTCTTTCTGTGTTGTTAAGATATGGATATTATAGCATTACTAGTATTTTAGAAATATTTGTGTCTTAGTAATCACTGCATTCATGCTCTCTGACCGAATAATGACTTTTATGCTCTAGAATGTTTCCTGGTACCATTGTCAGGCTGACTGGTGCGTAATTTACAGATTCCTTTTTTTAAAATTCTCTTTTTCAAAACTGGAGACATTGTCCAACTTCTAGTCTGCAGGAATCTCACTGAATCTTCAAGAATTTTCAACAACAATAAACACAGCACCTGATATTATGTCTCAAGTTCTTTTCAGAGAGAACTCCAAGTTCTCTGAGCTCCTTGGTCTCTGAAGATGCTGGCTACAGAGTCTGGTGAAATGTCAGGAAGAAAAACTTCCAGAACACGGCCAAACAGCCCCAAAAATTCACAACAACTATTCTTTTCTTTTCTTTTTAATCCTTGGGTGCATTTCATTTGGCTCCAGAGACATAAATTCATTTAAAGGAGTGGGTGGTCCTATGTTTCCTGATCTCGGATAGTAGCTCCTTTACCATAGGATTGATTTGTTTTCACTAGGTTGAGCACTGCTTCCTTTTTGGACAGAAGACAGAAATAAAATAGGTTTGAGCAATTCAACTTTCTCTCTGTCACATGCAGGATTTTTCTTCTTCACACAGCAGACTACTGTTTCCTTGCTCGATCCAACTTTTATTTGTTATTTTAACTCTTCTTGCAGACCTGAGATCATTCTGAGATTTACTCACTTTATATGAGCAATGACAACTCACTTGTACTTTTCCTTGGAAATCTCTCCCTCCTCTCATTCTTATTATGATCCTTTTAAATTCTCTGCTTTCCTGAGAGTTCCTTATACAGCTACCATGGCCTTTTTAGCTGCTTCTCACTTTTCTTCCTTGTTGCTACTATTTACAATTTCTCCTCCAATAGTTCACACTTAAGAAAATCCCAGTTCTCTTTATAGAGCTCTCTGCCCATGAGATCTCCAATGGAATTTCTCCAAGCTTATACAAATCAGGTTTTTGTGACCATCTGACTACATTCAGTTCTGTTCTTCTGTATAATGGGTCCCAAGAGGAGGTACTGTAGTTATTTCCACCCATTATTCCACCTTGTTGATCAGTTCTTCCACCTGGTGAGGTTCAGATCTGAAGCATGTCCATTCTCTTATTGCTTCTTCTGCTGTCCAGAAAATAAAATTGTCAGCAAAAACAATAAGGAATCTGTTGGGTTTTACATTCTTAGCAGAATTTGACTTTTAACAGATACTGTGGTATCTGTTCACATCACTGCTCACACTCCTCCTCTTCGCTCCTACAAGGAATTTGAAAAGGCAAAATATGGATGGACAGGAAACAGGAAAGATTCCATCAAGATGCCTGAAAATAGAGTGATCAGCTGTAGGATTTTCAGAACCTTGGACAGAGCTCATAACTTCTTCCAATAGGGGCTTCTTCACCAGCCCTTTTATGCTCCTCTTAGGCAATACTCCCTTGCTGAAGGGTACAGAACTGATATGGGGAAACCAGGGCATCAGCCTAGTACTCCACCTTCCTTTTGCTTGAAACAGTACCTCCATTTGTTCATGAAAGCCAGGGAGCATGTGGCCTTTGAAGGTATGTTGTTGGCCTTTTTGCTGCTCTGAAAATGTACTTTGAGGATTTGGGACTCTGGAATTTTCAGTTCAAAGATCTCAAGTACTTTGCTCACGGAAATGGCTGGTCCAGATTAAGCAGCAGGAGGTCCAGGAATCTTCTAGGTCAAGGCAGTCATTACTTCATTTGAAACACAGATCTGTGTTGTGCTGAAGTCTTCAGATACATTATGAATTCAATAATGTTTTATCAGAAGTTATTTTCTGCTAATCAGTGTTAAACAAGATTGGTGTACATGCCCAATTCAATCATTAATCAAGCATGCTGAATCAACAAGTACAGAGATGAAACATATTAGCATAAGAAGAGAAAATAAGACAGCTAACTTTTTCTCAATGTCATCCACTTGCACCACTAGGTTCTCCCAGGGTTTGTTCCTCCTCTGCTGAAGGAGGCCAAGAAAACTAGGGCCTTCTTCATGGCGCCAATATTCTGGAATCAACTCTCAGTGGAGCTCTGGCTGATTTTTTTCCCTTTCTAACACTTAAAAAGAGACTGAAAACTCTTTTCAGAGAGTCCTTTTTTGTTTACCCAGCTTGCTTCTAAGTTGAAATTTATGCGTCTTTGAGTTTATGGTTATTCTCTGTGTTTTTTCCATTTAATTTTGATTGTTTATTTTTATTGCTGTAAGCCACCCAGAAGAGTGCATTGCACTAATGAGGCAGTATACAAATTTAAGAAATAAATAATAATAAATATACAGTATTCTAATTTCTGTTCCTGAATAGATCAGGGGGGTGGACTCAATTTCCTTATTCTATTATTACTACTCCTGAATTATCTTATTATTTTATTCTATTTGATTCTATGATTCTATGAGCACCACTTCAACTATGCATGATTAATACATTTCAAGTAGCCTCTGTAACTCACAATTTTGCCTGTTCCTATAACCCCAATAAGATTTTGGCCATGGAATGATACCTTCTGAACCTCCACAATTCATAGATGCTTTCAATATCAGTTGGAATCCTGATTTTCCAGGGTTTAGCTCACAGGAAGAGTCCCTTGCCATAGGTATCAGAGGCTAGCCTTTCTAGACCCGGTGCCCTCCACATATAAGCTTTATCCAGTCCTGGATCCAGAGACTTCACAAACACCAAAGAGCAGGAGAAGGTGCGAGAATCTGATATGAGACCAGCATAACTCTCCCGTCTAGAAAGTTAACACAACAAATTAAAATTAACAATGAATCAGAATTTACTCAGAATTCAGGCTTGGTTGGGTTGCTTGTAAATTGTTATAGCCCCCCCCCAAACAATTTGTCTTTTATTTGGCAGGTTGTTCCCTCTGTCCTGTCTGGTTAAATTCCTTTCACTCTTTTTTGCAAACATGTAAAGTAATTGCTGCCACTGCCCTGATCTATAGCTCCTTCTTGCTACTTTTTGTATTTGATTTATAAAAGAAGATTGCAGTTGTATTAACCAGGTCCTTGAAACTACAGTTCTCAGGGACCAACATTGCAAAGCAGCTCTTCACACCACTAACAGACTGAGCAGGAAAAGAACTCTTAAAAACATATTAGCATTTTCTTCTCAATAGTCTTCAAGGGCAGAGACAAATAGTGAGCTGATTTAGAACCTAGGTGAGAAGAGTCCACTCATCACAAAACCCCAAACTGATAATTGTAAAATAACAAAATCATAGATTTCTAATAGTTTAATATTGTCTTTATGCCTTGACTTCACAGATGTTACAAATCTTATAAGGTGGCAGGTGAAGAATTGTTTTCAGTCTTTGTGGCCCTTTTCAAATGTGCCAGGTCCCTCAGGGGGCCATATAGCCCCTGCTGAGAATGGCTGTATAGAGTCTAACCTTCAGGTACAAACCTTCTGTATCATGACATCCCTGCTGATGAGGATGATGATCACCTTGAATGTGTACCTGGTTTAGGCAGTAAGGTGTGTGTGTGTGTGTGTGTGTGTGCGCGCACACACACACACACACACACACACATTGATGCATGTTTATTTTTCTTTTGTTTTTCTTACTTTATCAGCACCTACTAGCACAAATATATATGTATTATATCAAAGAAAAGGAAATATTGGAAGATTTATTCTTGTGCCATTATTTAAGCAATGCTTGAAAACAAATACCCAAAGGCAAATCATTTTATCAATAAATACAGATAAATATGGTAACTGTACATCTGAAATATATTTGACATTATTTTGCTAAACCACAAGGCCTGTGGAGTGGACAATAGGGAGAGGTAACCTATGGAAGAACAACAGCTGAAAACAGAAGAAATTGATCAAGAAATCATCAGTAATAACCAAGACAGTGACAACAGAGTGCATAGTCAAGTGTATTGCATAATACTTCGTACTGTACATAATCAAGACATTAATAAAGACCCAAAACCAACAGAATGACCAGCCAGTCACACCTGGGTAAACTGCTCAGTTTTAATTATTAGGGAACAAACTATTTGACCTGATTTGAAAGGAAACCAACTGAGTAAATCTACTCCTGGCAGCATTCCAAAGTAGTAAGAAAACTGCTTTAACTCTTGACCTTTTTGTTTCCAAGTGAAAATATAAAACCTGTCACATGCTCTTTTAGCTGAGGTTGAAGGATCAGTCTGTGCACAATTACAAGCAAATGAAATGGGCTTCTTCTAGGCAGATGTAATCAGGAGCATCTCCATTTGCTGTCATTGATAAAGCACCCTGGGCCCCACAGTGCAGGCTGAAGAGCTTGCAACAGTTTTAACCCCATACTTGAGTTATAATTCCTGCTATACATCAGCTCCAATTTTGCTTCTCTGTCACATTGTCCTGTGTCCATCTTCCAAAACAGTGGGATGGGGAGTTCAAACTATGCTAAAACCCTGCTTTTTTACTCTTCTATGTTGAGGAGGGAAAACTACTAAATAATTTAAAAGACTTGTTTAAGCAACGCAAATACTCTTCAATAAGAAAATAGGGCACAATGTACCAAATTATCTATTTAAGACATAGCAAATCTAACAGAATATCTATGATACCTTAAACCAGTGATGGCGAACCTTTTAGAGACCCAGTGCCCAAACTGCGATTCAATATCCACTATTTTTTTTTGCAAAGTGCCAATACAGCCATTTAACCTGAATACAGGTGGCTGTGGAGATGTTGGGTGCCCACAGAAAGGGCTCCGAGTGCCACCTTTGGCACCTGTGCCATAGGTTCGCCAACACTGCCTTAAATACTAAATATTGTCATTTGACCTAGATTTCCACCCAATCCTTCAGAGGAATCTGGAGAAATGAACTGCAGTCTACAAAAACATGCACAAAATAAATCATGCTAGTGTTGAAGGTGCCTTGAGATTCTTTGCTGAGTTGCTCCTGAGAGGTACAGATCCCTTATCTGAAAAAGAGTGCCCTAGACTTCTTGTAAAATACCACTTCATAGAAAAGGAATGGAAAATTGACAAACACAGAAAGAGAAGCAAAGGCCTTAAACAGAACTAGTATTTCACCTCAACAGCTAGCAAATTCTGAATACAGTCCAGGTAAATCCAAGTACTAAACTAACATTGTTAGCTGTAGTAACGCTATGCTATGATTAAAACAAAAACAAATCCTGTTCCTTAATAGCTTAATTTGCTTATAGCCAGATATTAAGATTAAAAATGTTATATTTCTATTAACGCAAACCCATGTCTTGATTCCATCAATATAGCCTGCAGCACCTTTACAACACAATACATTCAATCCAACTTCAGAGAGAACGGGTTTGTTGGCTTTAATGGACATAGGAGCCACCTCTTCCATATGCCAAAACAGTAATCCTTACTGAATTGTGATTCTTTTTTAATAGCAGGATTTCTGAAGTCTCCAACAGATACTAAGGCAATTTTAAGTGTTTACACAGATAACTTATTTATCCCATGTTCCTTCTAAAAAAAGACCCATAGCTATAGAAATACTTTCTGCTTTTCCATTTCTAGTGCCTTAACAGTTCAGTTCCCCCCCCCACAACCATTTCTTCTTTTCCCCAACCATCACACTCTATAATCATTATAGATTGTGAGACAGAGTATTTCCTCACTGTGGGAAAGTTCAATTTCCCCACTGTCTCTGATAGGAGAAGAACCAGCCTGTGTGGTCTTAAGGGAGATTATATTAGTCCCAGGATGCCCCACAAGAGGAAAATGGTAAACCACTTTGAGTACTTGCTACTTTGAAAATCCTGGGAAAGATAATCATGCATTTCCCTACAGATGAACCATTCCTGTACTTTAAAACAGCCCAGTCTAATGTGACTAAATTCACAGATAACTGAGGCAACTATCCTACTTTCCCCAGATATGCTGTTGGCGGCAAACTTGAATTATTAAATGAATGAAAACAGTTGTAAGGAAGTCCAGATGACATTTTTGTTTCTCAAGAAGAGCTGATACTGGTGACTAATGAATATCACAAATCCTATATTCAGAGTGTGACAGATTGATAAACAAACAAAAAAGCAAATACAACCCATGTCATCACATATTTTGTAACACATTACTAACTTCCGCTTTTTAAAAAAATTGTGTCCAGGATAATTTGCATTAGCAACCTTTTGGAACTCATAATAAACACGTTGCCCATGCTTAAAAATCTTTGTTCCCCAAAGAATGTCCTATGGAGCTGTATTTTGAGTATGTCACTTATACAAATTCATCTACCTTATCAGGCAAAACATTGTTGTCATAAGCACGCACCACAGAATGATTGCCTTCGCAGATAATTAGGCACAACGCTTAAAATGTTAAAAAGATGCACAGCATGCACAAATTGTGTACACATTCGTGATAATGCCACAGTTAAATCTTAACAGACTCAAGATTGAAAGTTGCTCCTGCTTCTTCTCAATTATAGTGTTTGCTCTTCTGGTCCCCCCCCCCCCAAAAGAGGCTGTACTGTTAGAGGCCGATACATTCTTCTACTTTTCAGATAGCCACCAATGTCCTTGCATTGAGAAGAAAAGGATACCTTTCAATAACTATTAATAAACCCAAACCCAAAATATCTATATGTTCTTGACTCTACGATTAGACTTTTTTTTTCACCTAGGAAAGAGAGTGAAGAAGGTAAAAGAAGGTGATGACAAGTAGAGAAAACAATAATCCTGTTCAAGAAAGCCACTCTGCTGTTTGCAAACTTTTATAAAAATCCCACCATAATTATTTTCAGTAAAAATTTATGAAGTGTTTTCAGTGGATGGCGAGCATTAATGACATCACTACCTGAAAAGGTCCCTTATTCTCAAATCTGGGAACTGGTTCAATATCTCTGTTACTCATTAAGAAAGCAAAAGGAGGAATGTGATGATTTAAATGCTACACTAACAGCACCAGAGGCAGTACAACAAGAAGAAATAAGTCACTGCTAAACATTTTAAAAAATACATCCACCAGGGTGTGAAAGGGTAATGGAACCTTATTTTTGAAACAAAAAAAAAATAAAGAGCACTTTTCACTTGCCTTCTTCATACCTTTTCAAATGTTGTCAGCACTTCTCGTAAGCTGAAGTTCAGGCCAATCATTCTTCACTGCACCTACATCTTCCTAATAAAGGTTTTCAAATCAAGAGTCTGTTGTCTTAAAAGAGATCTGTACCCCTATTTTTCCAACTAGACATCTCAGAAACTCTTTGGAGATCCTAATCATGCATCTATGTTGCTCTGCAATCCTTCAGTGATACCTTAAGCTGTAATGTTTTTGCTGCCCCACTCTGCCCCACCATATTCAAGCTGAATACTTCAGAGCAAGTAAATAGAATTCTCCTTGTTCTGTTAATCAGGCTCCATTATGCTGGCTAGTGGCTAGTCTTCCTCCTCTGACTGGACCTCCCAAGGATTCCCTTTTGCTCACCTCACTAGTCATCTGCTGCCCCAAAATGTTTCCTCTCCTGGGCCACAGAGATTGGTCTCAATTGCACTCCACAAACGAGGTTGTCCTTGTGGCATATAAAAGAAAGAAAGGGTGGGGGTGGAATACTGTGCCAATATTTCTCCACTTACAAATGAAGTCACCTAAAAATAGAAATTTGTACCATAAATCAACGGCTAGCGTGTGAGAAAAGTTAAAGTAAGATGAATTTCACATCACTCAGAAGGAAAAAGGAGGAAAAGATAATACCAATTCCTGGACAAGCAGCCTTCTCTCTCTCTCTCTCTCTCTCTCTCTCTCTCTCTCTCTCTCACTCACTCACTCACTCACTAGCAGACTATGTTGCTATGGAAATAACCAAGCCAGTTGCAATCCATTTCCCACTGCCTAACTAGCCTAGGGGATGCTGTGCTGCTTTCCACTGAAACAAGGGAACAACAACAAAAAGTTGTTCGTTTTGTTTCAGAAGAACTCCCAAGCAAGAACTCACAATATAGCCGCTCTCTAACCTTTGCAGGGGGGATCTGGCCCTTTATAATCCCCCCTCAGGCTCTGACAACACTGTAGCAATCTATCCCCTAGGATTTGTTTATTATTTCATTCGGCATCCTCCCTTCTACCACCCTTTACTACTCTCTAAAGCTAAGCACACTCCCACTTCCTGGAGGCCTCCCTCTCATGCCAAGAAGAAAAACACATGCACACACAAAGACAGACAGACAGACAGACACACACACACACACACACACACACACACAGAGAGAGAGAGAGAGAGAGAGAGAGAGAGAGAGAGAGAGAAAGGTACAGGCATGTTCAGTACCTATAGAGGAATGGAAAATCCTGGTCGAGCAAACTCCTGCTATTTTACTACTTCTCTTACTCTTTCCCTCCAAAATAAATCTAGCTGTCCAGTCCCTGAACTGCACCATGGAAAAGAAATGAACAGTTTTAAGAAGGCTAGACAAAGCAAAATGGAAAAAACCACCCTCCACATGGGAAAAAAACACAGTTAAAGGAACACTAAATGCCACAACAAAGCCTGCTGCTACTCCGCTCCCACTGCCTAAGTCTCAATACTGGCAGACCGTTTTCATATGAGGCCTTTTGCTCTCATTGCAGCAGGAAATCCAACACCTGGAGTTTGGCTACCAGGCAATCACTTCCGATCTGTTTTTTAAAAGGGAAAGAAATTCCATTTGGGGAAAAAAGGGGTGGGGGAGGAAGAGCGAGTATTTCACATACTGCCAATGCTTTCGTTACATTATATGGAAGCATAAAGGCAAACTTTCCCAGCAAGCCGCTTTTTTCTGTAAAACGAGCAGCCACAGAGCCTCCCAAAATGCTGGCTCTTCATCAGCACAGCTCGAACTAAGCCCCACTAATGGTTTCATTTTTTTTTCTCCCAAGAACTTAAAAAGTTATTTATTTGCCCAGTTTCTTCCAGAACTGTCCAGCCAGTTTAGTCCCCCAAAGTCTAGAAAGCAAGAAAAAGGTAACTTTTTTCTTGCAATTGCTATTTAGGATGCAGCTGCCAAGGCTCTCTAAAACAAGCAGGAGACTTTATCAGGGGAATACTGCTTTGCAAGTGGTGCTGCAGAAGACCAGACTTCGGGAAAGGCAACAACACACTGGCAAATGTCTATTTAAGTTTCATGAGGAAAGGTTTTGTTTGTTTGTTTTGATTTTTAAGGGGAAAATGGATGCATACAAATGAAGTGCTACCCTAAACTATATGCAAGCATCAAAGTATCACAACACTGTCAAGACACTAACCAAGCCTTAAATTCGGAGCTCAGGTGACTGGCTTACATTGCTCTGTACTATAACTTTCAAAATCTGCTGCCGTTTTCCCAGTTTCACGAAAGACTACCGAAGCCATGCTGCTCGGCTTACCAATGCCATGGAGACGTCTAGATACTGTACATCCAAATGAAGGAGCATAGTAGCCCCTATAATGGGTTCAGCTATTTTGATGGCTATTTTGTCCAGGCAACTCACGCACACCCACCCTCACCACCGCTATTCCCATCCATCCTTCCAAGACTTGACTGGATTTTACTGTTACCTACACTGGATATATTAAAAAATTAAGAAGCTCTTAGTTGGAAGAAAGAAAATGAATGGGTTTTAATAAAAACCAAAGGAAAGATGCCTTTATAAAATATCTAAACCTATAAAAACCTATTGCTGACAATACAATGCAATGAGCACCAGTACAAGTATTATTAATAATAACCACACACCATCAGTTGATTTCAAGAATACAACCTACAGTGACCCTTTCAGGGTTTTCTAGGTAGAGAATACACGAAAGTGATGTACCATTCCCTTCTTCTGGGGGTGCTCTGGGATTGTGCAGCTTTTCCAAGGCCAAATATCCTGACTCTTTTCCCAGGAAACACAACCCCGCCCCCTGGAAAAAAAAAAACCTCACTTCTTTTGGTCTAGTTCTTCAATCTGGTAAAGTCATGATTGTGTGTTCTGAGTTATTAGTAACCTTTCTCAGCTTTATGTCAGATAGGCCTGATGCTGTTCAATATTCAATTGATGATGGCCATCTTCTTCACTCAGATCATTTACAGAGATGTTGAACGGCATCAGGCACAGGATTAAATTGCCAACCTCCTCCACTTCCCACTTTTCTACAAAATGGTAAAGAACCATTGAGCACAGTCTAGTAGTATTGTATACTGCACACTGCACCAAGTTGTCAGCAAAAAACATCATCAGGGACTTTACTGAAAGCTTTATAGAGCCCAGAGTTCCTCCAGAAGACGGGTGGTATAAATAAATAAATAAATAAATAAATAAATAAATAAATAAATAAATAAATAAAT
>JAHTLZ010000114.1:14179167-14211679 GCA_023846285.1 Phrynocephalus versicolor | reverse complement strand
AATAAATAAATAAATAAATAAATAAATAAATAAATAAATAAATAAATGTCTTTCATTATTTTCTAAATAGTGACAGACCAACTGTTTCGTGATTATTCTAGAACATGTCCTAAAACCAACTCCAGGCTATTTGGCAGGTAATGTCACCTTGGTCACCATTCTTGTAGATGAAACAACATGAGACATCCACCTCCTGTCTATAGAGACCTAACCTTTTCCTCAGTAATTCTTACAGAGTATAGATGAAGGTTCTAAGATTATATCTGCCAGTTCTTTTAGTATTATTCGGTGGAGTTCTTCTACCCTGTAGTTGAATTCATTTCAACTAGGTATTCCTGTATCACCAAATTATTTATGCAAATTATTTATCAGGTCATTGGAGCATTTATTCTACTGTACTCAATGAGTAACAAAATTATGTTAGCTGTCTTCATTGCTATTTTTAGCTTAAGGAGAGAACATAAATTCAATAAATAAACAGGGTTGATAATTTGTGGTTGCTTTTCACAACGAATTGAACAACACTGTATCTGAACATACAGAACAAACATGTAGAATAAGTTTTCCAAATGTTTATAGCTGCTTGATTTTTACAGTTGCTATTTATTATTACTCAAATAAGAAAATTCTCAGTCCTATTATGAGGAAAAGCCCAGGAAGACCATTCAAATGGTATGTGTAGTACAGTGATCCCCCGTGCATCACGGGGGTTAGGACCCGACTCGACCCGTGATAATAGAAAATCCACGATATGCGGATGCTGGGTTGGGTCAGGACTGGGGGTCTATCTGGGGCATCCTACATTTATCTGAGGGCTGGTGCTGCCCTGAATGGGCCTCCAATAGGCTTCCTGGGCTTGCTGGAGGTCCCAGAAGTGATCTCTGGTGATCTGGAAGGCACTTCCAGTTTTCTGGAAGGCACTTCTGCTTCATCAGAAGACACTTCTGTGGCCTCTGACAGGCCTAGGAAGCCTGTCAGAGTCCCCAGAAGTGGTTTTGGGCAATCCAGAAGGCACTTCCGATTTTCCAGCATTCACTTCTGGGGCTTCTGACAGGCCCGGGAATCCGATCAGAGGCCCGCTTGGGGCAGTGCCAGGCCTCAGGTACGTGTAGGAGGCCTCAAATAGGCCCATGCAGCTTGCCCCAGAAGTCCTTCATTTTATATACTACGGTCCCACAATATACTAGGACCACAGTATATGAAACGAGACATGTCTGGAGATGACTGTGCTTATTGGCACATATAAACCAAATCTCCACAGAGACTATAGTTAGGCTTTTGTTCTCTATTGTAAGATCTCATAAAAAGGCCTCAATAATCTGACTACTTTTTCCAAACATGTGCATGTTTCAACAATTATTTGTTAATTTGTTCTTAGAGCCTATATGGCCATCTAGTCTACAGAGAGAAGGGGAGTAACTTAGGAATATATTGTTTTAATTCAAGTCTGTGACTGCATAATAAAGAATTAATTATGCAAGTCACTGAATATATACAGGGAGTACAAAGGCGAGCATTGCATTTTTTTGGTGTGGAATGCTGGCTGGTGACCAAAGATGTTGAATGCTGCCTTGGTATCATGGAGACAAAGATGCTACAATGGACCTCCAGACTCATGTTAAATTACTGTGTATGCAACAATGGCATCCAATCTAATTATAGCATCACACCAATCACCAACAAGGCGTGTGAAGCCCACCTATAATGGTATGGACACATTGTGTGCACCAATTAGGAAACTGGCCAAAAATGGTCTCATTCTGGAGGTCAGAGGATCCCAACCAAGGGGACAACCAGAACAGCACTGGATGAACATCCTTGATAATGGCATGAAGTTGTCTCAGGTTCACCTGCACCAAGCCCATCACCATGCAAAATGGAGGATAAAAAACAGAATAGTGGACCCTGGCATTAAGTGGGCTTCAGGTAATCAGTTAGAAGACCATAGAATAGTGAAGTTGGAAAGGGCCTATAAATCAGTCAAGTCCAACTCTTCTGCTCCATGCAGAAATACAAATCAAAGGATATCTGGCAGGTAGTTCTCCAAATTGGAAGCTTTTAACACGTCTAATTGAGATGACAGAACATTTACTCTCAGACAAGAACAGGGCTTTGGCTTTTGATTCCTTCTTCCATCCAGATCTGGCAACTCTTCTGCAGTCCCCAAGGTTCTTATGCCAACAGGTCCTTCTTCTTCCTGCACATCTTTTCCCGCTTATTTTATTTTACTTTGAATTAACAGCTGCAAAAATATGTCCTTTCCATTTCTCATTACATAGCTAAAGTGCTTTAGCATTCTGCATTATTTTGAGAATCTTTTTTTTGTCTGTCTTCATTTTCTGTAGTACATCTTCATTATTCATCTTCTTGATCCAACAAATCCTGAGAACATAAACTGTGGACTAAGTCTATCCCTCCTCCTCATATGCAAAAATCACTAAATCTTTATAGCAAACACCAAAGCACTATAGGATATGATAGACCTTACAAAGATTAAAGATGCCAAATGTATCAACTCTAGAAAACTGGCATTCTGTCAGTTTAAGCTGTTGTGCAAATTTAAGCTAATCCTCCAGGGATGAAACTGGTTTAATCACCACCAGCACCACCATAAGAATGCTTATCTCCAAAACCAGTTTTTGCAATCATATTTATTGGAAGAAGATAACAAGAATGTTGTGGTGAACCTTTCCTTCACATATTATCAAGCACACTTAAATAATTAGTGCTATTTTGGTTGTTGTGGCATATATGTTTCAGTAGATGTAGACAATGCAATTAAACATGTGACTACATTAGAAATAAACAATCTCTATAATACAATAGTTTTAATGGTTTACACTGAAGCTAAGACTTTGTAAACTGAGGAGCTGCAGCAGTATTCTGGGTAGCATTTGGCAACAAAAAGTCTTCCAATATATATAAGTAACATATAATAGATCACACAAATCTTAAGGATCCTAACTCAATTGACATGTTGCTCAGATTAATCACCCACCTTGCTTACCAGGTTGTACAGCTCTGGGGGAGTAGCCACCAGTACTTTGAACAATGTACAGTAATTATACCATACATTCTTCATACATGAAGAACACATCTGGGCTTTTCATGCACAAAACACAGGAAGAACAGATGCCCAAAACTGTTGACACATTTTAAGACTTGCCATGTCATGAAAAAGAAACTACTGCACAATCAAATGCATATTATAGCAGAGTTTTACAGCAATATTTGCGAATGTTCCGGGCATATAATGATAAAAGACCAAAACATATAAAATTAACATGCATCAGAACTTTACATATCCCAGTTAACTGTCAAATGCCAAGTTCCAAAGAAACGCCTACCTAGAAATGAATATGCAATTCATTTTTAAAAAGTCCAAGCACCTGAACATCACAGGTTTTAAATGAAAAACAATTCTATCAAGCATAAAGATACCAGGCGACAAAAGAGAAAACTTTAGTGTGTCAGGGATAACGCGAGTACAAGCCCATCAAGATAAAAAACATCACACACACATCCCAATCAACAAAAAACAATCACTCTTCAAAAAGGAAAAAAAGGTTGGTTGAGCTGGGCAATTATAAAACTGAATTAAACTACAAAAACACTTTGATAAATTTTGAAAAGACCTTTCCCTGCCACTGAGCATTGGTTTCAGACAGTACAGTAACACAATACTTTGGCCACAAGGATAATCTCCAAAACCTTTCCATGGTGGTTTTGGCTACAGAAAAACAACAGGCCAGGCAGTGCTGTGGAATTTCTAAGGATCATTTCCCATAAAGAAAACTACCTGGTGTCAAATTGTGCCCTTTTTAATCAGCCGTCAGTTGCATCTCTGAGTGTGTGCCAAATTATGCAACTAGATGCACACTCATGAATGCAAGCAATGTGTTGTTCATAGTTAGCCGTTTTGCCACCAAGGCTTACACAATTCCCCTTATGCAAGTGTAACCTACAAAGCACTGCACGACCTGGGTCCTAGCTACCTCAAAGACTGAACCTCACAGTATGAGCTGGTTCAGGTGTTAAGGTCACCAGGAAAGGACTTTCTCTCCATTCTGCCACTCTCACAAGTATGTCTTGTGGGAACCCATGAAAGGGCCTTCTCGGCTGCTGCGCCCAGACTCTTGCTCCCTTTCACTTACATCCTTGTATGTTAAATATGCTTTTGTTTCAGAAAATTAAGGGAAGATTCATACGGAATATGAAAGAGGACAGAACAGAATAAATCCAGCGTTCAAGCTATGATGGTATAAGCTCACCAGTCAGCACTGCAGGAAAAAACCAAGAGTATTGACATCTCATCTACTGAAGATAGGAAGTGCAGTGATTTTCCTCCCAAACTTATTTATCCACAGCCCTATAAGTAAATCATAACACATTCCATTTCTACATACTGCTCTAAATAAAGCACAAAACAAAATATGGCAGTAAGAACAGCTGTTTTGTAAGTTAGCCCTTAAACATATACTTTTCCGCTCTATTATTCCATTAACTAGAAGAAGGAAGCAACTTTTACAGTGTATTTGATGTTGTATTAGGTCAGCTGCCAGACAGAATCTTGTCAATTACCCAAACACTACCATCAAGAAGAAGGGGGAGGAGGCAAAGTTATTGGCTGGTGCCTGATTTTAACAGGCCTTGTCTGCTTCTGCCACTACTGTTTTCATCTCCCTTTAGTGCCTGACTGCTGACTGCTTCATTAACACCTTCAGTCCTATTAAGATACCTTCGCATCATCAACTTTCTAGGTGACTGGCTTTTTGATCAATAGATGCACAGCTGTTACCAACTGTTCCAAAAAAGTGCAGACATCTTCGCCACGGGATGAACTTCTGTTACAGGGATATCACTTTCCACAGTACTCTGTGTCCTGCATTCTCGGAAGAAGACACATTTCTCCTGAAAATACTACACATTCTTCCTGGTGGCACAGGCAAATGTAAAGATTCCTTAGATAAAACCCATCCTGCCTTTCCATTGATGCCACTGAATTTATTTTATTTATTTATTTATGTAGCTTTTATGCCGCCCACTACCCAAAGGCCTCTGGGCGGCTCACAATCAAAATGGACAATTAAAACATAAAAAAACAATAAAAACGATACACTAAAAACACACAACTAAAATTGCCATCAGGACCCACAATCATTAGTTAA
This sequence comes from Phrynocephalus versicolor, assembly GCA_023846285.1. Classification (NCBI taxonomy): domain Eukaryota; kingdom Metazoa; phylum Chordata; class Lepidosauria; order Squamata; family Agamidae; genus Phrynocephalus; species Phrynocephalus versicolor. The sequence goes on along the minus strand of JAHTLZ010000114.1, from coordinate 14,206,511 downwards.
AAAACTTCTGGAACACGAAGGTTTTTACCTGGCGCCGAAATGTTACCAATGTCGGCGCCAGGCGAGTCTCATTTGGGAGGGCATTCCATAGTCTGGGGGCAGTTGCTGAAAAAGCCCTATTCCTGCAAGCCATCCCTTTCACCTCCTTAAGGAATGGCTCTTTCAGGAGGGCTCCCTGACTAGATCTTAATTGCCAGGTAGGTTCATATGGAAGGAGGCGGTCCTTCAGGTATCTAGGTCCTAAGCCGTTTAGGGCTTTATATGTCAAAACAAGCACTTTCAATTGGGCTCAGGCAGCAACTGGTAACCAGTGAAGGTTATACAGAATCGGCGTGATGTGTTCCTTGGTGGCCCTACCACTCACCAGCCATGCAGCATGATTCTGAAGCAGTTGCAATCGCCGGACAGTCTTCAAAGGCAGCCCCACGTAAAGTGCATTGCAGTAATCAATACGGGATGATACCAGTGCATGCGTAACTGTCATGAGGCTCTGCTCGTCTAGGTAGGGGCGGAGCTGGTATATTTTCCACAGTTGGAGAAAGGCACCCCTGGCCACTGAGTCCACCTGGGCTTCCAGAATTAGACCCGGGTCCAGGAGCACCCCCAAGCTACGGACCCTGTCCTTAGGGGGAGTACAACCCCATGCAAGACAGGAAGATGGCCCTCTAACCTGTCTGACGAAGCACCCACTAACAACACTTCCGTCTTGTCTGGATTGAGTTTCAATTTATTAACCCTCATCCAGTCCATTATCTGGTCCAGACACGAGTTCAGAACAGAAACCATCTCACCTGGATTGGTGGAGAACGAGAGGTAGAGCTGAGTATCATCAGCATAATGCTGACTCCTCAGCCCAAGCCTCCTGTTGACCTCTCCCAGCAGTTCCATGTAGATGTTAAACAGCATGGGAGATAGTACTGAGCCCTGTGGAACCCCATAACGTAAACGCCATGGGGCAGAGCTACTATCCCCCAGCACCACCTTCTGGACACGGTCAGCCAGGAAAGATCAGAACCACCACAAAGCGGTGCCTCCAACTCCCAACCTGGCCAGCCTATCCAGAAGGACACCATGGTCGATGGTGTCGAAAGCCACTGAGAGGTCCAGGAGTATCAACAGAATTGTACTCCCCCTGTCTCTCTCCCGGCAAAGGTCATCCATACAGGGTGACCAAGGCAGTCTCTGTTCCAAAACCCGGCCTGAAACCAGACTGAAATGGATCCAGAAAATCCGTTTCATCCAGCAGCGCCTGGAGCTGTCCGACCACCACCCGCTCCAACACCTTGCCCAAAAAAGGGAGGTTAGCTACTGGTCGGTAGGTAGTTAACCACCAGTCCTGGGTCCAGGTTAGGTTTTTTTAGGAGTGGTCTAATTACTGCCTCTTTTAAGGCAGCAGGGACCACTCCCTCTCTTAATGAGGCATTTACAGTTTCCTGGACCCAGGTGCAACCCCCCCTGGCAGATCTTTCAATTAGCCAAGAAGGGCAAGGGTCAAGCAGCGTGGTGGTGGAATGGACAGATCCAAGCACCCTGTCCAGATCCTCGGGTGTCAACCGAGTGGAGTCCAGTTCACTGTGAATCTGAGCAATTTTTCCCTCAAAGTGAACAGCAAACTCATCACAGCGTGCCGCCGAATGGTCCTGGGCCTCCACCCTATCTCCCGGCTGAAGAAGTTTCCAGACCACCCGAAACAGCTCCGCTGGACAGCATTCTGAGGAAGCAATATGGTTGGCAAAATACTGCCTTTTTGCCAATTGTATAGTCACAGAATAGGCCCAATAGTGGGCTCTAAGCCGTGTTTGATCAGATTCACTGCGATATTTTCTCCACTTGCGCTCCAGCCGTCTCCCTTCCCGCTTCATTGCCTGCAACTCAGATGTATACCAAGGAGATGTCTGGGCTCTGTGTAGGGGGAGAGGGCACTTAGGTGTGATCATGTCAACTGCCCGGGTCATCTCCCTATTCCATAAGGCGACCTGAGCTTCGACAGGAGTGCCGACCATGTCAGCTGGATAATCCCCCAGAGCTTTCAGGAAACCATCTGGATCCATTAGTCTCTGAGGGCGGATCAACTTAATGGATCCCCCACCCTTCCAGAGGGTTGGAGTAGCTAATATCCTAAACTTGACCAGGAAGTGGTCTGACCATGACAATGGAGTCAAAGCCAACCCCTCCACATCCAAACCACCATCCCCCAGTCCCGTTGAGAAGACTAGGTCCAGAGTATGGCCCTTCTGGTGTGTTGGGCTGATGACATGTTGAGAAGCCTCATGGTTGTCATGGCGGCCATGAAGTCCTGAGCTGCTCCAGTTAAGGTAGCCTCGGCATGGATGTTGAGATCCCCCAGTACCAACAGTCTAGGGGTCTTCAACACCAGGTCCGAGACCACCTCTGTCAGCTCAGGCAGGGAGACTGTTGGTACGCAGCAGGGTGGGTGGTACACCAACAGAATCCCTAATCTGTCTCGTGAGCCCAACACACAATACATGCCCTCCAGACCTTTTCCCAAAGAGACAGGAACCCTGGTCAAGGAGATAGAACTCCTGTAGACTATAGCAACTCCACCTCCCCGGCCCACCTGGCGACACTGGTGCTGGACTGAGTACCCAGGTGGGCATAGCTGGGAAAGGGGAACTCCACCTTCCTCTCCCACCCAAGTCTCAGTAATACATGCCAGGTCAGCACCCTCATCCAGAATAACATCATGGATGAGGGAGGTCTTATTTTGTACTGACCTGGCATTTAACAACAGCACCGCGTGGCTCGTGGGCTCGCTGACATGGTCACCTGATTCCTTCTGGCTATGAGTGGGACCAGAAGAGGGGATAGATGTAAGATATCTAACCCCTCTTCTCCTACACGGGCATGTTCCACTCCTACCACCATACCTTCCCCTACCCAGCACAATTTCAATGGCTGCCCCCTCCATTGCCCTCCCCCTTCCTGTTCCCTCAGTTCCATTGTGGGTCCCTACCACCTAATGGCGAAAAACAAAACACAAACTATAACAAACAACAAACAAAAACAAAAGCACCCAACAATTGGACCTCATCAGCCCACCTCTTCCTCCCCCTCAAATCTACACTGCGTCTAAAACTTTTTTTTAAAAAAAAGGCAGTGAAGCACACTGACAGGACTTGAGGAGGCCCAGTGAGGGTTACGCCGGCTGGCTCAGATGGTCCGAGGAGGCCAGATGTTAATGCTGGATTCCAGTCAGTTCAGGGGGGCTCACAGGTATTTGTGCTCTCACACGGCCCCTCCCCTCTTGACGCTGCAGACTCTCCCTGCTGAGCTTCTGCCACCAGCCCAGGAGAGAGACGCAGGTGGATGTTAGTCTGGAAGGGCTGTGGAGCACACTTGCTGGCACTCACCGGTCTTCAGGGGGCCCAGCAAGGGTTACGCCGGCTGGCTCAGATGGTCCGAGGAGGCTAGATGTTAATGCTGGATTCTGTTAATGCTGCTGTGGTTCCCCCGCCTCTGAGTCATCTTAAGATTTTCCATTGAACATCAAAATATGTCCACATCTGGATCCTCTCCTACACACAGGCAAGCTCACAAACTTGCATGCAGCCTTACCCTGTTCTATGATCACTAGATGCCATTATTAGCCCAGGAAGCAGGACAAGATATTCCATACATGCAACACCTTCTCTTGCTTCCCACTTCCTCTCCTTCCCCATGCACACACACACACACAAAAACCCTTCTTCTTTTGAAGGCAAAGTGGACTTCTGGGACAGAATTCAAGGCAAAACAGGTGAAAAGGAAGGCTGACATCCTCTAGCATTGATACTAGCAAAAAAGAAGAAAAATACTGAAGAAGGAACAGAAGTGAACATGAAGAAGGGAGAATTGTGTTCTACATTTGAGAGCCAAACACACACACACAACAGATAACTAGAAGTGAACATAAGAACATAAGAACATAAGAAGAGCCATGCTGGATCAGGCCAAAGGCCCATCTAGTCCAGCTTCCTGTATCTCACAGTGGCCCCAACAAATGCCTATGGGAGTGCATGAGACTAGATAGCTGTCTCCTGCAACCACCCCCCTGCATCGGGCCCTTGAAGTACCCTGGTTTTAAACCTGGAGATTACACATCTCCATCATGGTTTGTAACCTGTGATGGACTTCTCCTCCAGGAATCTGTCCAATCCCCTTTTGAAGGCATCCAGGCTAGACGCCATCACCACATCTTGTGGCAGGGAGTTCCACAGACTAACAACATGCTATCCCCCAGGTCAGTAATCATTTTAGTGGAGTTAACATAGGCTTGAATGAATGTGTGACTATCTCCTGATATTCTTTCACAGATCCACACGATGTGTATCAGCTTCCTTTTGTTCACTGATTAGTTATTGGGAAGATATACGGTTGAGTTCTGTTTATTATGCATACTTGGCACCTTTGAAAAATGTATCTCTTGGGGAAAATAATATTTCCCCTAATCTTCCTAATTGTAAAACTGCTTCTGTCATCTATTTTGACCCTCAGATTTCTAAGAATGAAATTGCTGGTATATTTTATTTCAGTGCTCTTATCCTAGCAACATTTCCCCCTCAGTCCTAATGATTTTGACAGAGTTAGCTTTTAAGTATGCATACTTATGATGCCAGTCTTATTTTATTTTTAATGAAAAAACAAAAAAATGGTACACAAAGTCCAGAAGTGGGAAGATGAGAGGAAAGCAACATGCTTCTTTACTCTCTCCTATCTTACAACCTCTCATTTTTAAGTAAGCAGGATAATTTTTCATGCATATGGCTTTTTGGAAGGGTAAAAATGCAGTTAAGATACTCATTTAGTGATGTAATAGCAAAACATGAGCATCAGTAATTAATTCACATGAATCACATTTAAGGCTTTTTCTTTCCTTCTGCAGTAATTCTGTACAACAATTCTTGCACCCAAAAAAGCATGAAGATGTTACAATTAGCCTAACACACATCTAGAAAACCTATTTCATGCTATACAAGTCTGAAGATCTTACTTTCCATTAAATGAAGCACATTTAAGATGTTTGCAGAGACTGCTTTACATGTTTCACGTTTTAAGTGTCAATCTCAATTGCATGATAGCTGGATCTGCCATGAAACACGTTGGAATACATTTCTGGAAGACCCGGGGACATTCATGTTCACTGGATGATTCATGGACATAATTTTCTTGAAAATAAAGTTTCTGGGTGTAATCTGAGCATCGGCTCAAAGTCCTATGGATTTCAATGAAAGGTTTAATCTTACTAGACAGTTGATAAAGAGATTCCCTTTAAAAGCGAGACTTTGTTATATAGCAGGCTGTGTTTCTGTCGCTTCAAGTACAGTAGTCTTTTAAGAGTGGCAATGTTGTAAGTCTCCTTAGGAAGTCAGGCTGTTAAAATGAATGCTACTCAGAAAGTGAGCAGGCTCACATCATCAAGAAGAGATGGAAAAGGCATCATCTATTAACAGGAAACAGCTACATGGTCCATTTTAAATTCCATGCTACCTGTGCTCCTTGCACCATTTTAATCAGAAGAGTCTAAGTCTGGAAAACCTGAGGCAATTAAATTTGTACATATGCCGCTGGAGTAATGTCAACCTGTGAGGTTTTCTTTAAAAGGCTAGAATGAGGCTTTTAATAAACACCATCTGGATTAGATTAGCCATGTGGACATCTTGTTGGCATTTACCAATTTTATATATACATAAGGAGCAAATGACAAAAATGAACACAGCTGCACTGCCTTTCCATGATGCTTGTCTTTGTTCAAGAATAAAATAATCTTTGTTCAAGATTCTTAAAATAATCTACCATTTTCTCCACCTTCTACAGCCCACTAACACAGAAGTAAACTTGGAATGTTCAAATCAGTAAGTAGATATATTTTTATCTTTCCAAAATTAAAATGGATGGTAATATGCTGAATGAGGAACATTTTTGCACCTCTTTTTCTCATATGTGATGTTCTCTTGAGGGCACTATAGTATTACTTACACATTTTAACACTTATCTTCATCTTGCTGAAAGTTATCTTCTTTCAGAATTCCAGGATATGTTTTCAGCTGAACCGTTTAAAATCAATTTAATTTATCTAGGGATGAAGTAAATATCAGATCTCTGCCATTGCCATGTGGCTTCTAAAGAGGCAAGCCACTCCAGTATTCCTGTCAAGAAAACTCCATGGACATGGGGTCACAAAGAGTCGGTCATGACTGTAACGACACAACACACACAATAAAGGGGCTCTTTTGCACCCATTGTGCAGAAAGAGCACACAAAGTCAATTTGGCCTTACCTATGAGTTTTCCACCTATTCTCACCACAATTTTATGAACTCAGGTTTTATGGAAAGTCTGCCATAGGGGGCTGAACATGTAATATTGCAATCAGTGATTAATAAGTTGAGTAAAATATCTTTAAGATTATAACCAACTTTAAACCTGTACCCTAAAATGTAAGATGTGGTTTAATGAGTCATTAATATAAAGAGACAGAGATTCAGCCAAAATTCTATTGCTTTTTTAGAATTCCTCAATGGCTTACTGGAACTGATTTAGTCTACAATGTGCAGACAGCTCATGCTTTTGCCCACAGGGATACCGTGGCTTTGACATTTGCTGGAAAAGCAAGGTATAAAGAATTACAGAAATACATTCACACATATACCTGTGTCAGAAGAGAGAGAAATCTACACTTCTGGAAAGGATAACTCCCCCCCCCAAAAAAAAATTCACCAATATTTTCAAATTTACATTTCCTCCTAGGTGAAGTGTAGAATGCATCAAAATGGCTCATTCTTTTCTGGAGGAAGAAATATGCCTCCCAGTTCCCTCCCTGAAAAGCAAGTACTAAGAATTACAGAATTATTGAGCGGAAAGTGGCTGGTAAGGCTACTGAGTCCAACCCACTGCTCAACCCCCAATAAATTTTCTCTTGAATGCCTCATGTTGGAGCACTCAACACCTCTCAAAGTAATTGGTTTTATTTATGTACCACTCTAATAGTTAGGAAGTTTTTCCCCCCAGTTACCAAGTCAAAATCTGGTTTCCTGTAACTTGAGCCCATTGTTTGCATGTCCTGCACTCTGGAATGGTCAAAAACACAGGATGCCCCCACTCCCTGTTTTGACACATGAGTGAGTGAGTGACAAAAGTATGCTTGGCCTAAATAAGGTGAAGAACATCACATACGAATGGAAGGCTTGTGTGTACAAAGTCTACAGTGTGCTTATAAACGCTGAATGACTTAATTGTTGCAAGCAAAGCAAAAAGGCTGATATCAGTGAATCCTGTAAAAACATAAGATTGATCTCAAAAATTTTCAGGTAGAAACCACATTGGTGCTGACATTGGTGCACCCTGTAGAAAACATGTTTAAGCCAAAAAAACTAATTAGTGTACTATGGGAGAGACATCTGTGAGTCAAGAAATCTATATGGAAAGATGTATGGATATTCTGAATTGGACTGAACCCAGAAGGAAACTATATGTATAATAAGGATATTATTTGAAATTGGACTGAGATCAGAACAGAACCATATGCCTAAAGATAAATGAAACTTTAAAAGATATGGGAGAAAGTATAGCTGTGTGCCTTGTTCCCATTGGCGTTGCTCAAAGGAGCTAGTTTCCAGACCTCTGGTCATTCTTACTGACCTCTTCTGAACTTGTTCGAATTTGCCAGAACCCTTCCTAAAATGTGATGCTCAGTATTGAACACAGTACTCAAGATAAATCCTCCCCCCCCCACACATGCGTGCTAGTCGTGTCCGACTCTAGGGGCGGTGCTCATCTCCATATTCAAGGCGAAGATAAATACTAACCAGTGCCAAATAGAGGGGATTTGGAGATTATACTTCTGTTAATGTAGTCTAAAACAGCATTTGTCTTACATGCATCCGCATTGCACTGTTGGTTGATACACAGCTTGTGATCTACAACAATGCCAAGATCCTTCTCTGAACCAAGTATCCCACACCTTTTAACTATGTGTTTGGCTTTCCCTCCCCCCAACAATTTGAGTTTATCCTGTTTCCATATCATTCCGTTTTCAGCCCAGTGCTAGACTCTCAGGATCTTTTCAAATCTGGTTCTGTCTTCCAGGATATTAGCAATGTGAAGAGAAACAAAATTCAAAAACCCCAGCACAACTTCCTCCTAACAGCTTGCAGGTGAGTTTCATATAGTAGGAGATTACTTCAATAAAGAAAAGATGATGATAGAATCTGTCGCAGAATTAAGAACATGTGGTGACAGAAAGGTAATATCAGCCTTTTGATTTTTTTTTATAATACTTACTTTCTTGAATTAATTGTGACTTATCATGTTGGCTGATGTATTGAAAGCAACAGCAGGAGTAGAAATGGGGAAAGCAATGTTTTTGAACTCAATCCAATAGAATACACCTGTCACCTGCAATGTCCTGGGAATAGTAATCCAAAATTACAGAGGCCACATAACACCCTTGTTGCAGCAGCTTGACCAGCTGCTGATTCATTTCCAGGCACAATTCCAGATGCTTGGTTTAATCTATACAGCCTTAAATGGCTTGGATACAAGTGATCTCAAGGATTACATTTCCCTTGAGGAGCCTGCTTGAATGTTAAAATCATCCAGAGAAGCCTTTCTTCCCTGTCCCACCACCTTCACAAGTATGTGTGATGGGGACACAGCAAAGGGTCTTCTACTTTTCTGCTTCCAGACTGGTACTACCTCCCATGGAAGGCCAGATTGGCCCTATCTTTGCTTTCCTTCCACAGCCAGCCAGAGACCTTTCTCTTCAGACAGGCTTCCCCTGAGAGAGGGAGGGAGTGACTGGCTGCCAGGGTAGGGCTTTTAAATGGATTATTGTCTTTACTGCTTTTAAAGATGTTTTTACTGTTTATTTTGTTTATCATGTAATGTACTATTCGGTCCTTTTTAATATTTGTATACAGAATCCATTAAAAGTTGCATTTTCAGTTGAATTGGGCGAACCACCTGAAGCATCTGTTGTATTGGTCTATTTCAATTGCTCTTGTTTGATTTGTTCATTGTAATCAGCTGAAAGTCTGTAAATGTATGCAATAAACCTGACTTGCAATGAGGGTTAAATAATGGTGATTACAGCTGCAGATAGAGAGGGACAGACAGACAGACAGACAGACAGACAGACAGACAGACAGACAGACAGACAGACAGACAGACAGACAGGAATTTTCCCCATTTCTGAGCAGCAATGCAAGTTTAAAATAAGCTCACTAGATGCCCTAAGCACACCTGATCTTGCCTGATTTCGGAAGCTAAGCAGGGTCGGCCGTGGTTAGTACTTGGATGGGAGACCACCAGGGAATACCAAGTGCTCTAGGTGCCTGGAGTAGGAACTGGCAAACCACTCCAGTATTCCTACCAAGAAAACTCCGTAGACATGGGGTCACGAAGAGTTGGTCACAACTGTAATGCCACAACACACAAACACACACACACCTTTAAATGATGTATATTGCCTTCTGCTCATTTCTAACAAGTACACTTTTTAGAAATCAGTTAAACCATTGATGAACCACTTACTTCCAAGAGATGAAAAAAAGAAAAAAAATCAAAGTATTTTGGATAGCAATCATATCATTATGGTGCAGCAGTTAGACTATTTGATTATCCCCAAGGAGACCTAAAATTAGCTCTGAAATTCACTAGCCTACACTTAGCTTTCAGCCTAAGCTAGTTGGTATGGTGCTGTTGCACTGCCTATGTTGTCTGGAGGATTCAGTCCAAGAAAATAACTGTTCCATGCTCTACCATGAACTCAGTGAAGATAGTATAATTTGGTTAATTAATGGAACTGTAGCACATTCGATCACGTTCCTGGGTATTCTTTATGTAAGCATTTTGTACAAGGAGTCCATCTGTTTCTCACAAAGTTCGTTTAACATGAAGCTCTGGATCGCTTATCCAGCATCATGTAATAAAACCCTGTATGGTCAGAGTGCAACTGTTGTGGCCCTAAAACAGAACAAGACTTCTTGGAAAGCAGCAAGTTTTTTTCTTCAAAGCAACCAAATAATACAATGCCAACCTGAATAATATGAATTTAAAATCTTGCCTCTTATTTCAGCAAATGAATATAATCCAACACTTCTATCTATTCTGCATCACACTAGTCAGAAGTCAACCTTAAATAGCCAATAGAATGCATCATTGCATTAACAGATATCCAATTCAAATATGCTCTAGGCAAGTAATCAAATAAACCTCAGACATTTCTGCAAATTGCACCATTAAATTATTCCATATGTGAAAACACTTCTAAAGAAACATTATGTAACTTGTAGAAATATGACAAGGAAAACTAGCTAGTCTAGGAAACAGGATGACATGTGTGATTTCTCTACACTTAGCAAAGAATTCTGTACTTTCATTTAAAATATATAACAAAATTAACATATGGAAGTGGAATTTTGGTTGGCAAAATTGTGATTCCCTAACTAACATAATGGCAGCAATATGGTGTCATCACACAAAGCTATGCTGAGGAATTATCTACCTCAAGAGTTCAGACTGCTAATTTTTAAATATTATTATTAATCACCCTAAATGAAAATTAAACCATATGGCCAATTCTTTTCATGAGCCAATGCTCTCATTGAGCAGCAAATTTCTAAGATGTAGTGAAAAGGTAAAAAGATAACCTACACTTTATATTCTATATAGCATTTTCTGAAAACCAACTTTTATTTAAAGAAACATACTTTAGGGGTTTTGTAAGAGACTTCTTTGATAGCAGTGCTCAGTTCCTACATTAGAATTCTGGTCAATCTTTCAGTGAGTGTGACAGAAAACAAGAGGAGACAGAAAACAGGCCATTTTTCATTTTTGGACTCTAGGGGAGGGAGGTTACTGATGTGAAAATGTTCAGTTTTGTCTCTCAGCATGAATGGTGAGTTTTAGGAAATTCTATACAAAGAAAATAAAGGAAGAAACAACACTATTTGAATTAGGATATCTTTCTGTCTTTCTTCGTAAAATTCTTGTTATATAGGTCAAACAGTGCATATTGTACAGAAACAGAGTTCGTAGTTAAGATTCTCTGGTTCCCAATAGCTACCTAAACACCACAACAAAAGATCGAGGGGAACAAAGGATAATCACGGATGGTCCTGCAGATCAGGCAACCTAGGTACAGTTGGCTCTCAAGATTCTCAGCCCACACATCCAAGGAAATAATCTATATAGCCTTTTCCCAGAGGGACATAAAAGGGACTCCCATGATTTTACAAAATCCATCATTGTGCTATGTCTTTATTAGAAGTGTGCCACCAGAAAATGCAAGCTTCACACTAATCAGTTAAATTAAATAAGGAAAGTATGGGGAAAGAAAGAGAAGTAAACAATTAGACTAGATATTGTGGTCACAAAGTCTGGCAAGAGAAATTGCAGACTGAATTTATCACTATCAGGCATAAATTATACCCAGCAGTGTATGCTGGGATGAAGAACTGATGGCTAGTCTCTGTTTCTTGAAAAAAGAAATGAAAGTGCTAGCAAACTCAGAGAGCTGTCCACAGTATGGATGGCACATATTATGAAGTTTCACTGCCATCAACGGTGGCAGCAATCCTTTGCTGTGGCTAATGGGTGTCATTAGCTGTTCTTAATCCCTCCATCACAATACAATGACTAGCACTGTATTGTATTCTCCTGCATAGGTCAAGTTTCCCCTTTCCCACAACTTTAAAAACCCCACAATCTCACTCATTCCATGCCCCAGAGCACAGAGAAAATTCCTGGTTCCCTGCTCCTTGCCCTCTGAAGATGTCAGTCACAGAGTCTGGTTAAAAGTCAGGAAGAAAAACTTCCAGCACACGGCCAAACAACCTGAAAAACTCACAACAGCTATCAGATCCCAGCCGTGAAAGCCTTTGAGAATTCATTGCTATTTTCTTTCAGCGAAATTGTGTGATCTATATACCTTACTGAAGTTTCTTCCACAAAGTTCCACCCTCTTTCATGGCATTTTAATCCAGCTTTCCATACAATATGTTCTGCATATATACTGAATAGAGAAAGTGATGATATATACCCTTATTTGGCACTATAGCCAATGGAAAACCATTCTGCTTCTCCCTATCCTATCCTATCCTATCCTAAAAATGGCCTCTTCACTAAGCCCCAAATTACCGATCAGTATAATCAAATGTTGCAGCACACCCATTTCTTTTAGAATGACCGTAGCTTCCCATGATCCACACACAGAAAAGTATTACGATAAACATAGTCTGGTTTTGTCCTAAAATTATTTGATACCTTCCAATAGCCTGTGTAAGAGTGTATTCAGAATATGATGCCTGGAGTTTCTTACTGTTTTGAAGCTGGCTGTAATGTCAGACATTTCTTGCTTGATATATGGTGGAAGTCTTTGTCATAAAACTTTGAGCATTACTTTGCTTGCACACAGTGGTCTCATCATAGTTACTGCATGCAATTTTTGGCATCTCCTCTCTTCAGACTTAAAAAGTAGAGTATAAGTCGACCTGAGTATAAGTCGGGGCCCCTAATTTAAACCCAAAAAACTGGGAAAATTTATTGACTCTAGTATAAGCCTAGGGTGGGAAATGCAGCAGGGCCTGGCAACTCCTCCTTTGTGAGCTGGGTGTGTGTGTGATGTTTAAAATGACTTTTAGCCTCCGAGGCAAGTGCTTGAGTTGGTAGCTAAAAGTCATTTTAAACATTGTTTTAAAATGACCTTTTAAAAAGTCATTTTAAACATGGGGGGGTCAGGAGAAGTGGCGCACAAGGTTTAAAATGACTTTTAGCCACCGACCCAAACTTGCCTCAGTGGCTAAAAGTATTGACCCGAATATAAGCCAAGGACCCCTTTTTTCAGCCCAAAATTAGGGCTGAAAAACTAGGCTTATATTCGAGTATATACAGTATATGAAATTTTTCCAGTCTGTTTGTTGGCATGTTCCTGTTAGGAATGCGATGGATTCAGTGTCTGTAGAATGGAATAGAGCTATTGGTACCCCATCTAGGCATTGTCATACTTTGGGGGTAGCTTTTACTTCACTTTCTCAAATTGCTGACTTTTTCATTACTAGATTGCTCATCAAAGGAATCTGTCATCCTTGCATTTCTTATGTCAAGTTATTTAGCACATTGTTTCCATCTTCTCTTTATTTTATCTTGATCAGATAATACAATCCCATGTCGATCTTCCAAAAGCCTCAATCCTAGTTTAAGCTTCCCTGTGATTTCTTGATTTTTCTTTCAAGTTGTTATTGCTTGCTTTCTTGCTTTATTTACCACATTTTTCACCCCATAAGATGCACCGGGCCATAGGAAGTTCATAATCTGTACTATAGTCTGTTCCTGGTCTTGTTTTTGTCTAGAGAACAGAATTTATCTGTCTCCTTTCAGTTAGACTGCACTTTTAATTTCTGTAATGGGCATTTGGTGACATCCATGTGTACTACTGTCTGTTAATTTGTCTGAAATATAAATTTTCTAGCAACTCAAACTGTTGAGCTCACAGAGTTCTATGAGTCACTTTCCTGCTCTTTGTCTGACTCTTAGGCTATATGGCCTCTAGATGGTTGAATTTGTGGTATCTCACATCAAATCACAGCTAAAGTAGCTCCACTGAATCAATGGGATTTACCAAGGAGCTGATTCACCAAACTGTCAGTGATTCGATGGGCTTGCTCACAGCTCAAGTCATGACTTACCTTCCTAAACAACAGAATTCCAGCCAGTTTGATTCTACTCTACTTCCTACTTTTGTACTTCAACCACCTATCATTATCTGCACATTTGGTTTTTAGGTGTACAATCAATTTTCTGCTAGATCTTTGCACAAAAGCTTTCAGGTTCTTCAAAATCTGCAATAGGAACACAGAATTCAACGAGTTCTGGCTGGTATTAATTGGTCAGACCTCATCTTAAGAGTCCTTCACTGTATGTACTACATTTCACTACACTTTTAAGAACCATGCCATTTCTTCTGAGTTTGGCTTTTCCAGAGGAAAATACTTTTAATTATCTGTTTGCAGTCCACAGTGTTTGAATGCTCTACTTCTTGTTTAACAGCTACAAACATGCCTTGATTCATTTCTCACATTCCATGTTCCAAATATTGCATATGCATCATATAGCACCAGATCTTGTATTTACTCTGGATTTATCATTGTCTAGGAATCCTTTCATCTTGAATCCAACTGCCTCAATATTAACAACATTGTTCATACTTACACTATGCTCTTCCCCAGTATCTCACAGCACACATTTCAACTTGCAATTGCCATCTTTGAGTTGTGTCCTTATAGAACATTTGAAGCTTAAATATTCAGAAATGGTTCACCAATACCTTCCTTCCATACCATATTCAGAAGACTTAAGCATCACTGCAATCTATGAAATAGCCTCGCCCAGTGTCACCTTCCACCACTGCTGCTTCCCTTCCAGAATTTCTCTGCCCTCAGCCTCAGTGAAACCATTAATTATACTTTCCTGATGCAACCATTAATTCCCAAACAGCATCAATGTATCTTCATCTGAAGTCACAGTTTGGCCATTCACCCTTGGGTGATGCTGAGAAGAGTGCAAATACTTAATGGAAACTAGAATTCTAATGATATCGCTCTAAGGCTACTTAGCATGCACAAACCCACACACTACATTAAGATGTGCACACAAGAGAGGACAGCATGACATATCAACCAAAACTGACAACATTTAATATTTAAATATATAAACAGGATCTCTTTAAAAGACTTATGCCTTGGGCTGGGTATATATGGAAGTAAATCCTAGGACTGAAACAGAAAGTCTCAGTGATGAGCAAAGCCTGAGGGGTAATCTTTTGAAAGGTACATGATAAGAGTATCGATGTAGTATACTGCACAAAGATTTAACCAAAGAAATGTTCTGTAAGAAATCCATCATTCCTTAAAGGACTATCTACTTCTACAAACAATCTCAAAGGCCTACCTTTTCCAAGGACTTTTAAACCAACTACACCTTACAAAGCATATAACTGTCCTACTGCTTCTCTAGGCAAGCTCCTCGTGGCGCAGTGGTTAAATGCCTGTACTGCAGGTAAAACTGTGCTCACGACCTGGGGTTCAATCCCAGGTAGCAGTATGCTCATGGTCAACTCAGCCTTCCATCCTTCCGAGGGTGGTAAAATGGGTACCCAGCTTGCGGGGGGGGGGGGTGGCGGCAATGTGTAGCCTGCGTACTGTAATTAAAAACTGCAATCCGCCCAGAGACTACTTGAAGTGGTATGGGGCGGTATATAATCAGACCACTTTGCTTTTATTCATATTCAAGCCCTAATGGACTCTTCTACCATCCAATCCCTCAGTGTTTTCTTTAATAACTAAGACCCATCAATTCCATTCCCATCCCAACCCTATCCGCTAACCAAGCCCTATCTAAACTCCAATAGTGAAACTAACAAGTCACTGCATTCCAAATCTTTTACTCTTTTTATCAGCTAACATGTTTTGACCTCAGGTTGGCCCCTCTTTGACTGGAGCACCATCTACAACTTAATCAAGATCTTTCATTACAAAATCCTAGTGCACTTGCGACTTGTCACCCAACCTTTTCACAATTAGGTCCAGCAACTTGTTAAGTGGTTTCAAGCTTTATGCAATGACATTTAAGAAACAACCACAACTTTCTTTTCTTGGAGACATTCATCAGCATTGTCATCTACCTCTAGTAAGAAAAAACAACAGCCATTTGTTTAACCATCTTGCACCTGAATTTAATTAAATGCTAGTTTGCCTCTGAATGAAGGCTGAGATCATTTCAAAAATTGCTATACTTAAAGTCAAAAGAAGTTGTCTAGTATGTTGTTAGTTCATTCAGATGGGACAAAGTGGCAATGAAATGGAAATAATATGGATATTTATATAAGGAAAACTGCAGATTTCATTTTAGGTTAATACTGTAGGGTAAAGGCATATTTCTAGGCACTAAAGTGTTCTGCTAGGAACACTTTAGTGATCCCTGGAGGATATTAAGTATTATCCATTAATCACATTAATCACAAAGAAGAATATTCATTTCAAATAAAGCCACCATACATGCACACATAACTCACCTATGTTTTGTTTATAATAACTTCTTTCTACTTAGCTTGAGCTCTATGAAGTTCATAAAAATACTTCAGATCACATACCATTTTTCTACAGAAGAAAATGGGAATTTCAGAACTGATAACACAAACTAATTTTAATTTTACTTCTTACCACTTTGGATTTTGTCATTAAATAATATTATTATGACTCAAACACAGAGGTAAAAATTCCCAATTTCTTTTGAATGATAGCAAAAAATAATGAGTTCTTGCTCAAAAACGCCTTCATTATGAGCCTTCATTGTGTTCATTTTTAAATGAGTGCCTGGAGCACTTTTTAATAATTAGTTTTAAAATGATTATTTAAAATACAGTAAAACTTGGAGCAAGAGGTCAGAATCACTACTTGCTACATTTGGATGCAAACATTCATTGTTTCTTCTTTGATGGAAGAAATACATTTTCCCACTGTATTTCTACCTAGAATTTAGAGTTGTTTACCTCCTCCTCACACTCATAGGTAACAGCAACAAGGTCGTTATTCCAGAAAATATATAGATGTGCTATGTTGCACTAGGAGGTGAAGTCTTCTTTACGAATTGGGTGCCTTTATGCACCAGGATGAAAGTCATGTGACCCATAGGCTCTCAAACACACTTTAAATTTCTATAAAACAGCAACATCTCTGGGGCAAGAGACTGCCCTGCAAAAGATGTTTCTTAATATCTTATTTTGGGAAGGAATGAAGGAAGGAAGGAAGGAAGGAAGGAAGGAAGGAAGGAAGGAAGGAAGGAAGGATCCAATTAGAGTGGACTCGTATAACAAATAGTTTGTATAAAATAAAATCTGTACAACATAAATAATTCTGGATATAGGGAAAATTTGCTTAACAGAATTGCCTATGGGGCAAATCCGTGCAACATAAAATGGTTGCGATTAGGGATTACTCTGTTTTCAATGAATTCCTATGGGAAATTTGTATAAAGGAAAATTTGCTTAACAGAATTTCATTTGGAACGAATTAATTCCTTAATACAAGGTACCACTGTATTTAAATACATTTTTTTTCTTTTTGGTTTCATTTCTAGGAGCTGGCATACTCCTGGAGGTCCTTGGGCTGAAATACTGGCTTCTGAATAATGTTCACTCCCTGTTCTAGCATATTGACATAAAACATGCTTATTCTTTTTTAGTAAACATATAGTATATTGTTTTCCGTTATTAGATATCTGAGTGTCATAAATGATTATATAATAAAAAATACAGTCTGTTAACATTCACTATAAATCCTTCAAAATATTTATCTTCCTAAGCTGATTTTATAAGAGTGTTCTACTAAGCACAATGGATACCCTTTATATGCCATCATAAATCTTCAGGAGATCCTGACCTGTACAGACACAATGACACACCTTTTGTAATTTTCACAGCTAACAGAGCATTGAATGATAACAGAAATATTTTTAACTGTCTCACACAAAATTCTGAAATATTTGCAATTTTGACATGGTGCAATCAAACTATTCTAGACCTAAATACGTAAGAGGGAAATGTAAAAGATTATGGGTTATCAGAAAGAAGTATCTGACTTTGTTTCCCAGTTTACAGGACAACAGTACTGTTAGACAGCCTAGGCCAGGGCAGACCATAATTTATATTGTATACAGGAAACCCAGTTATGCATCAGGTTATTTTCCAAGGACAATATAAAAACAGAAATGCACTGAACAACTCAGAACCATTTATATTTGTCTTTACATAAATTTAACTGATCAGTAAAGAATTTTTTTAAAAAATAAGAAAGTAAACCAGGTAAGATCCATTTGATACTGCAGAATAAAAGTTAATGGTGTGACTTCATATTTCTAAAGAATAAAGTCAAGGCAGCTTCCACTGACCATCCTACTTCTTTTCTGATTTTTGGTTCTTAATCACCTGACTAGTTCATTTTTTAGCATTTCAAAGCGAAAACAATTCTTATTAAAATTATAATTAGCTTCTGCCCTGTGTGGAAGAATGGAGTGGTTAACAGAACTTGTCATAATATTACTGAACACACCAGTTTGAATTGTGTACCTGTACTTTGCTTTATTATGTTCTGGAAAACAAACTTTAAACATTCTAATTTTACAGCTTGATGTTTTAACAAGTTATCTAGAAGATGTTCCATATCCCAATTGGAACAACATTTCTGGCAGTTATTGAGGGGTCAGCAAGGGGAGGAAAAATTCTTCCTTTTGAGAGCACATACCAATGTAACATAACAAATGCAGCACCTAGGAGCGCCACTGTATAATCTAAACTGACAAGGGCATCTATTTGCTTCCTGGAGCCATTTCATGCATACTATAAGGTACCATCTATTGGTGAAAGTGTTTGATGCTTGCTAAAATCAAGGAGTGATCTGTTCTTTTCATATTGCTATAGAAAACGTGATTCATGTTTCTAACAGGATGATAACCACAAGTCCCTTGGAATATATGTTACAGCCCCAGCTTCTTTCCAGTGAAAAGAAAGTTCAAGCTAACCGAGACTTCCAACATTCAGTTCCTGTGCTGGCCATTTATTTTCTTCCTTTTCGGAAATTTCACTGGGAAATAAAAGAGCTCTGAGCAACTTAAGAAGCCCATGGGCTCATTAACATTTCTATTGCAATACAATTGCTATTTCTTTCTGATCGTTCTCTCTACCTCAAAAGGACAACTGACTGGACTGTTAGATGAGGATATAAGGCAGGAGACAAGGGAACTTATTTATTCCTGGAAAATGAAAGAGGAACAAATATTCAGCTGGTACTGATGCTATCTGTGTGGGATTTGCACTTTGCAACATAATCCAGTTGCAGTTTAAACTGTTCTTAGCTTGAATATGTCTTAAAATGTTCTGGGCTGTATATTGTCCTCATTATTGTAAGCCACCTTGGGTCCTTTTCCAAGGAGAAAGGTGAGGTAAACATATTCAAAATAAATTTAAAAAACTGATATCTAACTTAGTTTAGAAAACATCTGTTGGAGAGACTGAGGACAACAGTTGTGGCTTTTTTAGTAAGTTAAAACTTATCATGTCCTACCTAAGATCATCCATGGGACAGGAAAGATTGTCAGCCTTGGCTTTGCTGAGTGTGGAGTGGGAGGTTACTGACACCTTAAATTTTGATGAAATAATTGATAAATTTGCAGCAGCAAAGGCAAGAAGAATTTTGCTTTGAGATTACATAAATACATCTAAAACATGACATCAAGCTATCTTATGTTATGTTAACATTTCAGGTTATATCAAAAGTAATGAGGAGCCTCCTGGCACAGTGGTTAAATGCCTGCATTGCAGCTGCAGCTAAAACTCTGCTCACCACCTGGGGTTCAGTTCCCAGGTAGCCGGCTCACGGCTGACTCAGCCTTCCATCCTTCCGAGGATGGTAAAACGAGGACCCAGCTTGGGGGGGGGGGATGTGTAGCCTGCATAATTCAACTGTAAACCGCCCAGAAACTGCTTGAAGCAGTATGGGACGGTATATATAAGCAGACACTTTAATGTTTATGTTTTTGCAATGTTTTTATATTTTATATTATATTTTTATATTATAATTGGCATTATATGTTATTATTATTTTATATTATTATATTATATTATATTATATATAATTTTGTATTATATTTTATATTATATTTTTCAATGACTAATACTTTAGTAAAAAAAATGTATTCCTTTTAATATGCATTCTTCTTTCTTGATTCTGTTCTTCTGTTATTCAATTATATCCTCAAAGTACCATTATTGCCTTAATTATTTTACCTCATACCCTAAAAATATGCCACAAAATACAGGTTTTCATGTTATTAAACTCATAAATTTCCTGAGAAGCATAATGGACCCCCTTATGATTCACACCTGGGGGGGGGGGCAAAAATGACTTTTGCCCCCGGCTCTGGAAGCCCTAGCTACGCCTGTGATTCTCAAAGACTAAAGTTGTACTGAAACAGCTGGTGGAAAGGAAACAGAAGTGTTTTCACTGCACTATCTATGACACAGAGGTGAGTCTCGCAAGTGATAAAATAAAGTCATGCTCATTTCTAATTCTCCTTCTCTAGCAACTCTATACATGAATTTTAGCCCATTTCAACCCATCTTGCTTTCATGTTTTATGCCAATCTCTTATCCCGCCTCCACTTCTTCATCTTATTTCTTGTTGTAACAGCTCACTACAATATTGCTTTCTGAAAGTCCAATTACCAGTTTTCTGTCTTACTTTCAGCTTTAAATTTCTTCACTCTTTCAAACTCTCCGCAGTATATCTTTCGACTGCTGCCTACTAGAGACGTGCATTTATCCTGGTGGACCTCCATGAACCAAATTTACATTTCTTAATTTGACAAGCCATTCAGTGTTAAGATCAAAAGGCAACGAGAACACTAGTCCTATACCTTGTTCCCATCTTAGAGTAACTATTCTTGTGAATGAAGACTTGGAGAGAGAGACAACAGATAATCATTTAGCAAAATGATGTATAAACTATTAAAACCATGATGGTGTTGACAGTTCCAATCTTAATCAAAATAATTCTTCTAGAACAAATTTTTTGAAATAGGGAGCAAGACACAGATTTTATTCACTGACTATACAGAATAAACCAGTTTCAGTTGACCTTGTGATATCTAAGGTATCTGTCAAAACAAACAAAAAGTATTTTGGTTCCCTTTTTGACACAGAAAATTAATTTGAAGAACATAATCTTTTGTACTAAAAATAAGTAGGTTCAGTTTAGAGGTAGCAACAAAATGGTCTTAACTCAGTGGCTCCAAAACTATGTGCCATGGTTTCCCAAGGTACCACCAAACACAGCCAGAAGTACCTCTGAAAACAAAGTAAAGTGCTCAGGCTGGGCTACCTTATTCTCTTCCGCCTATCACCCAGAGTATGATTTTGGGGAACCACGGCTAGTGGCCAGTAAGTCAAGGGAGCTACTAGTCAAAAGATATCCTGCCACATCAATTTGACCATGCTCTCTAACCCCAATAGAGCAGATGCCATTTGACCGATGGAAGCAAAACTCCTGTGTGGGAAGAATGCTGGGGCTCATGACTCTTATTGCCCCAAAGTCTCTACAGGGGGCACTGACTACAACTCCTACGAAGGTATATGACTCACAAGTAACATTATGGCAGCTTCCTGGTTTTGAAAGAAGAAACAGGCCACAGAAGGTATTGATAACCAAAAAGGTTGTCTGCTGTTCTAATGTTTCTCAATTGGATATACCAGGATTCTACCTAGGAGACACAAGACACAATGCCTAAATTGTTTTTCAGCAGATAAATCTGTACTTAAATGATATGAATTTGTGTCTGAAATGCAATCTAAATTACTAGTCAGATCTTGGGATGGCGACAGTTGTACTCAAACTAATAGTCTTCTTTTAGGCAGACCAGGAAACCCAATACACTCATCATAGGCTAGTTTACAACATACATGGGCATCAGGGAGAGGTTGCAGAACAAATGCACAAGAACTAGAAGTTCAATATATGATAACACATTACAGTGATACCCTGTCTATTGCGGGGGTTAGGGACCTGACCTGACCCGCAATAATTGAAAACCCACGCTATGCGGATGCAGGTAGAATCAGGCCTGGGGAGGGCCTATCTGGAGGCTCTTGTACTTACCCCCAGCCTGGCCCTACCCAGAACGGGCCTGTGAGAGCCTTCCCGGGGCTTCTGGAGGCCCCAAAAGGGCCTCCCTGTGAACCTGAAGTGACTTCCGGTAAACCGGAAATCATTTCTGAGGCCTCCGACAGGCCTAGAAAGGTTCTTGGAGGCCTTGGAAATGATTTTCAGCAATCCAGAAGTCACTTCCGGTTCGCAGGGAGGCCCTTTTGTGGCCTCCTGAAGGCCCAGGAAGGCCCTCACAGGCCTGTTTGGGACAGCTCCAGTCCTGAGGTAAGTATGGGAGGCTTGAAACAGGACTCCCCCCCCCTTACCCTAGGGGGCCTTTTTCATATACCGCAGTCCCGCGATATAGCAGGACCACAGTATATGAATCGCGAAAGGGCAGGGCACCACTGTAATCTGTTCACGAGTTTACTAATTTAAAGAGGAAACATTAAGTAGGTTCTTAATTATTAAATATTAAATATTTGCCCCCCAAGCCCTAGAAATAAAGAGGCGACACAACTTCAGTTTTGGTGACAAATCAGGCCACAATTTTATTCATAACATATTTAACTTATATCAGCTAACATGCCTCTAACCTGTTAAGGGGACCTGAAATGTAGTGCAAGCAGGTAATGGCCGGGAAATAATTCCATACCAGCACAACATGTATTCAGGGAGATTCACCCCTGGAAAGATGCTGCCCACCTGTTCAGCATTGTGCCAACTTGGGTGAATCTGCTAGCCCATCACAGCCCTCGATTTAGCCTAATATTAACTTACTGACTTTATTTAACTCCTAAACTTGCCAATGATGTTTAACTTTATTTGAGGGCAATCTAGCACCTTAAGGGCAAGTTACTTGAATACCTGAATACCATTACCTCTTGCACTACCCACCTACCAAGATTGTGACCATTATAAAGGACAAACAATATCCACCCCGCGCGCAAAAGAGAACGGGATGGGCAAAAACGTGTGGCTAATCACGGCCAATGGGAGTAGTAAGCTGTTCCTAATATTGCCATCTTTTGGAGCTCTAAACGTAAGGAGTAAGGAGAAGACAAAGCGAACATAGTGATGTATATGTTTGTTTCTGTTATAAAGAGAGCCTTGTTGCCATTTTCTTTAATATATAATTCACCTTTGAAATACAAGCATTCCTTGTGAACAGGGAAAAAGGCAATAAGTTATGTCTAGAAAGCATAAAATATATTTACTCCCTGAGAGATATACACAGCTATGCATAAGCTAACAGGATGTGTTAATTACTCTAGCAGTAGCTGTCAGTCTTAATAGCACAGGACAACAGGAAAAAATATAATGCAAAAAAACAAAAACCACCCACTTCTAAACTGAACTCTACAAGCGGATAAGAAAATTAATATGCTATTTAATTTGCTAGATTGAGGAGGCATTTCTACTGTTGAGCCTGGAACACAAGAAATACCCCAAAAATCAAGCACTAAAATATGAAACATTATGAATGTATTACTTAACTCATTTGCTTGCATGATTTGATGCAAAAAGTGTACTTACTATTGCATTCTGCCACCTTTTGAAGTGATTAGTGAAGGACTATGTGTGGAATGAACTGATATAAAACAACGTATAAATTCTATGAATGGGATAATTCTCAATTTAGGAAATAAAATCATTAAAATACATACAGTACTTCTGGTTTATTTTCTTATGGCAAGTAGACGTGCCACAAATCATAATGTTAAGCACAAAGAAAAAAAACCACCAGAAACTAGCTAGTAGAATGCAAGCACAGATTTTGATAAGAAAGAATTATAGGTGACACCTGTTTTGCAAAGTACGCAGAGAAGTAACTGAATAAAAAATATTAAGGCATATTTACTGGTTTCAATCACTTTATTTTCCTTCAACCGTTCATTCAATATGACTTGCAGATGAATCAAGTGAAAATTGTCCCTTTATAATTTCTCACCCCTGGCGTTGCAGCCACCTATGCTAACTTAAACCAGTGCCAACTATACAAGGACACTCAGTTGCAAATCCAGCATTTACTTGTACACAATATTCCCAAACCTTTACACTTACTGGTATTTGCAATTTCTGTACAAAACAAAGAAAAATAAAACACAGACAGTCTTTGTTGTTTCACTAAATAAGTCACCAGCCCAGCTGGTATTCTACCAAAGTCAATTCCACCCTCTAAAACCAATAAATTAAAATAGATGCACCTATTAAGCCAAGAGGAATGAACAGATGGGTAATTATGAGGGATAAAACAAACAGCAGTGAGCCAACTGATATGAGCCATTTTGATACAAATCAACAAAACACCATGATGCAACTTGGTCTGAAAGGAAAGGTTGTGGAAGTGACTAGACAAAATGCTGTACAAGTGCTATAGGACACATACTGACGTAAAGATAAATGAACATGGGTGTGTGGTCAATATGAGAAACATATTGTTGTGGCTCCTGGCAGCCACAACATCACCCAGCAAACACTCTTGCTGCTACTGCTGCTGGGCCAAGCCTGGAGGAGTTGCCTTTCCTCTTCGACTGCTCCTTCTCCTGCTACTCTGGTGTCGGTGAGAGGGACACCTGGAGGAGCAGAGCCAGACAACATCAGAAGGGCAGGGCTGAAGAAGAGGGACTCCCACCTAAGGCTGAATTGTTAGGTGCATCTGGTTTTCTGTTTTTGTTTGTTATTGTTTGCTTTTTGTTTTTTGCCATTAGGTGTAGGTGGTAGGGACCCACAATGGAACTGAGAGAACAGGAAGGGGGGAGGGCAATGGAGGGGGCAGCCATTGAAATTGTGCTGGGTAGGGGAAGGTATGGTGGTATGAGTGGAACATGCCTGCGTAGGAGAAGAGGGGTTAGATATCTTACATCTATCCCCTCTTCTGGTCCCACTTCTAGCCAGAAGGAATCAGGTGACCATGTCAGCGAGCCCACGAGCCACATGGTGCTGTTGTTAAATGCCAGGTCAGTACAAAATAAGACCACCCTCATCCATGATGTCATTTTGGATGAGGGTGCTGACCTGGCATGTATTACTGAGACCTGGGTGGGAGAGGAGGGTGGAGTCCCCCTTTCCCAGCTATGCCCACCTGGGCACTCAGTCCAGCACCAGTGTCGCCCAGTGGGCCGGGGAGGTGGAGTTGCTATAGTCTACAGGAGTTCCATTTCCTTGGCCAGGCTTCCTGTCTCCTTGGGAAAAGGTCTGGAGGGCCTGTATTGTGTGTTGGGCTCACGAGACAGATTGGGGATTCTGTTAGTGTACCGCCCACCCTGCTGCATTCCAACAGTCTCCCTGCCTGAGCTGACAGAGGTGGTCTCGGACCTGGTGTTGAAGACCCCCAGACTGTTGGTACTGGGGGATCTCAACATCCATGCCGAGGCTACCTTAACTGGAGCAGCTCAGGACTTCATGGCCACCATGACAACCATGGGGCTGTCTCAACATGTCATCGGCCCAACACACCAGAAGGGCCACACTCTAGACCTAGTTTTCTCAACGGGACTGGGGGATGGTGGTTTGGATGTGGAGGGGTTGGCTTTGACTCCATTGTCATGTTCAGACCACTTCCTGGTCAAGTTTAGGATATTAGCTACTCCAACCCTCTGCAAGGGTGGGGGATCCATTAAGTTGATCCGCCCTCAGAGACTAATGGATCCGGATGGTTTCCTGAAAGCTCTGGGGGATTATCCAGCTGACATGATTGGTGCTCCTGTTGAAGCTCAGGTCACCTTATGGAATAGGGAGATGACCCGGGCAGTTGACATGATCGCACCTAAGCGCCCTCTCCCCCTACGCAGAGCCCGGACAGCTCCGTGGTATACATCTGAGTTGCGGGCAATGAAGCGGGAGGGGAGACGGCTGGAGCGCAAGTGGAGAAAATATCGCAGTGAGTCTGATCAAACACGGCTTAGAGCCCACTATCGAGCCTATTCCGTGGCTATACAGTTGGCAAAAAGGCAGTATTTCACCAACCGTATTGCTTCCTCAGAGTGCCGTCCAGCGGAGCTGTTTCGGGTGGTCCGGGAACTTCTTCAGCCAGGAGATAGGGTGGAGGCCCAGGACCATTCGGCGGCACGCTGTGAGGAGTTTGCTGTTCACTTTGAGGGGAAAATTGCTCAGATTCGAGGTGAACTGGACTCCACTATTGATACAGTATCAAGGGATGTGTCCAGTGCACCGTTCTTAGGTCCAGTGTTATTGGATGTCCATTGGATGTGGACAGGGTGCTTGGATCTGTCCGTTCCACCACCACGCTGCTCGACCCTTGCCCTTCTTGGCTAATTGAAAGATCTGCCAAGGGGGTTCGCACCTGGGTCCAAGAAGCTGTAAATGCCTCTTTAAGAGAGGGAGTGGTCCCTGCTGCCTTAAAAGAGGCACTAATTAGACCACTCCTAAAAAAAACCTAACCTGGACCCAGGACTGGTGGTCAACTACCGACCAGTAGCGAACCTCCCTTATTTGGGCAAGGTGTTGGAGCGGGTGGTGGTCGGACAGCTCCAGGCGCTGCTGGATGAAACGGATTTTCTGGATCCATTTCAATCTGGTTTCAGGCCGGGTTTTGGAACAGAGACTGCCTTGGTCGCCCTGTACGATGACCTTTGCCGGGAGAGAGACAGGGGGAGTGCAACCCTGTTGATACTCCTGGACCTCTCAGCGGCTTTCGACACCATCGACCATAGTGTCCTTCTGGATAGGCTGGCCAGGTTGGGAGTTGGAGGCACCGCTTTGCGGTGGTTCCGATCCTTCCTGGCTGACCGTGTCCAGAAGGTGGTGCTGGGGGATAGTAGCTCTGCCCCATGGCATTTACGTTATGGGGTTCCACAGGGCTCAATACTATCCCCCATGCTGTTTAACATCTACATGGAACCGCTGGGAGAGGTCATCAGGTGGTTTGGGCTGAGGAGTCAGCAATATGCTGATGATACTCAGCTCTACCTCTCGTTCTCCACCAAACCAGGTGAGGCGGTTTCTGTTCTGAACTCGTGTCTGGGCCAGATAATGGACTGGATGAGGGTTAATAAATTGAAACTCAATCCAGACAAGACGGAAGTGCTGTTAGTGGGTGCTTCATCAGACAGGCTAGAGGGCCACTTCCCTGTTCTGGATGGGGTTGCACTCCCCCTAAGGGACAGGGTCCGCAGCTTGGGGGTGCTCCTGGACCCCGGTCTAACTCTGGAAGCTCAGGTGGACTCGGTGGCCAGGGGTGCCTTTCTCCAGCTGCGGAATATATACCAGCTGCGCCCCTACCTAGATGAACGGAGCCTCATGACAGTTACACATGCACTGGTAACATCCCGTATTGATTACTGTAATGCGCTTTACGTAGGGCTGCCTCTGAAGACGGTTCGGCAATTGCAACTGGTTCAGAATCGTGCGGCATGGCTGGTGAGTGGTAGGGCCACCAAGGAACACATCACGCCGATTCTGTATAACCTTCACTGGTTACCAGTTGCTGCCCGAGCCCAATTCAAAGTGCTTGTTTTGACATATAAAGCCCTAAACGGCTTAGGACCTAGATACCTGAAGGACCGCCTCCTTCCATATGAACCTACCCAGCAATTAAGATCTAGTCAGGGAGCCCTCCTGAAAGAGCCATCCCTTAAGGAGGTGAAGGGGATGGCTTGCAGGAATAGGGCTTTTTCAGCAACTGCCCCCA
>JAHTLZ010000114.1:14161272-14177667 GCA_023846285.1 Phrynocephalus versicolor | reverse complement strand
CTATACCCGTGAAAATCTACGAAAACATATATATATATATATATATAAATATTCTGTAGTTTGTATTTTTGTTTTAAAAATGCAGCTCTGCTAAACCTAGAATGGAAAGCTAGCAGTTGGTTGCAAATAGAGTAAGTGTGTGTTCAGTGCTCTTCACACTTCACGGCCCACGGGGGTGGGTGGGGAGGAAGGAACATGTTAGCCATTCTTGCTTCCTTTCTGTTTCACTTTGCTATATCCAAAGAGCTTGCAGCATCCCAAGGTACAATGGATTCATGCTCCATACCTAGCGGTTAGAGGACAATGGAAGATCGGTGTCTCCTGCCTGGTACCTGAGGTTCAAGCAAGCAAGATCAGTTTTGTCCACCACAGATAGACATGGACACCCCTCAACCAAAGGTGCCCTGCCTGCCAGAAGTCACTGACAGGTTCTACCTCAGGAGGCAGCAAACTAGCACTGACAGAACACTTCTCCAGGTCCTCTTCCAAAGTCTCGTGTTGCACTTGGGGAAACAGCCTCAGAGAGACAGGCTCTTCCCCCACATATTGAAGAGGGGAGGGGGAATAGTAAGAAGAACAGACCCAAAGATCAGGGGCCTCAGTTCTTCAAATTGTTCTCCTGCCAATGGCGACTGTGGGTTTAGAAGCAATCATCCTGTAAGCAGGGGTTGGAGAGAACATAGTGGAAGGCTATACAGGCTGGGAAGCACTACAGGAAGGAGAAGGAAAAAATTTACCCCTTTCTAAATGAAGTACTTTGTATTGACAGAAGAAACCCTTTTGCCAATGGAAGCGCACCATTAGACTATCAAAGCTTACTAGATCTAGTCTTCTGAATTATTTCAGTTTGGTTTAATTTTTCAGTTATTACTGTGTTTCATACTATATGGTATGAAAAATTAAAAATAAACTGTTAAGAAGGGATCACCTTTATTCAAACACGGACATAAAATTTAACGTTTACCTTGTTTACGCTTAATCTCTACTAACTCTACTATCCATATCCTGAATTTCTAAATGATCCCCCTTAATCTCAAATAAATGATAGTTTTAAATTATTCCCAACATGAATCTTAAGTGAAATTTTTGAAAATAATGTATGTTGGAAGTATTGAATCTATAAAGAACAGCACCTATTTTGCTAAGTATTTTACTTTTGGTATAGCATTGCTAAAATTGATTTTCACAGCACGGGTATTATATTTGCTGCCTACCAAGCAAACAGAACACATGAAAAAGTCACACAGCTGAATAAATACTGTACTTAAAATAGATCACACAGTTGAATAACTACATTTATGCTTCAAGAATTAGAATGTTTGGGGCATCATTCCATATTTGTGTTATTTACCACCCCATAAGTAATAATAACAAAACAAATGTTCAAATTATGGTAATAATAAAATGAATTATTTTCATGAAGGTTGTTTTTAAATTTGTCGTCCACAATCCACATTAGTTTCTGCTCTGTGGACAATTGTGCTCATATATCATTGCTTACAGTGACACCTCGTGGAAGACTTTGGAATTGTGACATATTTCCCATCAGCCACCAAAATGAGTTAGAAACAAACAACCCAGAACAATGCAAATACATATTTTAAACAAGCAGCTGTGAGCAGTTCAACATATATCACTCTCCTTAGAAAACTGTCACTTTGAAAAAAAACTGTAATATTATCCAGACAACAGTGTCAGATAAGAAGTACTTTTATTCATCAAACACCAATGGTACTCTGAAAGATGTATTATTCCCTGTACACTTCACTCTAAAGGTATGGATTATTTCTAGAGTTTTACTATAGCTACATGTCTGGCTCCCTGAGTGTGCTGCAAGCCCTCATTATTCTGCAAGGCTCACATTCAGATATAAGATAAATATACAAGTTCAAAAGCATACACAATCATACTTGTTTTCTTCAGAACTATCTTAGATATTTCTCTGAATGCAATAACAAGTATTTTCCTTCCCACCAATAAGCATTTGTGTTCAAAATGCACAATGTATATCAGGCCATGCAACTTAACATTTTCACTGATCGAAATTAAGAGTTCCAGAAAATATTACGCTCCAAAAGTCATATTTCCATAAACAAGAGAGTTGTCAATTCACAGTATGGTTTCTAAAACATTTCAGGAAATTCCAATGTCTATATGAAGAAAGCCAAAACAAAAAATATTTTGGAAATTTTAGTGCTTATGTAAATTGTACACACAGCGAAGATTAAATGAAAAGAAGCCAAGAGTCAAGGAATTGTCTGTTCCAAAAGAAAATGCCTCTGGATACAAAAATTCACAACCAATCAATACTGCTTAATTTTTGTCACTGTTGCAGGTGAATTCTTCAAACTGGAACCTCAGAAGTTCTAATAGAGGGGGGAAACCCACAACTTTTCTATGCTATTACCAATCCACCACCACACTTTACAGTTTGGGCTTTTAGGATACTTGCTGCTATTGGCATAACCTCAAGTTATACAAGGGGAGCCACCAGATCTCCAATGTTCCACCAGAAGAAGAATCATTGCAAAAACCCACTCACTAACCCTCTGCCCCCGGCCATGTGGCTTTTATAGCTGTGACAGAAGTGGGTCTAGAGTGGATGTACAGAACAGAATTTTATCTTGACAGTGAATCAACTTTAATCATCCCACTGCTCACTGTGCTTACTTCATGCATCAGGGATCACTTCAAAACAACAGAAGTTCTTGAACTATACAGAACTCATAGGACATATTTTTCCCATCCAAATAAATGAAAAGTACAGTACTAAGAGCACAATATAATCAAGTTATAGCCAAGAGAACTGGACCACCATCAATGGGAGGAACCCACCCACCCCAGGGTACCCAGTTTGTAAAACAAAAACAGCCCTTATTTTTCCTGTTGGTTTTTTGTAGCAGAAATAACATGTTACAGTAGTTTGCAGAAACTATTAGTTTTACATTCTATAAACTGGAAAAAAATGAATGAATAATTACAAACATTCATATCAGTACAGAACAATGGTTAGAGAAGTCTTTTAAGTATACTTTGTATGAAGAAGCATCTTTCTGCTTATGACCAAAAAAGAAGCTAAGAAACCAGCTATCAGTTTCAGTAACTGGAATGTTTCTGAGAAGATACTTCTCACACCTGAGCACATGAGACTTACTGGTCACGTTTCCATCAGAAATTCCCATTCAATTAATTACTGGAAGCAAAACAACAAGAAGTCTTATTTTCCTCCCCCAGTTTTTACTCACCTTGTAAAGCTTCTGGTAACGCGGAGATGAAACTGCCATTCTCTGCAGGCGATGCAACAATACCACAACTTTCTGCAGAGATGTTCTCACCACCGCCATCATTTTAAGTTTGCCACACTTCTGAAGACACCTCAAAATTTGCATCATAAATGAAAAGGAACTATCATATCCTCTTGGTCACTGGACAATGATTTGCCAGCCCTCTGAGCATGATCGCTTCCAGGGCAGCCTTCCCAAACGACAGACTCAAAGGCAGTTGGCATAGTGTTAAAAGTGTTTCTTCTTCTCAAAAGCCAAATACACACAAAAAGAAAAGCTCGCCTGCATCCTCGAAGCCTTGTTTTGCTCAGCAGGTCCAGAGATAGGAAGTTGTTGATCAGACGACTCTGCCTGCTAAGGATCGTGAACTACATGCCACCGAAGGCTTATTAATCGATGGCTTAGAGCCGCAAAAACAAAGCAGAATTCCTGGGGGAAGAATGCCCTGACACCATCGCTACAGCTCTCCCCTTGGCTATGCTTCAGAGGAAGACCGGAGAACGGCATTCCATCCCTCGGTGTGGAGAAAGATGCTCTCGCGCGCTCTCTCTAAAAGCAGCTCTGGCAGAGCTGTGGAGCAAGTGAATAACACAGTGTGCTATAAATCTTACGAGAAGAGCAGAGGGATACCTGCCCTAATTATATCAGCCATCCTTTAAAGGCTAATAAATCACATAGCGGCAGCTCTCAAAAGCTAGATTATCTCGCACAAAAGGGAGACCTGCAGGGGGCAAAGCCTATTCTGTGAAAACTCTCTTCAAGCTAATTCACCTCAACAGCTCCTCAAGGAATATTTGATGCAGAGGACTTATGCACATGATTAGAGGGAAAACTTCCAACTAGACCCTTTCACTGAATAGGTCACGTTAACAATAGGTAACTTAGTTAATATTATTGATGACTCATTCTCCCACTTTCACTCCGCCCGCTCTCCCCCCCCCACAAGCATGATCTCCACAGCTTTCATACCTTGATAAGAAACACTGAGAAGTTGGCTCATTTAAGCCACTCACTTAAGTAAGCCACTTCACAATTTCAGAATTCTCTGGCTCCCAGCAACAGTGTGGATTCAGCAACCGTGTTGTAATTTGACAAAATGAGACAACATGCAAAATGAGACAACCAGTGCAATCTGAAGGCATTTGATGTTGTGATCTTGCAGAAGCACAGCAGGTCATTCTTTGCTTGATCAAGTCAGAGCCCAGTAAAGAAGACCATCGTGAAAGGCTGTATATGCTGCCTCGTGGTCTATGATGGAGGAAATGAAAGGTATGATATAAATAAACAAAGGTTCTTCACTAAGTAGGACACTTTTTATAGTGCAGTAGCTTTTTCTGGTGTCAGTTCTGTCCTCTAAGGCATGACAGAACTGAAGGATTACAAAAGACAACTCATCTGTGATGAAGAAACCCAACCATCCCACAAGCAAAGAGAAGGCACACTGGGAAAAGATGCATGAAAGCACAACCATCCGAAGGGACCAGTAGCCAAATAATACAAGGGAAAGGATATAAACCCCAAACACAAGTAAATTCAACCGCCAAGCACAAGTGTGAGAGGAACACATTTCTAGGGGTCATCTTCAAATAGCTGTCTCAAAAGACAACTCCATGCCAATATTATACCATATTAAGGCAGTGCTATGGTCGCGCAAAAACGCCCGCTGGTTTGCTGGAGCTAGCTTCCTAGTAAGAACTGAGGCTTCAAAATGTAATTTAATTTTTACAGAACAATCGCAAATCTGTTTAATCAAATGCAAGTCTGCCTTCATGTGTAAGTTCTTGCTCCCTTAATATGTGTGTACAAAACCACTACTTCAGTGTTGTACAAGCAAAAAGGACAATAACTGCAAGGAACTTCATTCTAGTCACAAACAGAAGAGGGCAAGAAACAAAAGCCCACACCTGTTCCTTTCACAAAAGATGGCAGTATCCATTAGTTTGCAAACAAAAATTTAGATTTAGATTTAAGTGTTGTATGGGTCTATAAAATGTACACACATCATTTTCTAATGCGATGAACTGTCTTACAGAAAAGTTTGCATATTGAACATTTTGATCCATTTCAGAACCTTGACTTAGAAAACATTTCACCATTTCTGCAAATAAAAATACTGTGCTCCTTCAAATTTCCAAATTCTCTTCCAAGAAACAATAAGTCCATAGGACCCAATCTCCTGAATTTATTCTAGTATTTCCAGAGACCTTCTCATCTCTAGGCCTGAGTAAAGGCTAATGATAACCATCAGATACTCGAAATTTGCAAACACTCTGAAACCCCTGAATTCCCCTAGTAGCCAATTATCACACCTTGGCTTCCAGAACAGAATCTATTCTCATAATCTAATTCAAAAGCCTTTTATCATTTCCCATATGCAAACCAACAACCTGCTTAAAAACTGCCCCTTTCCGATGTTTGGCAAACCCTAAACTAAACTACCCCATGGAAGCATTGCAAGATCCTATTAATCAGGGAAGCATTTTGTGGCTCTGGGTTTTTTATAAAATGGCTTTGAAACGTAGTGTGTTAAAATGAACAATTTAATTTAATTAACTTCTAAGTGTAGCTATACACTTTGGTTGCACACAGACTTAAAAATCAAATTCCTTGTGGCCTGGAGATAAGATGCCATTGCTTCTTTTTCACCTAACTGTAGCTCAAGCCTATCTGGAACTGGGATGTCTGAAATTAGAATCAGAAATCACAGCTTGTTTCTCTCTCGCAGGGATTGACTACATGTGGAACATGGGGCTGCATGCAGCTTCTCCTCTGAATCTGGTACTTCGAAAACCCCACCAACACTTCTTTTTTCTTGCAGGGCTCAAAAAGATCCCTTATAGCATCTCAAGATCTGTTGGAAATTCTAGGACTTCTGATGGAGCCTCAGCATATACACACACATTGAAATTGGTAATTCTTACATTGGCTAACACACGACACAAAGAAGGCTTTTGAGTGATAAACCCCATTTATGTAGGATTCTAAGGGCTGGGCATGCATGGCATCATAGACAGCCAGAGATTGCCTTCCCTTGCTCTAAACCACAGTTAAAACCGAGCACCGTTTGTCCAGGGCTACCTGGGAACATAAACAGTCACGTAGTCAAAAAGAGAACTGGAAGCTTCCAAATTCCTAAAGTGAGGTAGAGAGTTTATAAACCCAAGCTACGGGGTTGTAATGATACACAAGGGTGAGAGTATTATATGCAAAGCCTTCCAAAGAAACAAATTAAACATCAAAATAAATATTCTCATCATAATTTTTTACTACACCGCGAGGTATCCATTCAATATATACAGCTTTCAATAGGATGTGAGATTTTTCATGGCTTCTTCGGGGATTTATCAGGGGTGCAGACAAATATTTTGCAGAGCCCATTCTTTTCTGACTTTGTATGCAATATGCAGGTGTTTATCTCCTTCCATTCAGATGGAATATTCTCTTTAGGTTTATCGATTGCCCAGGATCATACGACTGACATTTCACTATTACTTCTTTCAGCAACTGCTAGGTACCACACATTGGTCCTTTTCTTTTTTTTTAGCTTCGCTGTTGGCTTAACTATCCATGGGAAATTGCTTACCGACTTCCAACCATCCTATTTCAGGCCAAAATCAAAGAAAAACAAAACAGAACAGAACAAAAGACACAAACATGTGGCACCTTAAAGACTAACTTTCATATTTTAATTTTTCATATTTTAATGTTTTGTTTTGTTTTTCTTTGATTTTGGCCTGAAATTCTTGAAAAGACTAACACGGCTACCCTCTCTGAAACTTCAACCATCCTATTATAACTCTTTGGCACTGTAGCCTTTCCCAAGATTCCTTCTGACGCATTCTTCACTTAATGTGCCTTCTGTTGCTCAGTATCACAGATCCTTCCTGCTTCTCAAACATTTTTAAACAGAACAGCTGGGCTCCTACTAGGGATGGGCATGAACGAGGCTTAAGCAGTTCAGTCCAGCTTAGTACAGTACAGTACAGGTGTTCTGCACAGGTGTTCACATACTCCATTTCCCTGCCTCCTCTGCATGCCTGCCCATTCACCGGCCAGAGCATGCTTCCCTCCCTCACCTCTTGTGTACGCTCGCCCACTCACCAGCTGCAAGCTGCTTCCCTCCTCTGTTCACTCACCATAGGCTTCCCTGCCCCTCTTCCACCTCTGAGTGTAAGACTGCACAGAGAAGCATTCTGCAGCTGGTGAGTGGGTGATGCACAAAAAAGGCAGCGAGGGAAGTGCCCAGCGCCAGCAGAAAACCTGTGCAGGATCCTTGCTGAACTGGGTCAAACCACCAAAGTGTGGAGGATCTCTAGCTCCTACTACTGTTCACCTTAAATATTCTCCAGACTGTGACAACTTCAAAAGGTGCCAAGGCACACCTTGGCTGCACAATCCACCTGGTGATCCAATACATGACCAAGATGCACCTCAGAGCCTCAACAAGTACATGTCATTTGCAACAGCAAATTATGCAAACTTTATTCAAATAACAATAGGATTTCAAACAATGACTTATTTAATAGAGTTAACAGGCTTTATTTTTTTTAAAAAAAGCTCACCATAATTCCTCTATTTCTGATGAATTCTAGTTCCAGTTTGTTACCATGTACATATTTAATTCCATTTTGCTATTCACAACATTTTACAGCTGCACCCTGTCAGCATTTTTCAAAATCTTCATCACTCCTAGGACACTGATCAGAATTTCAACCTTGAAAATGCAACCTCTGAGTTTAGATAAAGATTCACAATAACCTTCCAGCTTAACACCCTTTCACCAGATTGTCAAGAGTAGAGGTAGGTGCCTCATACAAAGCATAAAGTGTGGCATCCCAGCTGCAGTGGAGCCCCATCCCTCACCCCACAGGCCCACTGGGCCACCTACCAGCTTCCACATCCTGTTGATGTTCTCTAGAAGCAGCAGTGCTCCAATCCAGGCAGGAGCCCAGTCATCCCTTCCCCACCTCGCCAGGGAGTCAACAACTCATCAGCTACACGAGGAGAGACTCCCTGTCCCATCTCCTCATCAGCGTGGTTGGCTGCCATCTGGGCTCCTTCTCAGACTGAACTGCCGCTGCTGCGGAAGGACCTCGACGGCATGTGGAGGCAGGTAAGTGACCCAGCTTGCCTGGGGAGTGGGGGAATGGAGCCAGCACCACACACCTGCAGTTCCATACCTCATAATTCATATGAAAAATCAACCTTTAGCAAAGAGTACCATCTGAATTTCATTCTCCAAGACAGTACTTTGTGGGTTTTTCAAAATAAAAAAGTCCTTGGATTTTTTTTTTAAATTGCTCTTCCTGTATCTTAAATTTTCATTCTACTGAATATATTCTCCTCATTCTAATTCTTCTTGAATACTATAAGACAGACAAGACAACAGGTCAACACTGACTCCTAAAATGCTTCATAAAGTAATAGAAATGTCAATATTTTACTCTGATCTCCTCTAAGTAACCAGAAACTAAAACACTGAGATGTATCATCTGCACCATCTTAATATCCTAAAAATAGCACAACCCTTCCTCCTGTTTGTGTTTGTTAAGGACACTGTGTCCTATTTTCATGAACTTTTTAGCCTTGGAAAATCTCCATGTCTGCGTGTCTTCTGTCTTGAAATGTATGTAACATGACACAAAACACTAGGAAATTTTGCAAGTTCATGATAAAAATTGAAATAACTGACAAAAAGACAGATGGAAAGACAACATTAGCTTGTTAATAATTTCTGCTTAATGAGCATACCCTTTGGCTTATCTTCAAACACTGAAAATTAAATGTGTCTTTCAAAGAAGTAGCAGACTATTAACACTGCGATGTGATGTGAATGACATACCAGCTAAGTCAGCTTTGTCATCTGCAGAGAATGAGGAAAGAATTCTAGTTCATGGATTTGCCATTAGAATATGAGAAAAATACATTTAAAAATTTACTTTTCCAAAATTAAAATAACCAGTCATATTTTCTTAACATGTGCCAAAATCATAGAATCCTAGAAAAATGGAGTTGGGAGGCCATCTAGGTCAACTCCCTGCTCAATGCAGGAAGCCAAATCAAAGGAGATCTGACTGGGAGTTATCTAATATTCGCTTGAACATCTTCAGCATTTGAGCTCTCCCTGTCTCCCAAGATAATTGGTTCCATTATTGTACTGTTCAAACAGTTAGGAATTTCTTTTTGGATTTTAAACCAAAATCTAACTTTCTGTAACTTGAGCCCATTATTATATATCCTGAACTCTGGGATGACTGAGAGCAGACCCTGATTCCCCCTCTGTATGGGCGTTTATACATGACCCCTAAACTCCGCCGCAAATGGCTGCAAGCTCCGGAGCTTAAAAATGTTTCCCCACCAGCTCCGGAGTTTGCAGACAATTAAGTGCGACCCCACCCACCTAAGTGCGACCCAGCACACTATTCTTGTACCTGCTCTTGGGAGGTGAAAAATATTTGATGCGGATGTGCTGGGCTCTCCTCGCTTCTTTTTGTTTTTGTTTTTTGCCTCCTACCCCTTTAAGAGGAACCAGGAAGTGACCGGGGCTCCCCGGCAGCTTCCACCAGCACCGGGAGGTAAGGCTTTATTCTTTTGTCCCTTTTTTTCCTCCCTCCCCTCACGCAGCCAGCAGCCAGGAAGTACAGAGGGGTGGAGACGCACGAAGAGCGACAAACCCCTAAGATCTCTGGTCCGAATTTAAGGGGCCAGCGGATCTTAGGGGTCATGTAAAAGCGCCCTATGATAATCTTTTGGGTATTTGGAGAGTGATATTATATATCTCTTCCCCCCCCCCATCTTCATTTCTCAAGGCTAAACATGCCCAGTTGTTTCAATCTTTCCTCAAAGGGCTTGGTTTCCAGTACCCTGGTCATCAACCACAAGACAGAAGAGAACAGAGTAGTCATTTACCTTCATGTCCCCATAGCCAATTGCATGGTCAAGAAATAGGCAACCTCAAGAAATGACAATGTAAGAAACTGAAGAAAGCCTATATCTAATGCAGCATTCTGTCCATGCTGTGGGCATGGAGTTGCTTACAGGAAGTCCACATACCGGACAAGAAAAACACTGGCTGTCCTTTCCAAAGCCAGATCTAAACATTAGAAGAAAGGGGTTTTAACACATTTCGTTCATCATTATTAAACACAGTTGTCTAATCTGTTCATATCAATACTGCTTTGAGGTATTTAATACAACAAAATGCTATGACATCTATCATTGCCATAAGAAACCCTAAAGTTGATAGAGAAAATGGCATATATCTAATGAGAGGGGCAAAATAGTTACAAGTAACATAGTTCTCAAAGTAACAATTAATGGAACTGGTAGCAACACTGCTCTTCAGGTGTAACAATGATGTTATAAAGAAAAGTTACTTAAGTGTAACTGGTAGCAGCTATTTCCAAATATTAATTTTAAAGGGCATTTTAGAGGATCTTTGATAGCTATTTTCCAGGTTTTATGCAATTCTCTTATTAAACCTGACAGGCATGGAAAATATTATTTGGTTTTTTTCTTTATTGTTATAAACAGATGTAGTGGATAGGGTGATGGACTAGAATTCATTCAGAAGACCAAGATTCAAATACCCACTCAGCCATGCCAACTCACATGTCACTAGTAAAACCAACCCTTGAGTAACTGTAGCTTAACTTGAAAATCCAACTGGGATCAGTAGCGTCTTCATATGAAGCTGTTCTCCCTAACTCACCCTTTCCAAATCACACAATCCAACTGCTGCAGGGGGGTGGGGGGAGAGAGGCATTTAAACACATTCAGCTAAGCTTTCCAACTGATCTGCTATATTTCTTCTCTTCCTTTCCACCTCCTGCCAGCCCTATTAAAATGGATGTTCTTTCTTACCCTTTTAAACACCACCAATTGTTTAAGAAAGTATGCCAAAGAAATGAAAAATTCAGACAAGAGATACCTAATAGCATTCTTCTGTTACTCCACTACTTCCAATCTTAAACAATACAGAATAACATAGTTTCCCAGATAATCAGTAACTGCACACTTATTTTTTTCTGTTTTATATCCAGCAATCTTATGTAGGCACCATTTCTAGAAAAAGAAAAAGAAAAAAAGACTATAGTTGCCCAACACATTATTTTGCATTTTCCGTAACTTAGCACACTTGTGCTTTAAATGTAAACTCTACGAGGAAACAACTGCACTGTTAGTTTTGTGTTTTTCTGGCCAACTCATTCTTTCTTGCTAAAAGCAAACATGACTTGGCTGACCATCAAAAGGCTTTTCCTCCATCACTGGTGCTGGCTCATATAGTCATTCTGCATTTTCTCTCATTTATTTGTATAGTGGGAGACACTACATTAGCATAGACAATAAAAGGAAATCATTCAAGGAGAAAATGTATTAAAATATTTGGTTAGGATAGAAATAACTACAAAGAGTTTTCATGATGTAAATAGGACAAACAAAGGATTCTATATTTACATCTGATGTGCATTCCCTTTTAACAGAATACATTAAAGGAAAATTTGCATGTTTTATTTACACTGTTCAAAAACCACAGCTTTAGAGTCAAACCTGTATAGCTCCTCAAAACAAGGCACCTATCAATATAGGTAAATCTTTGTCCTTGGCTTTGCAAGGTTATAAATATACAAAATATACCATCAAAAACTTAAATAGAACTTTAGCTAGAACTAGAAGAATACGAACGAGTAGACAGATAAAATCCATCCCATTGCAATATCTAAGAACTGTAATAAGGTATTCATAAATGGGACAGCCTTTTACAGTAATGCCTCAGTTGACGAGTCCCCTGATTTTGTAAGACAAGCAAACATTTTAAAACTTTGAAAAATGAGCACCAGAGCACCACGTGGACTTTCACCTGCTGCAGCCGCACAAACCCTCCTCACCTCCACATGGATGTGGCCGTCGCTGCTGCACCTGGACAGGGCACCACTGATGCTGCCACTCCGCCCAGGCATACCCCTCCTGCTGCTGTGCACACACAGCTGCCATTTCTGCTGATGCGTGGATGCCCTGGAATGCCCAAACCTGTCCTTCCTGCCACCACATGCACACAGCTGCTGCCACTGCACCTGGGCAGGCCTTCTGTGCCACCACAGGCACCTTGGCACAGCAAGGGGGTGAACGTGAAGACAGCATCCACGACCATGGGCCATGCTACTACGGAACTAATTAGGCAAGTTTTAATTATTTCTTATGGGTTTTATTTATTCATTTGTTTATTCATATTTATGAGTATTTTGGTTTACAAGCATGCTTCCAGAACGGATTATGCTCATAAACCAGGGCATACTTCCAAAGCAGACTTTGAAATACACTTCCTGTATTATTTGGAAGTAGCCTCGGTACAAAATTTCTCCTGCAATTTACTTTTAACAAAAACTGCTGGCAACTATGAGCACTATGGCCAAAATGGCTGAAGTATTAAAATGAACTGGAATAGCTAATAAGGAAGTTTTATCCGGAACAATAAAGATCAGCTCTATACATGTAATTAGATGAGGTTGGCTGCATTATAATTAAGATCTTCAGAATAAATAGTCTAAGAGGTATGAAGGCAATTTTGTCTAAATCAAAGAAAACAGAAAATCAAAGAAAATCAGGCATCTTCACTAAAATGTATAACTGCTGTTTCAACTTTACTCACACAAATTTGTTGAGACCTGTTATAAACAGCAATAAAAAAAACTAATGGCCTTTTTTCTCTATGATTGTAAACTTTGGTCCATCTTCAGCAACGTCAAGACCCTGAAAATGAGATGGAGTTCCCTCTCCCCCTCATAAGAATTAATGACAACATATGAGAGAGGCTAGTGTAAATCTAAGCAGTGATCTCTCATTCATAGGGTTACCATAAGTTAGAGGTGACTTGACAGAACATAACAGTCCAAGTCCCACTGTAGAATTAGGACATGGAAGATGTCCCACCCAATACCTTCTGCTAGTAGTCACAATTTGTACTGCCCTGGTTGTTAATAAATAGAAACAGCAAGTCATCATAGCAACTCATAATCCTACTAATTTAATTTTGATTACTGTGCCAAAGTGTAACAATGATGTTGTGCTGACACACCAAATAAATATTATATGAAACACTTCTAAAACTGGGGGCAGCCCAGACAAAAAGAAATTACAACTTTTAAACTGGTCTTCAGATAAGCACATACTGTATTTGGCACCGTTGTGGCAGACAGTCCACACTTGCTCTGTGTAAAACATGGTGACTTTGGGACTAAGGGGCTTTGAGTTATATTTTTTTTAGAAAGTAAAACTGTTTTACTCTGTTAGTAAACAGACAACCTGAAATGTACTCAAATTTATAACAGATCACGTAAACTTGAAAAGACCAACCTTGCATATCTTGTATTCTGTACGAATGTATTTCATCTGTTTCTCTGTCTTCCCTTTGGCTATTTATAATGTTTATGTACATGCTAAATGTTGCCCATTAACTTTTAAAATATGTCCAGCCAGAGATAAATGGTTTAAGAAGCGAACTTGTCATGCCCTTACCTCCATTTGTTTCTTCAGTTCCCTTTTGGCAAGACTCTCCTGGGCGGCAGGCTCCCGTTGCGATGCATCTGCAAGGACATTCACTGTAGCCTCTGCTTCTTGTAACCACTTGAGGAAACTTTCAAGGTCTTTGAGCAAGGCATGCACGGTCTTCAGGTCAGCCTCCAAAGCATTCTGCCTATTGAAAGTTCTGGAGAAGGGGAGGAAAGAGGCAAGAGTCATCTCTGGAAAACAAATAATACCACTCAATGTACAGTTGGCATGCATTTGTTTTCTGTATTGTTCCATGAGGGCTCAGAGTTATCTCTGTATTCATTTACAGGTAAAATGCCAAAATTTATAAAAGTTATTCAGTAAAACTGAATGGGTTTTTACCATTACCAACAATACACTTTTAGGAGAGTGTAAGGAAGGAGGCAGACAGCTTTTTCACAATGAAAAGAGCAGCTCCCTAAAACAGCATATACTAAACAAACGACAGTGCTTTTTGGGTGGGGGTGTAGCACAGATGTTCTTTATTTTATTACTTACATGCACCACAAGTGGTGGAAAACCTGCCTAAATACTCCTTAAATACTGTATGTGCACCTATTTTTTGACCTTGATCGTCTTTCATCTTTCCAGACTGAGACAATGAGATGGAATAATAATCAGCTGCAATTTTTGGAACCCCAAGAAAGAAATGCCAAATCTGTATACAGTTTTCAGTGCCAGATGCCACCGCAGAACACCAGAATCGATTACTATCAGGAAGTAATCTTTCTTTCCCATTTCAATTGCATACCTATGCTTCACAAAGACC
The DNA here is from genome assembly GCA_023846285.1 of Phrynocephalus versicolor. Classification (NCBI taxonomy): domain Eukaryota; kingdom Metazoa; phylum Chordata; class Lepidosauria; order Squamata; family Agamidae; genus Phrynocephalus; species Phrynocephalus versicolor. The sequence continues at coordinate 14,163,066 of JAHTLZ010000114.1, read as the reverse complement.
TACTCTGAAGAGCACGAAAACCCTTCAGAGCATATCTTTTGGTGACTGGGAGTAGGGATGGGCACAAAATGAAAAACAAAATACTGTTTCATTAGGTAATGAAAGGAAACAAAACAAAACAAGGAAGCAGCATTTCGTTACAGATGGAACAAAATGTTCTTTTCATTGGTTGAAATGAACCATTTCGTTCAATCTGTAAAGGGGGTCCTTTACCTGCTGGGCTCGCAATAAGCCACCGCCGCTGCCGCTGCTGGAGCCCAGTAGAGGGAAGAGGAGGAGGTGGACTCCCCTCACCCCTACGGTGCTCCCCGCATCCTCCTCTCAGTCCCAGCTTCCGGCCTCCTCTCAGCTGGGAGGTGGGGGGGGGCTCCCCAGGACCCTAGATGACAGCTCAGCTGGACCCATTTAAAAATGGCCCAGTCAGCACCAGGGGGGTCCCCCAGTAACGACTGGGCAATTTTAAAGGGGTCCAGCCAATGACAGCTCAGCTGGACCCCTTTAAAAATAGCTCCCAGGCACCAAATCTATGATCCAGGGGTGCCATTTCATTTCATTTTGTTTCATTTTGTATGTATTTTTTTAAAAAAATTCATAAGAAATTAAACGAAATAAAATGAAACGGGGGGTGGGCATGAAACAAAACAAAACGTTATTTTTCCATTTCATGTCCATCCCTAACTGGCAGTACTGTAGGCATAGGAAGGCAATGAAGATTCAGACCTGTATCTCTCCCCACTGCCAGGAATCAACACTAAGCAAGTTCCAAATTACAAGATGACACTATTAAAAACATATTTACAAGTAGAGATGGGCACAAAACGAGCAATTTTTTCATTTTCGTTTTCATTTTTTCATTTCGTTACGTAATGAAACAAAAAATGAATTTTGTCTCCAAAATGAAACGAAACGAAACGAAACACCAGAAATTTTGTTGTGCGTTTCGTTTTCGTTGCGGCAAATACATTGAAGTGTAATGAATGCTAACAAAACAGCAATTTTTCATTTTCGTTTTTTCGTTTCATTATGTAACGAAACAAAAACGATTTTTTTGCAAAAATTCACGAAAAATGAAAAAGAACCAAAACGGACCCCCTAAACGACAAACGAAACATCATTTTTTTGAGTCATGCCCATCTCTATTTACAAGCTTCTATTTCACATTTTACGTCATAAGGAACAACATATTCTCTTGATGACTACAGAGGAATGCTTGTATTTAGAGATGTAACTCTAAGAAATAGTAAATAACTAATTATTAAATTTCAGTTATCTATTTACCATTTTGTGAAGTGTAGAAGCAAGTAAAAGATAACTTCCAACTTAACAAAAAAAATTCTACTAAAACGTAGAATGACAGGTTGTTTCACAAATTTTCTTTTTCATTCCTTATAATCCAAACACACAGGAACCAAAATAGTCTCAAAAGTGAAATAAGTGTTGTCTGAACAATTACACCAATTACAAGAATTGACTGATTAATCTACCCTTACAGATTCCATATTCCAATGCCCATTCTTCACAGCACTGGTAAATAAAAGTGTTTCCAAGCCCAGATACAGAAATCTTATCTTATCTTAAGTATCACGAAGAATAAATGTGCTGTATTTCAATAATTTTTGATTTTTTGTTTGTATTGTTTACTGGTTGACTGTGCATTATGTATTTTATTAGTGTATTGTATTTGTATGTTTTATTATTGTAAGCTGCCCAGAGTGGCCTTTTAGGCCAGATGGACATGATATGAATGAATGAATGAATGAATGAATGAATGAATGAATGAATGAATGAATGAAT
>JAHTLZ010000114.1:14054077-14161262 GCA_023846285.1 Phrynocephalus versicolor | reverse complement strand
AATGAATGAATGAATGAATGAATGAATGAATGAATGAATGAATGAATAATACTTAAAGCAAATTGTGCAAAATATGTATCATATATGAATACATTTCTATTTTGAGCTTTATCCTCGAGAAGCAGAAATCTGCCATTTCCCATCACGTTGGAACCCGAGATTCATTAAACTGTAGGGTTAGAAGGGATCCCAAAAGACACCAAGTCCAATCCTCAGATGGAAGAGGCAATCAACAGATCAATCATCCTTGACAGATGGCCAACCAACTGCTGTCTAAAACCCTCCAAAGCAGAACAACCCATTACCTTCTGAGGCAGTCCATTCCATTGTTGAGAAAGGCTCCCTATCAGAACGTTCTCCTAAGATTTAGCCAAAATCTCTCTTCTTGTTGTTTGAATCCACGAAATAAGATCCTAACTTCTGGAGTCATAGCAAGAAAGCTTGTTCCACCTTCCAGTAAAAATTTCTTAAAGACAGCTACCATATCACCTCCCAGTCTTCTCTTTTCAGAACGAAGCATGCCTAATGCTTTCAAACGCAGATAGGACTTTCCACTCTCTTGGAGACCCTCCTCTAGACATATTCCACCTCATAAAATATATTTTTTAAAAAATGGTGCACATAAGTAGATAGAGTATTTCAGCTGACATTTGACCAAAGCAAAATAGGCTGATGAATACTACTTTCTTTTGACCCCATACTACCATCAAGGCAGCCTAGTATTGCATTTACCTTTTTGCCTGGCACATTCCCCAGACTTGTCAAGTGTCACATTTTGGGTAGGACGTTCACGGATCAATCACTCTTTCCTGCCATCTTCCCAAAAAAATCATTTTTCCGAAAAATGCCCTGCATTTCTGGTGGTGGGCGGTGGGTGGCTGAGCTCTGGATGGTTCTGGGCGGCCCGCCAGAGAGCACTTCTCCCTGTGCAACCCCTAACCCACACCCCGCCAGCTGTCCGGTTTGGTATATATATCCCCTAGAAAGCCACAACACCTACGTCACAGTGGGCATTTTGAAGCCACTGCAAGGGATTCTGGGAACCCTGTATGCAAATGAGGCTCCATCCCCTAGCTCAGGCCTGCCCAACAGGTAGACCGCGGGCTACCAGTAGCCCGCGAAGGGTTCAAAAGTAGCCCGCCAGCCACCAATAAAAAAGCGAAGAGATAAATTCTCCACCACTCCCTCCCCCATCATCCCAAGGACCACCACTGCCTCAGCAAACTTTTGGGTCTGCCAGGCCACTGTCTCAACCGAGCGGGGGAGCTCAAGGGCCATGGCGTGGTCCCCTGCTCCCCCTGCTGGCCAGATGATTGAGCGTGTGCAAGAGAAGCATATGCATGGTCAGCCTTCCCATAGGAATGCATTGAAAATCAATTAATCCGTTCCAGAGGGAACAAATTTCAATGCATTCCTATGGGAAACTGCTGCTCCACTTACAAATTTTTTTACTTACAAGCATGTGCTTGGAATGGATAAAATTTGTAAGTAGAGTTATTAGTGGAGTAGCCCTCAGGCACTTTGGGCCTGAAAAAGTAGACCTCGGCTTGTTCAAAATTGGACAGCCTTGCCCTAGCTAAAGGGCCCAGCTGCCAGCGCCCCGCCTCCCTGAAGCTCCCATTCCCGGGCAGCCATGGGGAACACTTGACAGTCATGCCCATTCCAGTACTGGCTTATGCTTAATTCATGGTTTATCAATACATTCAGATTAGTTTTTATATATTGGCCAGTTCTGGTAATACACTTTGGATACTTGTACGTCTAGATTTTTTTAAAAAAATAATAATTATGCAGACAATGGATAGCTGTTCTGTGAAAAACTACAGGTACAGATCCCATGTCAAGTATTTCTCAACCCTCGCCAGACAGGTGAGCTACTGAGCGTCCTTGGTCTTTCTCTTGCCCTGAGCATAGATGAAGGAGCCCTTTTTATCATTTTTGACCTCTCTTAGGTCTGAGCTCATTCTTTTCCCCTTATAACCTTCTCCTTACAAACTCTAGCTACTCATTTATATTCTTTCCACCAGCACTAATCTATACACATCCCTCTTAAATATCAGTTTGTCTGAAAGCAATTTATGCAACCACCCAATATGTTTAGCTATTTCCCACCAGTTTTCAGCTATCCTGGTATTCTTTGGACATAATCATTGCTGCTGACAAAATCACTGCATTGCTGACATAATCATCTTCCAGCAGGAAAAAGAAGAAACAAAGGAAACCAGGTTTACCAGTCTTGAATATCATCCTCACCCCCCCCCAAATGTCCATACTGTCTGTCACATCACATGGACCTTACTGGGTCAAAAGTTGAGACTCACTTGTTTGTTTGCCAATGCTCTGTGTATTGATTTAGAGAGATTTGAGACTACCAACCACTCCCTCCAGTTGCTGTCTTTTCCATCCTTTGGGAGGTTACTATTCCACTAGCATATGCATCACCAACACTCTTATCTTCAGCACTGGCCATCTCCCTGTTCTCTGGAATACCATTCCCCACCCACACACCCCACACAGGATCCAGTTTAAAGACTGACAAGATTCCTAGTAAACAACATTCATCTCAGACCCTATATGATGTAATCAACCATATGCCAGGGATCCTATTTCAATTAATCTCATATGAGAATCTGAGAGGCTAGATCATTTCCAAGAATACTAACAATGCCACCAGATGTTCACTCCCAGTATCCTTCCCTCATTTACCTGGGCCAAAGGCCTTCTAAAAGGAAGAAGTGATGTAAAAACTGATTGTACCCCAAGATCCTATTCAGAGCCCCATCTACTGAAGGATGTGTTCTGGCAGCATTTTTTTTATTTCCTGTGTGCATCAAAAGAAAGGAGGGATGGACAATGAGCTTCAGAAGACACATCAAGCTCATCTTGACCTGGGTATTTGCATGAGAGTGGAAGCACTCCTTCCCAGACATCCTGTCAGGTCTGCAAACAGCTGCCACTGTCCCCCTCAGGATGGATATCACCACTACCACCAACATGTCTTCCTCCTCAGAATCCTTCTTGGCTATTTCCATGCTTTCTGCCATCTCTGCTCCAGCAACTTAAGATCACTGTTCTCACGGAGAACCTGTGATGTACCTGTGTTGCAACAGCTGGGCATTATTTTCCATAAGGAAAGACTAACATTAATCAAGCAGCCATAAGGGTGTGGCTTATTTCCCAATACTCTTGCTTCTCTGGGCCACATGCTCTCAAAGTGTTCTGCTTATATATACCGCCCCATACCACTTCAAGTAGTCTGTGGGTGGTTTACAGTTTAATTACAGCATGCCAGCTACACATTGCCCCCCATCCCCCAACAAGCTGGGTACTCATTTTACCTACCTTGAAACGATGAAAGGCTGAGTCAACCATGAGCATGCTGCTACCTGGGATTGAACCCCAGGCCGTGAGCACAGTTTTACCTGCAGTACAGGCCATTAAGCATTGCACCAAGTGGTTGTCTCCTGCATTTCCTGTTCTTCCTCCTCCATAGAGGCTACCCTCCACCACTGATCTTTCAAGAGAGACTACTTAGCTCTGTCCAAAAATGTTCTGCTTTCGATGATGACATAATTTATGGACATGCAGGCCTCAAAAGCTGCTGGACTCTGCCTCTTTCCTAGCATGACAAAGAACAGGCACCTGCAGCCGCTATGGCAGTACTTTCTCCTGGAATCAAGACAAATGTGCCATATCTGCAGCTGTTCTTTCAGTGTCCGTCCCTCTCTGGGTAGCAAAACCACACTCCTGGCCTCCCCCTTAAGCACCCATGCAGAACAACCATTTACTGATCCTATCTAAACTATCTCTGGGGTGGAACTACACCAAATGCAGAATGATTGCACAGAATGCAAAAAATCTTTGTACTGAGTTATTTATTAGAACTGCTTACAATCATACTGTGGTAGTTTAGGCAATAAGTCTATTCTACCTCATCATGCTGGCTTCCAGAATGGCTCTGCATCAGGAAGAATGATCAAGTAAGAGTAGTGCCGCTCTTTTTATTTTCTTTGCCACACACAGAAGTCTACATATGCCACTGGTGATACTTGATAATTACACATAATCTTACTTGCAGCAGAATTTACCAAAGACAGGTAAAGTGCATGTAGATGGACATCGAATACATGGTTGTGATATGCACCTTCACAGGTTACACATAAGCACAGACTATTCGTCAAAGGGTAAAGTGGCTTATAATTTTAGGCATTACTGAAGACACAATTTTAATATGATAGCCTTCTCTTCCATTCTCATAATATACACAATGATCTAACAAAGTGCCATTGATTTGTCTGTGGTATATATATATAAAACTACTTGCTCACTTTTGGCTTCAATAACAGTTCCTAATGCTTGATTTCATTTGAAATAAATGTAAATGCATAGATTCCGTCAATGAGCCCCAACACCAATTACTTCATGCTGAATCACCTCAAAATTGTTGGCTACATCTTTTAACCTTCAAAGCGGAGTGCCAAAAGAAATTAGTCATATGGTGTTATAACATTAATTGCTACATTGTCTAAAAAGCTGCAATTTATCGTTGGTTTGGAAGAAACACTGAGTAGATTAACAATAAGTACAACTATGCTATGAAGTGAATAAAGTTTGACTAATAGGTTAAAATAAACACATTTCAAGCCTGGAATATTTTACTCTTTATACAGAAATACCAAGATTATTGGCAACATAAAATCCATAAAGGCCAAACAACTGAAGGAAATTCTGGATTAGACAAGATTCTTAAGTATTAAGACAGTGACCGTGATCAGAACAAGTGTTGTAGCTCAAGTCGTGCAAAGGGAAAAGAATCTATACATCTCTACGGGGGAAAGTTCTCAAGCTACACTAAAAAGATTCATAGCAATAGCTGGAAGAAGAAAATGTGTTGGCTTAAATACTATTGATGATTGACACTTATGCAAAGGAATTCATTTATGATCCTGGTTATATCCCCAGCAATGTACCTAATCATCTGGAAATCTAGAAAAATCGTTAATGTCACACCGTTCAGGATCAGCCACCTTGGGTCCTTTTCCAAGGAGAAAGACGGGGTAAAAATACTATAAAATAAATAAATAAAATAAATCAAGCAGGGGCTCCTGTTGCTTCCAACATTAAAATATAACCAACAGATCTGCATCTCACAGTGTAATCTAGGTCTGGCTACAGAGGGCAGAAGGCCTTCTTTGCAAGCATTATGTCATGAGACAGACATCTATTTTCATAGTGCTATTGCTTGTGATGGATAAACATAAGGATTGAAGATCTCTAGGATCCCCTGTGGGGAGGACAGCATATAAATAATATAAATATAAATAAATAATATCTATCCATACGGCACACCTAATCTTTCCCTAAGATTATGAATTGAAAGGGCTGATCATACCAGTTGTTTTCTACTCAGGGTGTAAACAAATGTGATTAGTTGTGACATAAACCTATTTATTACATCATCACAGATGGAGTGGCATTTAAGATCACAGAAATGAAAACACTGTTGTTGACACTTCAATCTAGAAAAAATGACACCAAAGTATTAGCATTAGGTGGAACAATGAGACAGAACAAAAGGTTTAACCATTCTAGAATTAATTCAGACATAAAAAATAAGAAGATTGGTCCATCACTGAAATTAGTTCAGCCAGTTTGGGAGTATATATCATGTGGGTCAGAAAAGATGGAGCATCTACATTTTATAACTCTGCTCAACCAGGACAATGTTATTCACTAGAAGAACAGCTTGCTAAAAGAGCACTTAAAAGTGCAGCCTTATATATTTCAAATATATGCTTCAACCTAAATGCTCATCTATGTAATTAAACATATTTATATTTAAACATTAAATTTTTTATTCTTTATGCAAGTTATTTTATTCGGGTGTATCTGGATGTTGGAATGAAAAGTGAAATCCTAATGTTAATCAGCTTCGTACTTCCCTTTACAGGCACAGAAAGATTGAAACCATTTTCCCACCTGAGATACACAGACCTGCAACAATTACACAAAAGTCTTAATTAAATAACAGATCTCTTACGCCATGGGCTGAATTTGTGCCTGAAACCTGTATCTAACTGATAGCCCCAACAAAAGTATATCAACTGCTACTAAATGGTGGTAAGTAAACACCTACATAAATCCTTCTAATTCCATGAACATATTTTATATGGGGCTCCTAGCTGGGCTCGGGTCCAAATACTTAAGATACATAGAAACAGACACCAGTGTAGACATAAATAGCTATAGATATCTGAGGAGAACATACCTCTGTTTAAGGTTAATCCATGATGTATTCAAGTGGTCCATAATTTCCTTCACCTTTCTTGTGTCATCACCACTGTAGTCTTGGAGAAGTTTATTTGAAAGATCATTGAATGAATTCATCTTAGTGGCTGCTTTGTCTAGATCTTGTAGTAGCATCTAAAAAGAAAAGCCACAATAGGACCATGAAAGTAATAATAATAATAATAATAATAATAATAATAATAATAATAATAATAATAATAATAATAATAATAATAATAATTTTATTTTTATGCTGCCTTTCTCCCCAAAGGGACCCAAGGCGATGACATCAAAGTGATTAAACCATCAAAGTAAACTTAAAACTAAGAAAGCTTTCTTATGCATGGCATTGTTTTTAAAAAATTACTCTTATTATTATTAAATGTTGATGTTTCCTTCATTTCTCTACCTAGGGTGGAAAAAAACAAAGAAGGTGGATCTGCTCATCAATGATATCGATTTCCCAGATGAGAAGATCTGTGAGGAACAAAACAATTTACAATCAAACAGAAATTAAAATCAAGTTTCCTCATTCTTCAGAGAAGTGAGAATCATAAACAAAATGCTAACTCTGTGGAAGAAGCGTCTGTCATACAAAAGCCCTTCTCTTGGCGGTGCTCTTCCAATCACTTTCACAAACAAGTCAAGATGCACACAAGATATGTGAATCAGAGAAATTTTAAGGGCAAACAAGAAGGGTCAAGAACAGAACAGATTTGAGAAACTTCAAGGAGAAACATGGCAGCGTATGGCAAAAGCAAGTCCAGGGCACAGACCAGAAACTCTTAAGCCTGGGGATTTGGACCAAAAGACCCGTCTTGTCCAAATTCTTTTTTTATGGAAGCAGTAGTTGGGAAGGAGGCGTGATGACCCCCTTGTCCTTTTTCTTGGTTGCTTCAATCTATTTTGCAGAGATCAAAGCAACCAAGAAGAAGGAGAAGGTCGAGATGGGCAGTGAACGCTGCTCTCCACTCTGCACTGACAAGTGACTTTGAGCCGCTCGTAAGTTGACTGGCTCATAAGTAGAGCTGCTTGTAAGTAGAGGTGCCACTGTATTTGAAAATTAAGCAACGTGTATTCTGGAATTCTATTATTCTAGTTCCTTAATGCATAATTTCCTCAATGCAGCTCCTGTCAAACAGTCTCTAAGCATCATGGTTTAATATTTTGCTTGGGGAATTCTATGCCTTGCTTCACTCCCAAGGAGAGATGCCCATACCAACTACTAATAATGTCTGCTATTTTTTAAAAAAAAATCATCCTAGTTTGTCAGAATGTCAAACTAGGCCTATTGGCTAAGATCAAGTGTAGTATCTGATATGAAGTACCCTAGTCAGGTCATTTGTATATAGTACTAAAAAGTTATGGGTTGTTCCGTTTTACTGGATTGTCTGTACATTCATGCTTCAATTAAAGTAATTGAACGAAATGTTCTTCCAGAACACAGTATGAACCTGACATTCAGTTATTGATGTAAAATTTTAGTGCACAGTGATATATTTATTGCCTATATATATATATATATATGCATTTTATTAACTCACTAGCACACAAACATCTTGTAAGATTTCAAGATTTATATCTATTTCTTATGCTTTTTACAATTTAAACGTACAAGTAAACTTAGAATGTGTACTGAAATGTAACTTTGGAGAGGAGTTATTTCTGAAGACGGAGAAATTAAATGCTGATAAAACTATCTAGAAAAAAATAATAGCCATTCTTATGAGGTAAAACTTCAAAACTAAGGTAGAGAACTATAGGAGATGATTGGCAAATTAAGCAGTCCAGTTTCTGAACAAGATCCATAATCTCTCATCTCTGGGTATACAGTCAGGCCAAAAACATCTGGAGAACCATAGCTATTATCCCAAGCGTGTCCAAACTTCATCCTTCCAGATGGTTTGGACCACAACTCCCACAGTCCTTTGTCATTGGAAATACAGGCTTGGAAGTTTGGGCATGCCTGTATTATCCCTTCCTATAGGACACAATGACTCATCATCAAGGAAAGTGTCCCCAAAGAAAGCTTGCAAACGCATAGGGATTCTATCCCCCCCACACACAATTATCAAATTTTCTATGAACAAAGAGAAGCAGCCATTTAATTACTGCTTGAAATTTACCACAAGAGCTATACCAACATTAGTGAATTCAAAACAGGGATCAAAAATTCAACTGGATGTATGAATTCTGAGTGTCAAGCTATAAAGCATGTTTGAACTCACTTTATTTTCAGCAATCTGTTTAGTCAGCTTTTCTTTAGGATTCTGTAAAAGGGCATGAAGATGGAGCTCGTACTGTCCAATAAAATTCTCCATGTCTTGCTTCTGGTCGTCCCATTTCATGCTGTCCGAAAGCATGCGCCGTAACTGCTGCTGACGTATTTCCACCCCATGCTGAGTATTATCCCACTGGTTCTTCACTTTCTCCACTTAAAAAAAAAAAAAAAAGAACACAGTGTTTGTCGCAAAACATTCTGCGGAGATTGCATCATCATAAATCCTATTCCTTACAGTGGTTCCCAGTAACAGTTCAAAAGTAAGGTAAGCTTCCTTTAACCCTGTATATATACTGCAATAGCAGAGCCCTTATACACTTGTCCACTTATATTACGCTCATCTTGACACTCCATTCTTTCTCTCACATTGATGGGTGCACAAGCCCTATTCAGTCCTTCTTACATAAGTGCTGAGTCTCAAGGAGAGAGGTTGCCTGGACAGAAAACCTGCCCCTTCTTCAGACAATCATTTCCATGTGTTGGTAGCTACAGCAGGAAGCCAGAGCTAGCACATTCCTTTCAATGGGCTCCCGTTATAAACTTATATGCACATTCCTTTTAACTAATAGAGATTCCTTCTCCTCCTGGCCTGAGTCAGTTGCAATGTATAAAGCTGCCCTTCAGCTTCCACAGACCACCACAGGGCCACGACCAGGGTGCCTTTCTTCAGGCTGTTTTCTGTTCTGAGGTTAAGCTTCAGCTGTCGTGTTTTGAGCATTAACTTTGTCGTCACACCCCTCCCATACTGGGTGTTGTGAACCATGCTCCTATCAGTTTCAGCTTCAGCTTCGAGCACGTTTGTGAGAAATTGCATCTTTTGGTGGAAGAACAGCACAGTATATCTGTAACATGTCTATTCAGATGTACATCTCATTGGGTTAAATGAGGCTTATTCCCAGGTACATGGGAGCTTCCCACTTCCTTCAGTCAACTTCTAACAAGAGAGGTGTTCTGTCGTTGCAGTTGGCTAATATGGCATTTCTTTATTTTTCTTACTATTAAGTTGCCCAATCCCTAACCCACTAGTTCTGCTTCAAAGTATATTCTCTGCACTCCTGCTTTAAAGACCTTCCTGAAATATATTATCATATTAATGCCCTTTCTTGTTACATGAAAAAGATACAGAAGTCAAATATGGTTATAGTCAAATCCAAACTTCAGCTTTCCTGCGCTGTCCCTATCTGACAGATTGCCAATGTTGTTTAAAACACAAAGAGACATCAACATTGAACTATTGAGGTTTTGGAACTTGCTATCTTAGTAAAAGATTAACAAAAATAAACCTATATTCTTTTATGCAGCAACTGGGAGCTACCAGATCTGTCACGAGCTAACAAATCCTTTTTGCCATTCACACCAGAACCCTTTCCATTGGTCTATAAAGGCTTCATCCTGGTTCTATCCATGATCAGCTAGACCAGTGGTTCTCAACCTGTGGGTCCCCAGATGTTCCTGGACTGCAGCTCCCAGAAATCCTGGCCATCTCAGCTAGTGATGGAGCCTTCTGGGAGTTGCAGTCCAGGAACATCTGGGGACCCACAGGTTGAGAACCACTGAGCTAGACTCTTCCAGGCTATATTTCAGTCCTCACAATGTCTGCTCCTGCCTTTAATCAGCAACATTGCTTTTGAAACAAAACATGAACAGCATTATCTCATTATTATCTCCAAGAGAAAGAAATATACGTTTTTCTGTGATTGCTGTCCTAACATCAGAACTTGATGTTTTGTTTTTCAGATTTTGAGCCAAAGTAAAAACAGAATCCAGCTGGGGATGCCGATGTTCCAAATCATCTTTTGTTATCTGTAAAGTGACAGGGATGAAAATAAAAGGTGTTATCACTGGGGAAAGTGTAACAGACAAACATATGAACATTAATGCTTTAGAAGGCTATGTAGATAACTTCTTAAGATATTAAACAGCTATTGTAAAAGTAGAAATATCCTTATGCCTGTAATCATATTGTACTTACTGATAAGAGCACGTCAAATAGGAATCTAATCATCTTTTCTAACTGCAAAGTATTTTTTATGAATTTATTATTATAGACACCCTAGTCTACCAGAAACATGAATGAGTGGGTCTTAGCTCATATCAAGCCTGAATTAGTTCTGGAGGCAAAAAATGCTGAAACTGAAGTTGGTCTACTTTGAACACATCATGAGAAGGCAGGATTCTCTGGAAAAGACAATAATGCTGGGAGTGACAGAAGTCAGCAGGAAAAGAGGGACCAAGATGGAGGGCAGTTGAGGACGGGACATTTTGGAGAATGCTCATTCATAGGGTTGTGATAGCGATTTGACAGCACCTAGCAAGAACAAACTATTATTTACTCTGACAAGGTAAGAAACGAATAAACTTGAAAGTGAAGATGGTGAAGTTCCTATCATTGCAACCGGCTAGTTTGTGAACATTTATGCATTGTATTTCTCAAGGTATTGAGACATTATATGTTTTTCTTATCTTTGCATTTTTCCTAGAATTTTAATATTAGTTCCTATCATTGCAACCAGCTAGTTTGTGAACATATAGCATGCAAGATTTTATATACACATAGTGAATTCAGGTATTTTAAATAGGAAAATATATAAATGTTCTAAATCATTCAATTTTTGCTTTTCAAGAAACTTACAGCCTGACCTACACAATAGTAATATTACAAAACTACTTCTCCACTCCCTAGAAAATAACAAAGGCAAGACTCCATAGTAAGTCATTACATTTGTAACAAGTAGTGCATCTAAACACAGAGCTCTGAGATCAATCCCATGAAACTGCTCTCCATAAATTATTGTAACAAAGTGCTGGGGCAATTAATTTGACTATAGCCACACAGAACACACACAATCATACACACAGCCTAGAGCTTTTGATTTCCGATTTCCTACACTTGTTTCTGAAATCATAAGCAAAGAAAATGTCAACATAAATATATGTAACCATGTCTCTCCTAACTTTTGCCAGCAGAATTTCAATTGTCAGTGCTGATATTCAAAACTCCCTTTAAACTCAGTCGCATATTGCCTAGGGCTGTTGGATCTCCATGATTAACAGTCACTGAGCAAAGCAATTAACCTACATTAAATGAATTTCATTATTTTAAGCTAAATGCACTATTTACAGATAACAGTAATAATGTTTCAAGGAAGGTGAACTTGTTCTAGTAACCCATATTGTATGCCTCGTGCTAGACACAGCCGAACACCATGCACATAATAAAAGGGCACCCAAGAGTAATTTTTTTTAAAAAATCACTGGTGGATTTAACATAACCCCATTGTATTACAGGATTTAGCTGCAAACCAGAGCCATTTCAAATGTATAATACTTTTTTAAAAAAGCAGAGCTCTTGAGCATTTCATTAGATATGGTTATAAATATGAACACCAAAATGTCAATCACACAGCACGTTTAGGGCAAATACACATTATTCATCCAATTTGAAGAAGAAAGCTGTGCTCCACCTGAACCTGTGAGCAATTCCGTCACTTCTCCATATCCCAAATACACGTAAAGAGATGAAAAAACATTAGGTTTCAATATTGTTCATGACAAATGAAGTCATATTCTACCATTTAATCAAACTTTTCTGGGAGATGACCCATTTTTTTAAAAAAATTCGGCCCATCAATTATTCTTATAACAACTCTTTCCCCATCAAACAGAAAAATGAGGCACTGCAATGCATCCTCAAAACCAACAATTTTATAGCCCCACATACTTTCATGCGTGCGATGGTCCGATTGATCTCTTCAGCATTTCCTACAGTAACTATATTGGACTTCAGCATTTGGTCAATCAGTGCCAGCCAGTCGGCCAGTTCGGTTGTAGTTTTATCAAGATCAGCAGGTGCAGAGATTTCCAACACTGGTTGTGCTTGAACAAGATTTTCAGAGCCGGAGGACACAAGTACCATCTTTTGGAGAACTGGGTAACCTAAACAATACAACATTATTTACATTGTGCCTGCTTTACACTTGTGGGTCGCAAAAAAAAAAAAGCCACGGGCAGTTGAAATACTAAGCAATAAAATGTCAGTTTCAACCAAACCTCCACTATCTCTTCTCATCCCCATCCTAATATGAGAAGCAGGGCTGAGGGAAAGCTGGCTGTTCAGATTAGTTGGACTGGGTTTCCAATTAGTCCAAGGCAGTATAGCCTAGAATGAGCAGACACAGTATAACACTACTGTACATTCTCAACCCCTTAATTAAAAGACTAGGCTTCAGATCCAAAACCCTTACAGCAACTACTTCAAATTACTCATATACACAGTAACACTATTGTCTATTGCCTCCATGTCTATAATGATACGAACACATTGGGATCATAATTACATTATGCCAATGGCATCTTCATCTTTGACGGACTTCATGAAACTGAGAAATCCACTATCTGATTTTTACTTGACCAGTTCAGTAACATTAAAAACGGAGTAAACAAAATCTACACATCATTAAAACTGGCTCCAAAGGAGACAAAGCTACAACCTGCAATTGATTCTGGCTTACTATCTTAGTAACTTCCTGAAAGGAACAAATCCAACAATTTATTGGCAGCCAAAGAAACACTACTGAGTCATAATCAAGCAGAGGCTGTTTGACCTTTTGAATCATTTAAAGAAAGGAATACACCAGTGTTGATCTTCAAAAGACTGATAACATGGAGGGGAATGTTTGTTTTTGCTCGTTTCGAAGTCCACAGCAACATCTTTTGTTAAAAAGACTTTCCACAAACCTGTTTCTTTCTTTTATCAACCTAAACATATAATCTTAATTACAGAAGAAGCATCTTAAGCATCACTTCCCTTCAAAATACCAAGGAAATATTTACTCGGCACTAACTGAACAGGATGACAAAATATCAGTCGCACGCAGCCAGAAAAGCACAGTTTTTACTCAGGGGCTCACCAGGAGGCTTTGTCTGCGGTACAACATGGAGCTGATGAACATGTGTCTCCAGTTCTCTCACTCTGTTTGGTGCTTCCCTCAACACCTAATAAGGGCAGAAATATTTACATTAGAAGAATGCAAGAGATCATAACTGGGTACTGCAGACTTCAAGTATTGTCTCTAGCCACTGTTCCATTATCCCCTAAGGATCCTAGACAGGACTCACCTACAACCACTAACAAGCATCAGGTTTTTAGTGGCTGTAAACAGAACTGTTTTAAAAGAGGTGCCCTTAATATGGAATATCATCTGAAGGGAGATATGACTGGATCTGGCACTATATTCCTTTCTATACGAGCCAAATATTTTTATTTGCTCAGTCATTTTAAATGTGATGGCACATTGGCTAACAGAGAACACCAAGTATCAGGCATAGTCATATTTTGTGAGTAGAACACTGGTTGTGAACGGGGTCTATACACATGTTGAGGAGAATCCCCTCATCTTATCACACCACAGGCCATGCCGTTCAGCATGCTTAGGGGGCAAGAGGGGCAGCCATGGGGGCAAAATCTATTTCCCCCATCCTCACTGTATGCTTTTAAAACTGGCTCCAAAACAAAACATTCCTATAATATAAAAAGTAGGTGGCTTTTGTGAGCCCATTTTCAGTTCCAGGATGTTCCAAGTGCTGCACACAAAGCAACAAAACTACAGACAGACCAATGTACACAATGACCCTTATCTCCCTAATAACCAAGGCTCAAAATGGTTTATCGTTCACCTCCCATTTTGAAAATAGCTGGAGTTTACTACCGTTCTTCCTTACATTGTTTGGTATTTTGGGGGCGTATTTTGTTTTGTTTTGTTTTGTTCTAGTGGTAAACAGTGCAGAGTGTCCCTGCAATTGATTTAATATATACACTGTCACTAGTGGAAGCAATGTATATCGGGGGGAGGGCCATAGGTGCATGGGGCCCACAGAAACAGTATTCAGTTCTGTTCCCTATCCCAGGGACACTTTGTCCAGTAAGAATCATACAATAATGGAGTTGGAAGGAGCCTATAAGGTCAGTGCAGGAATCAAAATCAAATAATATCTGACAAATGGCTGTCTAATTTTCTCTTGAATGCCTCCAGATATAGAGCTCATCACCTCTTAAATGATTTGGTTCCATTGTTGTGCTGCTATTCCAGACAGGAGTACAATTCTGTGTATCCATCTAAGAGTTGTTTTATCTAGTTAGCTTGCTAATTTGAAGATGATCGGGCACTTTGTCAAAAACTTTCCTAATGTCAAGATATAGTATGTCTACATTAACCCCCCACCATTTCACAGTTCAGGTACTGCAGTCCCACTATATCATGGGATTGCAGTACCTGCCCCGGCTCCAGCTGATTAGCGCTGGGGTGGGGGAGAAAAGCCTTTATTTCCCCACCCCAGTGCCAATGAGCTGGAGCCCGGGGTGTGGGGAAGGGGTAACAGGTTTAAAAGCCCAGGCTTTTAAAACCTTCCCCCCTTCCCCAACCCCCGGATCCGATCCCCCATCACTGCTGGCCCGTGCTCTTCCGAGAAGCCTCAGGGCCGCGTGGGCAGGCGGCAGGGGGCGATCACATCGCCTCGGGGCTGCGCGGGCGAGTGGCTGCGGCCGATTGCATCACCCCACGCCGCCGGCCCGTGCAGCCCCGAGCCTTCTTGGAGGAGCATGGGCTGGCGGCGTTGGGAGCTACCCCGCAATCTCCATTGAAATGTATTGGCTCAATGCATTTCAATGAAGAACTTTTTCCCCATTGGAATACATTGAGCCAATGGTGTGGGGGGAGAAGCCCCAGGCTCCAGCTGATTGGCACTGGGGTGGGGAAGAAAAACTGTACTGCACCCCACTATATAGCAGGACTGCAGTATATGAACCGTGAAAGGGCAGGGGACCACTGTACTGCTTTTTTTTTTTTAATATGACTGATTTATAATCTCCCCCAGAATTTTCCCTGGGTTGATATCAGACTGACTGGCCTATAGTTCCCAATTTCCTCCTTTTTGCCCATGTTGAAAACAGGGAAAATGTTATCCTTCCTCTAATAATCTGGTACTTCACCCATTGTCCATTATTTGAAGAAAATAATAGACAGTGGTTCTGAGAATTTTTGAACCAGTTCCTTCAATACTCTTGGATGAAGTTCAAGCTCTTTAGTCTTCTACCTTATTTTCTTGTTGGAATTGCTTGTAGTCATGCCTTTAGAATTTTCTTTTTGAGAAACTCCCAACCACTTTTGATTCCCTTTCCTGTTTTCTTGCATGGGATCTTAAATACAGTTTTTCTGAGTTTATTAAAATGGGCTTTCCTAAAGCCCAGAGTACACATATAACTACACTCTGCTTTTGTATCCTTTGAAATCTAGAACTCAAGATGAATATGGATATATTGCGGCCCACATATAGCGGTCCTTCTATATACTCTCGGTGAAGTTGGGGTTCACTGCTGATCACCCAATCAAGGAGAAGATATGGATAAAACCTTTGAAAAAGAAATTGCAAGAATTTCAAAGGAATGCAATGGGAGATTTCAGTTTTCTGATATATTTAGACAAATTCTGCCAAACATAGCCATGCCAAGAAATTCCTTGCTTCTGTGGGTGATACAGTATTCCTCTGTTTGTTTGTTTATTAAATTTATATACCGCTCCATCTAACTATATGGGGATTAGGCTCCCAACTCACACTTGATAAATGGAAATCCGTGGTATATGTGGTGAGTGTGGTGGCGACATTGGCGGGGGTGGTGGGCATGGCAGTGACATTGGCAAGGACATTGGTTGGATGGTGGAGGTGGTGGGGACATCGACGGGGTGGTGGGCATGGTGGTGACATTGGCAGGGACAAAAGTGGGATGGTGGGTGGGGGTGAATTTAGTGACAACAGCACCGGGAGTGGTGGGCATGGCCAAGACGGGATCCATATATCACAGTCCCACAATATAGAAGGACCACTATATATGGGCTGTGATGTTGGATGTGGATTCAGTGACTCTGCTTGGCTGAGTTTCAGTCTCTCTCATGTTCTCCCATGGGTTATCTAGTATGTATTCTTCTGTGCGGTGTCCGCCTGAATACTTTCCAAGAACCTGAAAGTGGTTTTTTGGTTCCAGTGGTGAAGAGTATCTTATTTTGCTCCTAGCAGTGACTCTTTTAAACTTCGCTCACTTCATCCACTATATTTGTTCTTTCCTCTGCATGTTCCTCCTTTCCTTTGTTTAGCTGTTCTATCAGCCAAGAGAGGCAGTGCTTCTTGGAAGATCAATCTATTTTTTCTCTCCATCTTCTCTTATAGCCGTAAGTGTGGCAATTCACTTCTGCATTTTTTAAACATTTTCTTCCAACAGTGTATACACTGTATTGTTCTCAGGCACAAAGACAACCACTGCACACACCTTGCAGGTCACGTCCACTGAAGCATCTGTTCCCTCCATGATCCCTATTACCTTTTTACTTTCTTCTCTTTGTCTATAAGTGTCCTTTCCTGTGTCATGTCTACCTTCAGAGAAGCTGGTAAAGTCCATTCATATCTAACTCTCTGCCTTTGTCTCCTTGGTGTTCCTCTTTCTTTGATATCTTCCTCCACTAGACACTTTCCACACTTCCTTTCCCTACTACCTCTCCCCTGTAAAAATCCTAATAGCTCTCCTTGTTGGATTGCTCCATGGGGCCTGTCTTAGTTTTTCCTCTCCTGGTACTCTTGTTTGGAGACAGCAAGCGGAAAAATCTGTTCAACTCTATCAAATGCTCAATGATTTCCAGCAGAAGCAATTTCTAAACAAACATCAAGTCCCATGGGCGATTCTGTATTCAGGGGAATTCCAAAGCTGTTTTGAAGATGTCTTTCTAATCCTGTGCATTTGGCTGAGGGCTGAAAAATTGTATGGTCTAAGCCAGAGGTCCTCAAAGTTTTCAAACAGTGGGCCGGTCCACCACGCCCCAGACACCACTGGGGGCCGGACCACAGTCCAAAAAAAAAAAAAAAAGGCCAACATGGAAAAAAGGAGGGAGGGAGTGGGGGACCTTGCCTAGCCCTCCCATTTTGAATGCCCCACTAGCCAGCATGCTAGATCAGCATGCTGATCATCTGGGCGGTAGTTGGGGGAAGTGGGAGAAGTGACATAGCCCACTACTTTGAACTGGCTCAGCAATAGAAGCAGCTGCGGAGGCAGGCTTGCTCGCAAAGCAGGGCGTAGGTGGGGGGGTTGCAATTGGTCCCAGTGGCCAGATTCAGGACCTTGGGGGGGCACATCCGGCCCCGGGGCCTTAGGTTGAGGACCCCTGTTCTAAGCAATACGTCACCAACAACAACAAGTTTCAAGGAGAATTTTGAGCATTGTGGCTCTATTTTTATATCAACATGTCCGTATCAGCATACCATCCTATAAGAATGCATAACAAAGGAGAACATATGCAATGCTTTACAAAAGAGCATAACAAAGGAGAACATATGCAATGCTTTACTTAGTGAAAGAAACCTGTATTTAAAACCATACCCTTTTCCATTTAATATTAAGTGTCCTCAGTCTGTCAGAAATATTCTCTCTTTCCTGAGGTCCAATGTTTTCAATTGAAAGCACCTCTGGTTCATTCCTGTTTAGCCACTTGAGTTTTTCTCCTTGTGTGTCCATCTCTTCAATCAATCCCTAAAAATAGTACGAGAACATATTCAGTCTGAGCTTCAAGAACAATTGGAAAATAAAATAAAAATGCCAGAACAACATAAAAGATCAGGATCAAATAAGGTGCTCACGGAATTATCAAAAGCTAGAGCAGAGTTGTAGGAACTATATGTAGCTAGGGTGCACACTGCTATGAATTACTTTAAAAGAGAATATTATGAATATGGGAATAAAATACTAAATTGCTATCATATGCAGCTAAAAAGAAGGAACAATAGTAAATTCTCAACAACAAATAGTTATTACATTTATGCAATAATTATAAGAATTTGTATGAATCAGAAATAACACTGGATATAAACACTAAAAAAAATGTAAATTCATTAGCAATTAATCAAATCCTAGAGAAGCATAAGGATCAGCCTAACTCCCCAGTAAGAATAACTGAAATAAAAGGTGTTATTTAAAAAGCTCAAGAAAGGGAAATCTCCTGGCTCCAATGGATTCATAGCTGATTTTTTTAAAAAAAAAAAACCTTGGGAACATAATCTCATTGAATATCTTCTGAAGTTATTTAATTCAATTATGAAAGAGAGAGAGATACCAGAGTCATGGCGGGCACCCAGGATAATAACCATACTAAAACCAGAAAAAGATCCAATGCTTCCTTCTTCCTATAGGCCAATAAAATTGCAAAATCAGGATCAATTTTTGTTCTCATCATCATTGGCACAAAGATTAAGTACTTTTATAACTGAGTATATTCACCCAGATCAATATGGTTTTATGCCAGGTAGAGAAATGCAGGATGCTGTCCGCAAAGATCTGAATATGATATATACACCTAATAAGGAAAAACGTAAAATGGCAATACTCTCACTAGACGCACTTAAGGCCTTTGACTGGGTGGAATGGCATTATATGTTTGATCACTTGGAAAAAATGAATATGGGTAAAAAATTTATTAAGGTGTTAAAAGAATTATATATAGGGGCAGCTGCAACAGTATCTATCAATGGGTTAGAATCCAATAAATTCACTCTTTTCAGAGGAACAAGACAAGGTGATCCTCTGTCCCCAATATTATTTGCATTAACAATAGAACCTCTTGCAGCCAAAATAACAGAAAGTGTAACTATTAAAGACAGGCATCACAAAATAACCCTTTATGCGGATGATATGCTTCTATTTTGGGAAGGTCCATTAGAAAGTATCAAATCTTTGAAACAAATCCTACATGATTATTGAAGTTATACAGGTCTAAAATTAATTTTCAAAAATGTTTAAATATGCCTATAGTAGAACAAAATGAAATTAAAAGACTGTCTCATTTAGAATTATGCTACTCAAGCTTTAAATATTTAGGGATATAGGTTACAAAATTTTTAATCAATTAACTTATAGAAATTATAAAAACTTATTTAAATATATAAATGAAAAAGTGACAAATTGGGCCAATTTGAATTTAGCAAAGTTGGGGAGAATAGCCTTAGTTAAGGCTCACATATTAGCAAAATTTTAATTTTTATTCCAAAATATACCTCTACAATCAGAAATCAAAAAAATTAAACTATGGCAAAGACATCTCGAAAAGTTTATTGCAGGAAAAGGAAAAAAAGTCAAATAAAAACAAACTGGTTACAAATAAAACAAGTAAGAAGTTTTGCAGTTAAATTATGTCAAAAATCCAACCCTAGAAGATTATTAACAGAATTTGAACAATGCTGTATCCAAAAAGATAAAAATAAAAGAATAAGATTGACTTCATTAATAGATAAATGTATTATTGAGAAAGAATGTGGTAAAGGTAGAGGAGCTATAATAGCTTGGGAAGCAAATTTAAATACTACTATACCTGAGGAGATACGGATGCAAATCTGGAACAAATACCCATATAAGTCAATTTCAGCAAAAATGAAAGAAATGGTTTTGAAGGTTGTTAATAGATGGCATTCATGCCCTACAAAGTTACATAAATTTAATAAAGATCTATCTGAAAAGTGTTGGAGGAACTGTGGACAAAGGGGGACACTGGAACATATGTGGATCTTCTGCCCCAAAATAGAAGCCTATTAGCATGAAGTAATCAATTGGCTAGAGATCTTGACTAACCAAAAAAAATTATGAATTATTGTTATTGTTTGCATTATTTACTGCTATTGTTTTCATTATTTACAGGGGGAAATGAGAAGCTGGCTAATAAAGAGCTAATCACGAACCTGATAGGGACAGCAAGGTTTGAGATTGTTAAAAGTTGGAGAAACGCACAGAATCTTTCACTACAGACATTTATGAACAGGACATGGCAAACAGTGCTGATGGAGAAATTTACGAATAAGATTAGCACATATAAAGGAGAAATAAACTATGGTCATTTCCTGGAAACCTGGAAACTTTTACTAAAATATATGAATGATTTAATTGAGACAAAATGTCCTTTAGGAAATAATCTAGATTGTTGGTCTCTTATTTTTTAGGGTGGAATTGGAAGACAAAATGTAACCCTGTTAAAATGTATAAATAGCAGGTGCGTAAGTTGGTATGTTACTATGTTACATTAATGTTTCTTTTGTATTTTGTCTTTTCCTTTTGTTAATAAAAAATAAAAATTTAAAGAATTTTTTTAAAAAGTCTGACTGAAACAGATTTTTCTTTTTAATTATATTCCGGACACAATGCATGTTGGAATTCTGGGATAGCACAGAATTGTGGCATTGACTACAAAAGGTAAGGATTAATTTGATTTAAAATTAATGTTCTTACTCTTATGGTTGCAAAACAATTTAGGAAAAATTTGATTAATTTAAACAAAACAAAACCTTAAGGCCATTTGCAATAGTAAAATATTTTTTAAAAATAAAAAACATGATCAAGAAGTGATACATGTTCCATTAACTAGTTAACAGAAAAGTAAATTTTAGGTTAGATCCAGAAATGCCTTCCCTGGGTTATAAGGGTTCCTTGCATTCACAAAACGATTGTTAGTCCAATTGAAATCACTTTTAGCACGCTGTACATCATCTTTACATGTGAGGTCAAGAGAAGCAAGGTTTTACAACATTCCTAGGAGCAACCTATCAATAAGAGTTCCACACACAAGATCGTAGCATCCAAGTCACCATGTCCCACCAATGGGCAATAAATGGACAGAACGCTGATTTTTTTCAGTAATGCAACTAGAGATGGGCATGAACTGGTTCATCCCATTTTGTGCCAGATTGTAAAGGTGGTAGCACAGGTTCTCCTGCTCCTCAAACCCACCACCTCAGCCATTCAGCCATGCACCAGGCCCAGCTTGCTTGCTCTTTCCACCTCCTTGGCTAATCTCCCAGGCACAGGCAAGAGCACAGACTTCTCTGCCCCTCTCTTTTATCTGGGAGAAGCTGGCGGGGCAGAGAAGCCTGAGCTATTACCATGATTTGAAGATCAGTTGAGGAGGTGAAGGAAGCTAGCACGCTGGTCCTGATGAGTGGCTTTAGCAAATGGAGGCAGGGTAAGGGGCACAGCAGCACCTGTGCTGCCCCCTTTATGAACTAGGGTGGATTGGCTTGTGCTCACCTCTTTTTGGGACCATTCCTGAATTGTACAATTTGCAAGCCCTCAGACAAGAAGAGAGGTCCATTACTGCCTACTTTAAAGTTAATTATCCCAATCTACTGCAGAGCTCTGAAATTTAAAGGATACTCCAAATCTTTTTTTTTAAACCGGACTTTGCAGATATGAATTATGTGCATCATAATGGGTGGGGCTACAGCCATTTAAGATGGCATAAATTTAGGACAGGAAATACTTCCAATGCACTCCACTAAAAGGGAAACAAACAGGGATCAGTCCAATCTCTGACATTGTCAATTTCAATCCAACTTGCCATTAGTTCTTGGAGGCTTTCTTCATGGCTCATTGTGGGTTTTTCTCCCTGGGCATTTTCTATGTTTTCCATCCAGCAATTAAATTCTTCTAGCTTTCTTGTGAAGCTTATTAACTGTTGATTCTCTCCTCTTAGTCTATGGTAGGTAAAAGAAGAAAAACACTATAAATACAGAAGCCAATGTAAACACCATCCTGGGAGGAACTGCCTCGGTGGCCCATTTTGCAGTGTCAACATTAACCATACTTTGAATTCAACTTCAGACCAACGAAAGTATCTGGCTCTTGAATTTATCTGAATCTCGATTCTACTGTATAGTAAACACATGTTTTATTTTTAGACTTGACTGACCGATAAGAAATACTAAACAAAGCACACGAAGATCACTAGCGGACTGTAATTCTAAAACATCAGCTCAATACCAGCATCCCCCCTCCAAAAAAGGGCATATAACAAATAACTACATAAAACAGAGGATGCAAAAGCTTCACATTGGTGTGGGTTTGTACAACCTTAAAAAGCAGCATTGGGAGACCATTCAGAAACAGGCCACAGACATTTCAGTCCAAACGAAAACCTGCAATACCATTTGAAGCCTCTAAGGAAATTAGTTTTAAGTGCTTCTTCTAAGATATCTCCAATCCTGGTTGGTCTTTTTACCTCTGTTGTCGTTCCATGATTTCAGCAGTGATGGTTTTCCAGCGTTTATTCAACCCAGCTAATTTCTCTTTCAAGAAGCTTCCATCGGTGGTGGTGAGTTTCTGTATGATCCCTTCTCCTGTGCTGTTCAGTGCTGAAAAGCTGGCCTGATGGCTGCTCACCCCGTCTTCAAGCTCCTGTCACAAATATGAAAACCAAGCTGAATTTTGTTACAGACAAAGTCTGACATTGATATGTAGCTTGAAACAATGATTGGGCATGCAGCATTTGTGAAAGGAAGGAAGGAAGGAAGGAAGGAGCCATATCATTGTTCTTTTAAGTGAATGATTGCTCTCATTTGTAATTAAACATAAACTAGCATATTCATGAATATCAATCTACCAGTGACAAGAAATTCAGAATATACTGCTTAAGCTAACCTAAAAAAAAGGTTGACACACTTCAACTAAAAATAGGCTTGTATATATTTTTAAACATACCCTACATTTTTGTTAAATACTGCCTACAAATTTTGTGGGATTAAATTGAAATGTTAGCTTGTCTCAGAAAAGCTATTCTGCCTGTTCTTCACAGCCTTACAAAATTTCAGCGATGGTCATTAAGGGCGGTGCTCCCATTATAAAAAATGCAAGGAAATTGAGGGAAGTCATGAGATGTTAGATTCAGCTTTCCTATATCCGCTCACTGTCAACAGAAATCAGTTCACTACAAAATATACCGACAATGATCTTGGAACAGAAATCAAACCTGTTCTGGGCAGTAAAGGAAAACAGCAATCAGTAGCTGAAATTCTGCTGTACATTACACAGCACAAGCAATTTTACTGAAATAAAAATATTCCAATTTCTCCCCTGAAGGTCCTGAGACTCTCACACAATTACTACTAGGGCAGCAGAATAGAAGAGGGGGCTTTAATTACCAAAAATTGCTACTGCTAGAAAAGTCATCCCAGTGTTCTGCAGCTATATGAGAGATCTGGACAACCTCCACCTTTTTAGCCAAAAGAAAGGGGGGAAAGGACAACTGGAACACAGTTCCACCTGAAATATTCTTCGTAGTGGCAGACTTCCAGTCCAAGAACATTAACAGGCTTAATGCCTTAACATAAAGTGATCAGGTACCTGCTGGTGTATCTTTGCTGTCTCTATATTCAGTCTACCATCTGTGGTGTGGGCCTCAGCCAGTAGACCTTCTGCCTCTGTTAACCACTGTGACAGATCATTGAGATCGCAGTGAAACTGCCTCCACTCTTCCACTGATTTATCAAAGCAGCTGAGTGAATCAAGAGGAAACATGAGAAAACTATGAAGTATATTTCAAAACCAACTTTATAAAATTGCATTCATATTCTAGAAATAGTAGATATAAAGGTATATAGCCATTTCAAAGACAGAAGGTTCAACATTTAACTCTATGGAAAATAAATAAAAACTAGGTGCATTTGATCCAGCTTTAAGAAAGATAGTACACACACATCATAAGCGTTGGAAAATATAATTACAGAATCATAGAATCATGAAGTTGGTAGGAGCCTATAAGGCCATCGAGTCCTAACCCATGCACCATGCAGGAGAATTCAAAAGATATCTGACAGGTCATTGTCTAAATTTTTCTAGTATGCCTCCCATGTTGGAGCATTCACCACCTCCTAAGGTAATTGGCTCCATTGCTGAACTACTCTAAAAGGTTTCTGTGGAGATTCTCAGTCATGCAGGAGAAGTTATCTAGAAGTTGAGTCATGGCAAATGGACTTCTTTTTTTGTGGCAATGAAACATTTTGCAACTCATCCACGTAGCTTCTTCAGTCTGAGAAAAGTTTATGGAAGGCTTCACCTTGGTTTCACCCCACCTTGGTCTAAATAGGCTTGTCAAATGGGCAATGGTCTGGATGTACGAAAGTCAAACCTACCCAAGCCTTCCCAACGCCCATTAAGCATGGGTCATTAGCAGTGGCCTTTCTAGTGGAGGTGTGAAGTGGTTCTGATTTTTCTTCTTCTTCAAGTGCCATGTCCTTATAGTACATTGGCGATCAGTAGCCTGAACTGGTTTCTATCTAAGGCTACTCTAAACAGAGCAACTGTGCTCACTGTGGAGCACTGTCTTAAAGTATTAAGCCAGAATGTTCTTCTACGCTCTGGGCCACACTTCCCATCTATTTTTCCTTGAAGGATAACTTGCAGCATATGGTATTTCTTATTGTGCATTATGTATCTGAAATTTTGCCATTTTCTTTTTACAGCATTGAAGATTTCTAACTTTTTATTCATGTGCTGTAATACAGCCACATTAGTGACTCTGACTGTCCAAGGTATCTTCAGAATTTGTCTGTACAACCAAATTTCGAATGCTTTCAGCATCCTGCATAATGTGTCTGTAAGGTTTCAAGTTTCAACACCATAGAGAAGTATGCTGAATATATAGGATCGAAGTACTCAAGTACAAAGTCTGATAAGTCCCAGTTTGTCAAGACTTTCCTCATTTTCTGGAAGGAATTTCTAGCTTGTTCAATTCTACAATGAATTTCACATGAATGATCCCAGTTATCATTGACAAAGCATCCCAAGGATTTATAAAATGGTACTCTCTCAATTATATCACTGCTAATCTTGAGGTTTTGTGAGTCATTTTGGTTTTTTACTGATAACCATCCATTTTGTCTTCTTCACTTTAAATCGCAATCCCATGGCACTGCTTTCTGCAGCAACAGAATCCAATAATCCTTGCAAATCTGCCAGACTTGTTGCAAGCAGGACAGTGTCATCAGTGTATCTTATGTTATTTTTCTGGGGATCAATTTTCCCAGACTGAGGAAGCTAATTGGATGAGTACTGAAACATTTCAATCTGACAAAGAAAAGAAGTCCACTTGCCATGACTCAATGCCCGGATACCCTAACAGTAGGTTTTTCCTGATATTCAACCAAAATCTGGCTTCCCATAACTCGACACCATTGTTGCATGTCCTGCACTCAGTGGTGGGGAGTGAGGAGAGGAAGCCACCACTTTTCCTCCCGTGATTCCCTTCCATGCTTCCTTCTCAGGCATCAGCTGCAAGCATTGCAGCAGCAACGTCATCACACCGTTGCTCTTCTAGGCCCAACTGAAGTTAGGAAGAAGAGGGAGGAGACACCTGGGCTGCTTCCTATGCAGCCCCTCCCCACCATTGTTCCAGTGCAGCAGATGCCGCTGGAGGAAAAAGCAGCCGTCTGCTTACTTACAAGGAGTCCCCTTTGGCTGCAAGCCACTGTGTAGCTTAAAGGTGCTCATCATCTTTGCTGTGGAGAGTTGTTGGAAGTTCCTGGGAGTGGGGAAAGACTTCTCTGTGATGGTTTTGACCCCCTTTCCCTTGGGCACCTTAAAAACCGGTGCAACAAATGGTTCCCAAGCTGGCATTCCTGGGCCAGGCATGCAAGTGGCATGCTTTCTAAGGCAGAAGAAATGTTTTAGGGGTGGGGTGGCCAAAAGGAGGTGAGGGTCCCTTTATTTCATTTATTTTTAAATATATATATATATATGGCATCTGGAGGAGAATCAGATCAGCTTTTATCCCACTGAGCAAAAGCAAAAGAAGTGGGGGGGAAATAAAAGCTGCCAGTGGGAGCTTGTTATTGTCTGTCAGAAGGCAGGTTGCTCAAGTCAACGTGGCCTGTCTCTTACATAGAGGTCAAGCGAACAGCAGAAATGAAGGTGATGACCTTGGTTGAGGCTGGTCACTCTACCTTCCAGATTTAATGAGGCCTATTAGCATAAAATATAGAAGTTCTGATGACAGACTTGAGCATACAAAGGTTTGTTTGTTTTCTGTACAACTTTAAACTCTTTAAGCATACAAAGGTTTGTTTGTTTTCTGTACAACTTTAAACTCTGCTGCTCTTTTCTCAGAGTTCCCCTAAGGTGGGACAACCAGTGACAGAGAGTAATGCCTGTTTTTACCATCATCATTACACTCATGGTTATCATTAGCGTGCAAAATGTGTCTAGGGCCAGCTGAAGAGGAACTATAGAAAATCCTTCTGTTTGAAACTAGGTGTTTTCACAGCTAGGCAAATGCTCGTGTTGCCAATTAAAATGCATGATGTAGCTCTCCAGTCCTTCTCTGAGTGGATTTTCTGTGGTGGGGAGAAATGAAACACCAGCAGCACTGAAGAAATGAAGGCATGGAAGTGTATGTATCTCACTCCCCTCCCCATAGTCCTGACCCTCCAAAGTCAACTTGGATAATGTTGAGAGGTCTTGTGTCTTAGTCCTGCCCTAATTAAGTTCAATTTGTAACAATGAAAATACATCCTGCATATCATATATTTACATTACGATTCATAACAGTAGCAAAATTACAGCTTAATGCAAGAAGTGTCTTTGCAAGCTTTACCTATTATAGGGTTAATTAACAGCTTCCCCTCAGTGCCCCAATCCACCTTCCTTCAATTACGTTTCCCCCACAGCCCCTTTGGAGCTCAATAACTCCATTCCCTGTTCCTCAAACCTCTCCAAATTGGGGGTGCTTCAAGGGGAAGGCTTGAGGAAGATCCACTGCAATCTCCATGCCACTAGCTGCCTGGGATCACTATTTTCAAGCACATCACATTGCAATTCTAAATGTTTTTTCAGGGGCACCCTGTTTGAAGTTGAATAACTCATCCCCCTGAACCCCAAATCTCTCCAAATTTGGAGGGCTTAAAGGGGAGAGTCCAACAAAGGTGGTGCCTCTAGGCCCAGAGAAACTGTTTAATAGACAAATGAATTGGTTCATTTTAAAGTAAAAAACCACTGGTTCATTTCATTATTAACGAAACGCTGCCTCCCCGGTTTGTTTTGTTTTATAATGACCTGACGAATCAGCGTTCCATTTTTCGTTTGGTGCCCGTCCCTATTCTGTAGATATGTCCCAAAAGTGTGGCTAATGGTTGATGTATATCCAGAGATGCAACTTTCCCAAAGAATGTAGTCAAGAACTATTAATTACAACTTGCCTCACTATTAATTATACCTAGGTCCTACTTTGATTTATTCATATTCTATGCTCTTAGCTTCACCCAATATTAGAATGTCTGTTGCCATATGTGTGACAAAGAGGGCTTGTCCACAAAAGCTCTCATTAAAATATTAAACAAGGAGTATGCTGATTAAATTTGCAGATTATACAAATTGGGAGGGGTGGCTAATTCCCTAGGATAGGATGAAAATCCAAAACAACCTTGACACACTTGAGTGCTGGGCCAAAGCTAACGGAATGGGTTTTAAAAGAGAAAAATGTAGGGTGCTGCATCTAGGTAAAAAGAATGAATTGCACAGATATAGGATGGGAGATACATGGCTGGAGGGAAGGGAATCTGGGAATCTGGGTGAACCACAAATTAAACATGAGCCAGCAGTGTGATTCAGCAGCCAAGAAAACCAATATGATTTTGATTGCATCAACAGAAGCATAGTGGCTAGTGAAGGGAAGTTATAGTACCACTCTATTCTACTTTGGTAAGACCCCACCTGGAGTACTGTGTCCAGTTCTGTGCACCTCAATTTAAAAAGGATGTTGACAACCTTGAATGGGTCCAGAAGAGGGTAACCAGGATGTTAATGGTCTGGAACTTATGTCTTACGAGGAATGGCTTAGAGAGCTGGGAATGTTTAACCTTACAAAAAGAAAGCTGAGGGGGGATGTGATAGCCATGCTTAAATATTTGAAAGGATGTCCTGTTGAAGAGGGGACTGGTTAGTTTTCCATGGTTTCAAAGACTAGGACTCGGGGACCTTGTTTCAAACTGAAGGAAAAGAGGTTCACTCTGAACATCAGGAAGAACTTCCTGACAGTTAGAGCTTTCCGCCAGTGGAATATGCTGCCACGAAGCATGGTAGAGTCTCCTTCTTCAGAGGTTTTTGAGCAGAGGCTGGATGGCCATTTGTTGGGAGTACTGTGATGGGTGTTCCTGCATGGCAGGGGGTTGGACTTGGATGGGCCTTGTGGTCTCTTACAACTCTTTGATTCTATGATGCTATTCTACAATTCTATGATTAATAGTTAGACTCCAAGGTGCCATATGTGTTTGTTTTTCTGTTTTGTTTCTTCAGATTTTGCCTGATCTTTATGCCAAAGAAAAAGATTCCCCACATTTTCATTATACATCCACTAAACAACTTCATGATTACCCTTAATATACCAAGAGACTGCAGTGCATATCAGAAAATGCAAAATCCTAATCTTACAAATAATTTTTCCAACATATGTCATCACAGAAATAATCTCTTCATTCTGCAAAATTGTTTGTTTTTAAGCAACAAGTACATTTACTCATTTCACTTACCATTTACGGTCATTGTACATCCTGTTAATTTTGTCCCATTCTGCATTCAGCTGGGTTAACGAATCTCCTATTTGCATAGCTTCAGATCCAGATGCTTCCAGTATAACATCTGGTTGTTTTTCATGAATAATTGCTATCTGATCTCCAAGCATGTCCAACATACTTTTTATGTTCTGCGTTTACAGGAAATGAAAAATATAATGGAAATGTTTAGTAATTTAGTGTTACTAACTGCGCAAGAAAAACAACTAGCTGGAAACATGGAGGTCTAGTTAGGATGGACAAACGCACCAATACTATATAGACCTACAACCTTTTGTAAAGCTGTAAGAAAACTAATATAAATCTATCCAATCTGTTTCCAACTAATATTGCATTAAAAGCAAACAAAATTTGCATCCAGTGAGCTTGAATTCTAAACACTACATTTTTTGATTAATGCATTTAAATATGTTCTTACTTGAGTCTTAAAGGAAAGATTTCTCATGCATTGAAATGAATTATTTTCCATCGTTCTCTCTCCCTGGATTTCTCAAAACTCTACATTTTATCAGAATGACCTACTAAAAGGTTTCTCAAAAAACACAAACACACTCAGCAGTAAAAAAAATAGAATGGTATCACATTTCAATCTCCATCACAGAAACACACACATATACAGGACTTGCTCCATTCCATATTTAAGGCAGTAAGCAAACTAATGCAAAAGTGATTTTTAAAATTTCCCTGACCCAACAACAGTCCGAAACCTTGGTTTAGAGACTGCCAAGGGTCTAATAAAACACTCTTTCTCACCCATTATATATTAAATGCATTTAGCATATATGTAGGTATTGAAAGTAATGAGTGCTTTGTAGAAGTCCACTCGCATTCTCACTCTTTGTACAAATGGCTGGATGCTAGCCTTTGCTTTGCTCTTTTCTCTAAAATTCATTTCTCAACTTGTTTCAGTCTCAGTTCTTCCCATTTCACTATTTATAGTTGGATTTATAAAAAAATAGGAAACGGCTCCTAATAAGCTAGTTATCATCAAGTGAGATTATGTAACAAATTCAGGGTAACTCAATGGTTAAGACTAAAGATGGGCACAAACCATCAGTTCAGCAGGTTGTACCAGTTTGTTAATCGGCCCAACAGGGATTTGGCACTTCAAAGCCGTGACTCCTCTGGCAGGCACCTATCAGAGGCAGTAGCCTGGCTTCTCTGCCCTGCCCCCACGGGGCACTGCCACTGAGTGGCTACTTGTTCAGCTGATAAAGAAACCGAGTTAAGATCATGAGACCAGGCTATAAACATCACAGGCAGCGGTGCTGGTGAAACCAGAGACAACTGGTTTCCTACAGCATGAAAACAGGGAACATTTTTCCTGGACTAACTCTGTAACAATTGAGATTTAGTCATATGGTACCAGCG
The DNA here is from genome assembly GCA_023846285.1 of Phrynocephalus versicolor. NCBI lineage: Eukaryota > Metazoa > Chordata > Lepidosauria > Squamata > Agamidae > Phrynocephalus > Phrynocephalus versicolor. Next base: position 14,130,907 of record JAHTLZ010000114.1, on the reverse strand, counting down.
TTAGAATCTTTTTTAACTAAGACCCCCTCTTTTAAACACTTAAAGTCTAGTTTCTATCTGAATGTGATGCTTCAGTTTCTAGTACCTTTAATGAATCTTCTTGAGTGGAAAAATCTTCATAAATGCCATAATGAAGTTCTGGAGCATTCAACAAGAGCTCAGCATCCGCTATATTCAGCAAAATCTTGTTAATTTCAACCAAGTATTCTGCAGGGAATGGAGATGTCCTAATTATTGAAGAATGAGGCCCCTGAATCCTCTGGGGGGTTGCCTGAAAGGGAAAAGGGCATTTAAGTAGCTATTTAAAAACCAACTTTATTAGGAAACAAAAGTTTACTTATTTGTATTTTCATGATCATTAAGGTATAGTGACAAACACTTTTTAAAAAAAATAACTGCAAAAAGCACTGAAGAATAAATTATAAAAATGCATTGTGAAGCATCTGATTAAACACTAACACACCAAGTGAGTTTTCATTATAATTACATAAAGAATGTCAATTATACATAGTATTGCATCTGGATTCGTATCAACTAATAATTTATGGACTATATGTCTGTTAATGTAGCCTAAAATAGCATTTACTTTTTTGCAACTGCATTGCACTGTTGGCTCATATTCAGCTTTTGATCTACAACAATTTCAATATCTTTCTCACTTGTAGTAATACTGAGCCAAGTATCCCCATCTTGTCACTGTATGTTTGGTGTTTATTTTTTCTAGGTGTAGAATTTAGCATTTATCCCTGTCTTTTGGGAAGAATCTGAGTAGGAAGTGAGCATATCTACCTTTCATTGTCATGTTATCATTTTTCCATTCCCTTTCAACAGCTGAGCCAGAAGTTCTTTTTTCAGAATTTTGCTATGTACATACCTAAAAATGCTTCTTTTTATTGCTTTTACTGTCTCTCATTCTCACCTTTTGGCTTCCTAATACCATTTGTGTCATTTTTTGCTACTTCTCTGCACCTTTGCCGCCTATTCTTCCTTCTACTTACAATTTTTTGAAAAGGATAAATCCTTGTTCTTTATTCTTTGTTTTGAAAACATTTACAGAGTGCTAGAATAATAAAATGTGGAGAGGGTAAAAAGATGAGGTTTTATGTGTGAAGATGACCAAAGTTTTAATTAGTATTTTTAATTAGCCTGAAGGAGGGTTCTGATTTTCAAACCATTTTTGTAGGAAGTTTAAGTAAAATTCAACTTGATTTTCTGTCTTAGAATTTTTTTTTCCTGGGTCCTGGGAAATAATAATTTCTACTTTCTCTGGTGAATCCTGGACATAGCACATCTAGAATTTGAGTTTCTCACTCTTGTTTGACATGCTATAAATGGTAAATAATTTATAATCAATCAGTAGCACTGTAATTGTCTTAACATTTCTCTTCTGAGGAACATGATGACCTTCACAATGTACTGGGCTCTTTGTGATTCTACACAGAGTGATTCAGGAAATAAATAACTCACCTTTTCATGCCTATTTTTGACTGACCATGTTTTAAAAGCATACCAATGGGGATATTATCTGGCACACAGCATCTGTCATGAGGTTGGCCTAGTAAACATTCATACACAAGCCCAAGCTCCTTGGAATAAGGGCAAGATATGACTTTGATGAATAGAAGCTGCTAATTGCTATGCCCTTTTGAATGAGTTGCCTTTGGGGATCAAACAGGGGTCTGTCTCATCCAGTATTTCATCTTCAGTGGAAGTTAGCCAGATGCTTCTGAAAGTTCACAAGCAGGGTGTGAAGGTGACCATATACTGCTGTTTATCAACAGCATCTGGTTCTTAGAAGGAAATATCCATAAGAATGCAGAGGAGCTATTCACACATCATGACTAACCAGAATTTGGAAAAGTTACTTTTTCAGAGTTATAACCCCAGTCCTTTAGGCACCACGGCTGCTCACACTGCTAGCTTCAGATGATGGGCATCATTGTCTGAAATTCATCAAAACCTTCTAATACTTTCATGGATCTTTCTACAGTTCTGCAAGCTTCTTACCTAGAAAAACCTCTATAGCATATACCTTTTTCATACAAGCTAATAAAAAGAAAGTTGAATGACAAGAAGTGATTCACTTCTTTCCCTCCATGTCACTCATATCCACATCTTCTCATTCCACAATAACAATTTCTCCCGAAATTCTGTTTCTTAACTAGAAGTTTCAGAGAGGTTAGCCGTGTTAGTCTTTTCATGAGGCCATGGAAAACAAATTTGTCCCCTCTTCAGTACAGGGGTCCTCAATCTTTTTAAACGGGGGTGGGGGCGGTTCACTGTCCTCCAGACACTGTTGGGGGAAGGATTATAGTTCAAATAAATGAACAAATTCCTATGCACACTGCACATATTTTTAGTGCACAAAATACTGGGAAAAGAATGCAATATTTAAAATGAAGAACAATTGTAATCAACATAAATGAATACTATTAACCTCAAGGTTAAGCCCTATCACTGAATTGTGTTTAAGTCCTGGCCTCACGAGAGATTTTTCTTTTCAAAAAAAGTGAAAAGAAGAACACTTTGTGCACCGGGGGTGCCAAGGGTGTTGAGCGTGGCTCCAAGGGCTTTGACTGGGAGAGACGTTTTCTCACTCAATTTCCTGGAGAACCGGAAGCCTCAGGGAGGCTCAGTCCTCTTCAGAGAGCCCACCTCATCACTTGCTTTTCCCCTCATGCCACATCCTTCTTGTGCCATCCACACCTTTGACTCGTACACGTGTGAGGAACTTGAGGCGAAGTCAGCATGCGGGCCAGTCCAGGTTCAGGTAAGCGGAAAACGACCAGAACCGGCAGTGTGTTTGGGTGTTTTGAAAGCACAGGAGGAAGGCTGCTTGCCGTCCGGGCATGGCATGGTACAACTATGGCATCAGTCCTGGGACTTTCTCTCTCTCCAGGGTGGGGCATTCAAATGGCATGCGGAAGAGAGTGAGAAAGTGGGGGGGGGGGGGGTGGATGGCTGGGACTGCCCTTGGCAGCGCTGCCGGGGAGGCTCCGTAATGTTATATGCTGGACCTGTTTTTGTTTTTTAAATGGAGCCCCCTCCAGCCTGCGCTTGGTCTGTGGGGTGAAGGGGTGTGCTGTATGGCAGCAGGAAGGGCAGCAGCTGCGGTCAGTGCCAAGGGAACCTCTCTTTGGACAACCCACCTGCCAGAGCAGAAAGCTCAGGGCCCCAAGCTCCCAGGGGATCCAATATGTCCCAGCAGTGGAGGTGAGCAGCCACCCACACGCATGGCCTGGGGACCCAGGGGGAGAAGGGGGATGGGGTGGGATGTTGCCCATCATGGATCTTGGTCCCTGTGCACTGAGTAGGAGGCAGCACATGGAGTCCACTAGACCACTTTGTTCTGGGTGGAAGGCTGGGAGGTGTCCTTATAAAGGCAAAAGAGCACTGCCCCCCACAGCCTGTTCTTCTTCTGGAATCCAGAAGTGGGGGGAACAAGTGGAGGGGTTCTGCAATGGGCAGTGGGCCAGATTAAGGACCCTGACAGGCTGGATCCAGTTCACAGGCCATAGTTCGAGGACCCCTGTTCTAAACAAACCATTAGGACAGTTGTGCATGACTAAGATCCACTAAGGATTCAGATGTTCTACTCAGAACTCCCATTGATATACACCCCAACTGGTACCCCTATGATCAGTAGTAGAGGATGTCATGGTCCAAAAGATTGGTGTGGCACCAGATTGAAGAACGCTGTGGAAAATTGTGAATCTATATCTTCTTCCATAACAAGAAAACGAGAATAACAAATCTCTAACTGAAAGTACACTTCCTCTCAAAGTGGACTTTTACTAAATATTTTTGTATTTGAATGTTATAAGGTAAAATTCAGTTGTGTAGCTATGCTAATGTTTTGACTTGTGGTGACAATCTGTCCCATGTTAAAAAAAATCACTACATTATCAATTTCACACTTCATCACACAAATCAATTTGCAATTGTTCATCTCTACAGTGACTCTTTAACTTAAGGCAATTCACACATAAAAGTTATTCTGTTTATATTTCACCACAGTAACTAGGCAATATTATTTGGGCCAATAGTCTTGAAGCACCAGAGAAATAATAAACATAATAAAATTATTATCCAATACTTGCTACTAATATATACATGAGACTAACTGGGAGACTAACTTTAAAATACAATTACTGCAACAGTGGTATAAACTGGGGTGTCTCCCCCGCCCCGCACAGTGCAAAGGATTTACCTGTAATTTCCTGTCATCTTCCACTTCCTGTAGCCCAGAATCACTTCCAGCTGTCTCACTGAGCCAATGCAAATGACTATCCTGTTCTATCTTATATGGGGAAAATGGAGGTGAGTGTTCCATTATCTGTCTCTTTTGTAGTGATCGAAGTTCCTACAAACAAATGAATGAAGCAAGGAAAAAAGGTGTTTATATAGGTATTCTTCATTAACATTTATAATGTACAAAAGTAATTCAGATGAAAGTTATTTTAAATGTGGCCAAACTTGTTTAAAGGCAAAAGGTGACAACCAGAATCCTGCATGCCTGCTTGACAACCTGCCTGAAGTGACATCTCTCACTGAATTCTCTCATCTTTCCTACTCAACAAACCTGCACTGCTCGTGGCACAGTGTTTAAATGCATGTACTGCAGGTAAAACTGTGCTCACGACCTGGGGTTCAATCCCAGGTAGCAGGCTCATGGTTGACTCAGCCTTCCATCCTTCCCAGGTTGGTGAGATGAGTACCCAGCTTGCTGGGGTGAGGGGGCGAGGAGAGAAGGGCAATGTGTAGCCTGCATAATTAAATTGTAAACTGCCCAGAGAGTGCTTGAAGTGCTATGGGATGGTATGTAAGCAGAACACTTTTGCTTGCCCATTCTCCCAGCTATGAACTCTAAATTTTAGCTATATGTATGTTGAGCAGGAACACAGAGATCAAAATGGTCTGTCCACAGGGGTTAGATTAGAACTCCATTTTCCTCAGCAGCCTAGACCCAAAAGCACAGCTGAAAAGAAGCAGCTCCTTTTCTGGAATATACACTTCCTCACATGAGGCAGAAATGGAATTATGGCTGGGACTTGAAACATCTGCCAGCTTCTGAAATGGACTTCCCACATAGAGAAAAAACACCAGTTTTGAAAATTTGGTTTGATGTTATCAACCGGAAAGTAAATTCCATAAGTAACACACTTTATTCCAGATATGTGCTATACCTACACAAATGTTTGTGCTACTATTGTGAAATATCAACATACAAAATGTGTGTTTTTTAATGTTGATTTTGAAATGCAAATAATAAAAAAGAGAAACAACTGCTATTTCCTTTTCAGTTGGCAAATTAAAAACTGGGGCAACATTTTTCTTCACATTCAGACAATTGGCCCCCAATCCCTTACCCAGCTGCAGTGGAGGTGAACATGTGGACACATATTTGCATCTTTATTGGAAGCAAGAAAGAACAAGATACGCAATGAAAATTACTTGCAAAGGGTACTGAATTAACGAATTGAACAGTCTATTAAGATTTATTTGATTCTGTAATAAACCTAGCTTTAGGATAATGACAGAAAACTGTCAATTATGTCATAGAAGGGAAAGCATTCATAATAAGAATGCAGGGTGGCATGAAGTGAGTGATACATCAGGAAACTGAACGTGATCCTTTGGCAATGACACCAAACGTCTCAGGTTGGCCTAAGATATGTTCATGAGAGCAGCTATACACAAGTAATATAACACATATAGGTCCTAACAGAAAGGCAGAGAATGCCTGAGACTTTTACAACTAGCGTGAAAATGTTTGAAACTGACCTTAACACTGCTCTGCCTGGTCTGCAAAAGCAGAAGCTGCAAACGAATTTTCTCTCGCCTGCTGTCTTCAGTAAACTGCTGTAAAAGCTTTTCACCTTTTTGTAAAACTTCCTCAATTTGGGCCCTCTTTTCATCCAACTGAAATTATAGAAAGCATTTCGTTAGCAACATAAAGAGAAGGTTTATGGCAAGCCCACAGCATGGGGAGCAATCACAGCCAAATGCTTCCTATATTAACTTTGTAGCATAAGAAAAGACCTTACTATAGGGACTGCCACACACAAACAGTTAACATCAAAGGGGGGGTTAGAAAGGGACAGTGAATGAGTATTTGAGAAGGGCAGATATTCAGCAGCTCAATTTCAGGAATGACGCGTTGCCACCCTGGTCCGTATCATTGTCATCACAAATATTTTATGTCACCTTTAAGAGTAACAACTTCTGTTTCACATAGGTTTTTGTGAACCAGATCACACTTTTTCTTCTGGTTCAAACAAATATGGATTCCTTTATAAGAGGGACTCAACACATAAAGATGAATGAAGCAACTGAGACAGAAGCTTGGCTCCAGGACATGCAGCAACAGCCTTGTGTGGTATACTACTACTACGCTGTCAAGAGGCATTCAAAATCATGATGTTTGAAATGACACATATTTATTAAGACAGCATCAACATATCATTGCTGGGAAATCAAAGAAACTTCTTTCATTAGTGAGGAAAAGTGCAAAACTCTGTTTCACGTTAAGCTCACAAACCTTTTCATCATCTTCTTTTGATTCCACATGCTTCTCCACGATGTTCAGCATGTCCTGTAACTCACACTCAAATCTATCAAGGTCTGTGGAAGCCACTGAAGTTCCATGGGACTCCTGCTTGACAACCGTTTTATGGGCCTCCTGACTGAAAAGCATCTGATGTAACCATGGCAAAGGCAAACACAAAAAAGCACATGGACCAATCAGGAGATATTTTTATTCACAGGATTCTAAACTGCACAGGAGTAGGTGAACTATAGTTCAAAAAGCAAGTCTTCTCATCTTTCCTCCAAACAAACAACTATCTACTATGTAAAAAATAAATCAGGAAGTCAGATTCTTTATAAACAGTCTTTTACTAAAAATAAGAGTCTCTATAGCTGCCTAGATGCCTAAGCACATCCGATCTCGCCTGATTTCGGAAGCTAAGCAGGGTCAGCCCTGGTTAGTACTTGGATGGGAGACCACCAGGGAATACCAGGTGCTGTAGGCGCCTGGAGTAGGAACTGGCAAACCACTCCAGTATTCCTGCCAAGAAAACTCCATGGACATGGAGTCACGAAGAGTGGGTCATGACTATAATGACACAACACACACACACACACACACACACACACAAGAGTCTCTACCTAAATAAGTTCTAAATGTAAAGGAATAACAGGAATTTATTAGGAACAAAAAAAAGTCTTGTAATCAGAATCAAAAACTAAACTGAACTTTGATACTGGCCAGATCCAGTGCATTCTGGGATCAAATAGCTTTGTTTTACCAATCCTCCATCCTCACCTTAGCACTTCTGATGTGCTGTGATACCTTCTCAAAGTTCCTGTTCAATTCAGCCAGCTTCGGCTCTACGAGCTCACAGCAAGACACACCACGACTATTCATCAGGGAAACTGCTTGGTCACGCACATTATCAACTCTGAGACTAACATCATCCAACTCTGACGTTAAACGCTGAGAAGGCGAGAAGAAAAAAAGCAACAGGCTTAGCATATTGTGTACTTAAAGCAAGATTAAGCAGGAAAGAGTGTAGCATAAGGGAAATCAACTAAGATGTTTGGCAAAGTTTTCTTTGGATCCCAAACATAGTATTACTATACAAAAATAAGTCAGCAAGAGATTAGGCTTGCCACCTTCACTGTTTCCTCTCTCTTGCTGGCCGGCTGCTTCTCAATCTCATCCAGCAAGGCTTCCGCTTGGTACAGCCAAGTGCTTATGTGCGCAACAGTTTCATCAAAAATCTCCAACTGACTCTGGTGATTCTGAAAAGCAAATGCAAAGATAAATCAATGAAGAAGCCCTACAGAAACAACAATAACATGCAAATCATCCAGCTATTTTAACAAGAAATACTTAGCACCATCAGTCATCACATTTATTTGAAAATCTTGGGCTCCCTCAGCACCACCACCTCTGAATAAATTCATATACAGAAGCCAAAATTAAAATTAAACACAGAGCAGATTAAATTTATGCCCTATCCCACTATTTAATGTCTCTTGTTTCCATACCTCTGATACCGAAGCACTATCAGCCCAGGATGCTTTTACTGCCTGAGGCATAAGGCAAGAATGCACTTCTGCTACCATCATGTGAACTAGACTAGTAGGTGGCTCTTACTTCAACAGTGGACACTGCTGGAGAGTGTGGGACACACCATGTAGCATTTAAAACTGTCACCCAAAAGAACAAAATGGCTGGAAGGCTGCAGCTGACATCCTAGGTGAATATGATTACATGTTCAAACATGTAACCAGTCTTTAATGGAATCTGATAGCAGACCAAGTATTTTTGCTTTATCACCAGTGGATAAAGTTAAAAATTGACACTACATGGAGTAGCCTGTGAAGACAACTGAGGAGGTACAATCAGTAGAGAATACAACATCCTAAGTAACATTGGTAGACCTTTTATCAGCTCAGTCCTAAAGGACCCTGGCTGTTGATTTACTCTGGAGAAAATTCAAGGTGCTAAATATGTGCTCTAAATCACTCAAGTTCCAATACGTTAAAGAATGCTTTTGCTCCGATACACCAGCCTCAGTGCATAGATCCCACCATCAATAACCTCACCCTTAGAGGTCAGCAAGACAACAGCATCATTTATATGCTTGCATTGTTGTGAGCCCTAAGTTACAAAAGTCCTTCCACACACCCCTCTGAGATACATCTGGGCACTTAAGATGAAAAGTGTGTTTTCCATTCACAATGAAACTGTATCTTTTGTTAGTATTTTGTATGTTTTACACTAGCTTTAATTGCTGCTGGATATTTACTCTATTTACTTCTATCTACCCTACCCAGGAAGCACAACAGTATCCCAATTCCGAAAGCAGAGCAATCAAATAAATAAAGACAGGATAAAAATCATGTAAATAGATAATACTAGTGGGCTTTTTTTCTGTCAAAAATCTACAAGCCAACTAGTTTTGTACATCCAAGTGGAATTTCATCTTTGTTGTCAAACTAGGACTCAGGAGATTAGTGCTCAAAACCTATTCAGCTGTGGAAACTCAAAGAGAAATGGCAATGGTAAGCCACTCCTTTAACGTGTCACTTATCTTGAAAACCCTGCCAGGCTTGGCATAGATTGAAAAGCACCTGACAACATAAAGCAACAATCACTTTCCAATTCTGCATGGGAAAATACCTGCAGAACTAATCAGGCTTTCAAAAACAGGTTCCCATTATTAAGTGATGTTTTAGTCTCTTCAACCTTATGGAAACCTACTAGAATGGACCTTTGGATCTTGGCTTGACATCATTCCTGAGTTTTATTTCTGGGTTTCTTATCAGTGCCCCAAAAAAAGACTTTAAATGCCTAGAAATTCAAAGGCTGCTTCCAAACTACTCTGCCAATATCAGAATCTCTAACAATACATGAGAAATTGGGACACCGTTTTGGAATTGTACCAAGTATTTGGAGGCTGTGACATCCTTAATGATAGCCGAGACTTATATCTGCAGTAATCTTACTCAAAGTTAAGGAGACTCTTTTGTCACATAAAAGTTTCTGACACATGGTAAAAAAAACCTGCTAATGCAAACAATGGAAAAGACCAATTTCCACGATCACTGTAACTAGAGCAGAAACCAAAACTCAAAAGTTGAGCTAAGTCCCCACCATAATTCTCTACCACTTAACTCACAATAGGATTAAAATAATAAGTATCATCATTTTGTGTTTATATAGACTCAACACTGTAGCAAGTGAGTAATTGGAAATCTGCCTCCACTGGATATGCTGAGAGAAGCTGGGGAGTTGGGCTCTATCCTCAAAAGCATTTCCACATTTTCCGATGTTCCACCGGGTGAGACCACCATAAGTACCTTGCCCTCCCAGCGTGAAATAAGCACACGAGTCAGTATCATTGGATATAAACCAAAGGGCCACACTTTATTAACTAAATTCATTCCAACATAACATAACATCATGACGGGCCTGCAACTCTGCAGTTTCATAGTCGGGATCCTGGGGTCTCCCAGGAAACCTCTGACTATTGAGCTACGGGCGAGTCACAGCCCCCTGTGGGCCCTGTGGTGTGCACAGGGCCTCCAGGGCCAGCAAATTCCCTCCCCCCGTCCGCAACCTGAGTCGCTTTATCCGCGACCCACAGCATGACCAAGGCCTCAGAGCGCATCCCTCCCCCAGGGCTGCAATCTCTGGATCCGCGCTGCTGGGGGCCAGAGGGGCCAAAGGGATTTGACCTACCAGCTCGTTTCCCCTCTGCACTACTGCCAGTGTGACCAGGATGGGACCAAGCAACTGCGTGGGCTAATACCACCCCCAAGTACAGTGCGGGTAGGCTTAAAAACCCCGCTCTGCTACCGTCAATTCTGGAATGGGTCAAAAATTCCTATCCTGCCTATGACATGAGCAGTTAGACTCACACTAGTACTGTCAAACATGGTGGGTGGGTGGGGGACAATCAACGACGAAAGAGGGCTTGGGCCCAGCTTGTTTCCCCTCCACACTACCGCCACAGCGATCAACAACGAAAGAGGGCTTGGGCCCGGCAGGGTTCTTCTCTTATGCAGGAGGCCACGCCCCCTGCTTCCACTTCTCGCCTCCAGTCTCGTGCTAGTTCACGCGGGGGGAGGCAAAGAGGCTCCGCGGTCAGAAGCCCTTTCGCAGAGCCCACCTTCTGGCCCATATAATGTTACACTTTGGAAACTTGAGTGTCTGACAGATAACATCAGATATGACTGAACAGCAACAAGTTTCATTACTTGCTCTTCTCGTTTACAACTTACCAGAAGTGTGTTGCACCAGTCTTCTGTCCAAGTCCGGACTCGACTCCAGCCAGCATTAAGAACACAGAGTTTTTCCTCCAGAGTAGTCTCACTCCCGTCCACTAAGGTCTGAAGGGCTGCACTGCTCTCCGTTATGCTGTTGAGATCCACCTTCTTCCTCTCCAGTTCTCTCAGCACATTCTAAAAGGCAACAGAAGCTATGAAGAACAGGGCAACAGATTTTTTTTTTTTAGAACAGCAAATCCAAAGATGGCATCCAATGATTCCCTATGTATGCCTCAGTTTCCAAACCAAGGAGTTTGCATTTTCGTGTGACATTAAGCAGCTACCAGCTGTCTGACTGTATGCCAAACCAAATTCCAAACCATTAATACTGTAACATTAAAGATGGCCTTAGTAATCACATTCTTTAGTGAATGTAGTAATTTCAAAGAAGTGTCATCATGGTTCCAACCCTGTTTCTAGAAAAGAGAACTGGAGTCATGAAAAGTTATTGAAGCGAGTAGCAGCCAAAGTTGGAACCTCTGGAAACCGCTTAAAAGGGCTGCTGCTGAAATTCAGTCATCACTGAATTACTCTTTTTTCCTGATTTGTTTGGATAAGATTTTGCATTAATTTCATTATTTTAATATGTGGAAGAGGAAACGGCTCCCAGAAGAAAAAGAAAGTTTACACACTTGAAGCATGTGTCAAAGCTTGCAAATGTCATTTTGGTGGATCTCATGGAGGACCATTTCTACTGTCCAACAGCCACACATGCCCATACATGGCTTCTGAAGGGCAAATCTACCTCCGTGCTGCATTACACCATCACAATTAAAAGAAAATACTTCAAATAAGCCCCTCATGGCCACCTAGTTGTGCAGGGGAATGTTAGTTTAGGGTCCCGAATAATACTTGAACCTCTTCCTCATTCTAACCCCTTCCTCGGCCTGCAGAAATGGAACATGAGGAATTCCTTTTTTAAGATAAGATAAGATAAGATAAGATAAGATAAGATAAGATAAGATAAGATAAATCTTTATTGATCCCACATCTGGGGAAATTTACTTGTTACACAGCTCCCAATATAAAAAACAAGTAAAGATGGCTAGATGCACAAAAAAGTGTAAGGTGAGAGAGAGAAAAAAAAAAGCTAATAAAGATTAAATAAAATAAGAAACCCAATATACAAATATTACACTAAAATTTGTATATAAAAATAACAATAATCCATGACATGTCATAATCCATGACAGACGTTCCTCTCCATAAGAGCAAGTGGGGGATAGAGGGGGGTTGCATAACTCCAGATAGTTCATTCTTAGCACATGGAAACATATTTCAAAAATCTGAATATCTTTGCTTTCATGCTTTATCTCTTGGCAACATGATTATGTTATACAGCAGTATATCTACTTACGAATTTTAAAAAATAAAAAAAATGTAAGTAGAGCAGACTGCATCTAAAATTTGTAAGGCAGCAGTTGAAACACCAACTGCTTTCTGCTCTTATGTTGAATTGCTCTTAAATTGAGCTAATCTTAAATAGAGGTACCGTTGTATGCTAGTTCTCCCTTCAGATATTTTTGTATTTTTATTGTCATATTTCTGAGTAGAAAGGTCAATCAGTCAAGCTGACACTATTTTATATTCTTTTGTTTCATCCATATTTCATGTGCAAGAAAACTATCGCTTGGGAAATATAAAAAAATTATAATCCATAAAGAATGCAATTAGAAAAGTATATTTCAGTCATTGTCTAAAACATACAGAGTACATTTCCCAATCTTAAAAATTATTACTTGGACACACATCAAAAGAATAATATGCTGGCCACGGTACGGCATTGTCTCACTTGGTCCTGCTCTCTTTCCTCCTCTCTCAGCCAGCTCTGAGTAACTGGGGTGACTTTTTATACATTTTCTGTAATGACCTCACCTGTGGGTTGTCTGTCTTTCAATCACTTCTCATTAAAGGTTTCTGGCTGGCACTAAGCTACTATTGTTTACATAGTAAACTCTCTCCTTTACATAGTAAAGACTCTCCTCCGGCGTCTGCAGCGGGTGCAGAATGCGGCAGCCAGACTGGTGGTGGGTGCGCGTCGCTACGACCGCATCACCCCAGTTCTGGCTCGACTGCATTGGCTGCCCGTTGCGTCCCGGATCAGATTCAAGGTCTTGGTTTTAGTTTATAAAACCCTCAATGGCTTGGGCCCGGACTACCTGGCAGAGCGGATCGCCCAGCGATCAACTTCGGCCCGACCAGTTCGGCAGTCGCGAGTGCATTCGCTTCGGGTTGTTCCACCCCGAAAAGCCAGAAGAACTTCCACCCGAAACCGTGCCTTCTCGGTGGCTGCTCCACTGATGTGGAACAGCCTCCCCAGGGAAGCGCGCTCTGCAGAGTCCCTGCTGGCCTTCCGTAGAGCGGTGAAAACCATTCTATTCCACGAGGCCTTTGGTGACCTAGCTTAGTCTTCCCCCCCCCGCCATCTCCCCCACCATCTGCCCATCAATTCGCTCACCCTACCGCTCGAGGTTACGAGTGATGAATGCTATTGTAAGGGTGCTTATAACTTTATGCTTGTATTTTATCGTTTTAATTTTGATATTTAACCTTGTGAATTGTATTCTTGTGTGCTATTAGCTTGTAAGCTGCCCAGAGTTCCCGTAGGGAAGATGGGCGGGGTATAAATTTAATAATAAATAAAATAAATAAATAAATAACCATGCCAACCTGGCTCTGTCAGCAATCTGTACCTCTCTTTTCACCTACAGAGGGTAATGTTTATCAACATCTAGTCTAATGAAGTATAAAGAGTGTGCAACAACAATCTTCCCACCTCTTGACTACCTGGCAAGCATTACTTCAACAAGAAGTGATATTTTGTTACCCTAGCAGATTATGATCATGATAATTAAATATAACACACAATCCAATCCAAACATTTTGCAGTGGTAGTAGTGACTTTAGGAGCCTGAGAACAAAAACTTGGAAAGCTTTCTCAGGAAAAACAAAAGAATCGTCTTGAGCTCTCATGCCACCAGAGTGCTTACTGTACTCATTTCCAATTAATTTTGATAATATAAGTACAAATGCTTACATCTGAAATGTTTTGACACAACATTACATACTTATTTTAATGGCAATGAGAAAGAACGAGAGTCTTTGGTATCTCTCCTACACAAGCTAATTTACATCATCTATTCCTTCTCCTTCAGCCCACTGTTGACTGAAACTGAACAGTCCAGTCATGTCAATTGCTTGCAGGCACCAGCGACAAGCAGCACACAACTCCATTACAATTCAGCACCAGTTAAAATGAGAAAACAGCAATCAAAATGATTCACACTATATTTGTAAACTAATGTAGGCAGAATAAATTAAATCATTTTCAGCCCACTCAACTAGATGCAACTCCATTATTATTATTTTTATTATTTTTATTATTTTTATTATTTTTATTATTTTTATTATTATTATTATCATCATCATCATCATCATCATCACATAGCAGGCAAGATAACTATGCTGGATTTTGTATTGCAAATCACTAGTCGAACGCTTCCCAAACGTTTAGGACTACGTGATATATCGGCCAATTATGCGAGTAGATCCCAGTAAGGTGGCTTTCTGCAGCTGACTGATCACGACTTTGTCAAGTCCAATTTCTTCTAAACACTTGCTTAGCTCTTTACGCACTGCACCCAGCATGCCAATTATCACTGGGACCACCTGTACTGGTTTATGCCGGAGTCTCTGAAGTTCAATTTTTAGATCCTGATATCAAGTAATTTTTTTCAAGTTGTTTCTCGGTGACTCTACTATGACCTGGAATAGCAATATCAATGAAACACACTTTTTTCTTCTCCACAATCACAACATGCAGGGTATTATGCTCCAAAATCCCGTCTGTCTGTATTCGGAAGTCCCAAAGTAATTTTGCATGTTCATTTTCAATCTCTTTTTCAGGCTTATGATCCCACCAGTTCTTTGTTACAGGCAGATTATAGTTGTGACACAAATTCCGGTATATCATTTGAGCAACTACATTATGACACTGTTTGTAATCAGTCTGAACAATTTTCTTGCAACAATTCAATATAGGGTCGATAGTTTCATCTGCCTCTTTTCAGAGTCTACATGTGGGGTACTCAGCTGATTTTTCTATTCTAGCCTTAACTACATTTGTTCTGATAGCTTGTCCTTGAGCTGCAAAAATCAGGGCTTCTGTCTCTTTTTTCAGTGTTCCATTGGTGAGCCATAACCAGAACTTTTCCCCATCTACTTTTCCTTTGATTTTTTTCAAGGAACTGCCCGTGCAGTGCTTTATTATGCCAGCCATCAGCTTGTATTTGCATTGTTTTTTCCTGTATTATTATTATTATTATTATTATTATTATTATTATTATTATTATTATTATTATTATTATTATTATTATTATTATTATGATGATGATGTAGGAGGAGGAGGAGGAGGAGGAGGAGTTCCCGACAAGGCAGTAGACTTATTTCAGTTTCTTAAAAGACCAAGTACTGTACTGTGTCAGGGCCAATTAATGCCATGACATATTTTTAATAAAAAATCAATACATTCTACCCATAAATCTCTAAACATATTCTTATTTGACAGACCTTTTCTTTCTTTACTACTACATGTCAATTTGTCATTGAAAGCTACATTCCAAACTTCTTTATTTAAAAAAAAAAAGTAAAGGTTCCCTCTGCACACGTGAAAACTCATAGCTAGTCGAGGCCAATATGAGTAGCCACCAAAAATTCCCATCCAGCCCCATAGCAATCAGCTAATCTCATTCGCCTTTGTTAGGGTGGGAGGGTGGGGCTGATCCTTTTGCCAAATAAGAGATCGGGCTGGGGCAGGAGCAGCCTTATATCTGCTTCTCAGCTCCAGCCTGTCAAGGACCCGGAACGCCATGAAGTTTTTGTGCCAATAACAAATAAGCCCCAACCCCGAACTACATCGGTCTTGGAGCTGCCAATGTCTTTAATCAGTACTCAGGGGAGCACTTACAACAGTTCTTCCGGGAAAGGTATCCTCTTTAACCCTGCAAACCATACCACCAACCCTAAAAACCTGTTCCCAAAGGCTAACAAGTCCCGCGGAGCCATATTTTGGTGGCAGAGAAGTCTGCAGCAGCAGAACAGAGAGAGAGAGAGAGAGAGAGAGAGAGAGAGAGAGAGAATCACTTGAACTTCACCTTTTTTGCAGGTACTGTATATGAAACTGTTCATTAATTACAATTTTACTTCAGCAAGGAACATAGAGAAGCATTCTTTGACTTCACAGATCAGTGCAGTCTGCTGTTGGGTGTACTGATAACTCCTCTTCATACTTTCAGATTATACCCTTAGCAATTGATATACAGTAGTCTTTTGCACTATTGCTTTATTACAAGGAAATTACACTGCTCCCTTTTTAAAATCATCACACAATATAATGCAGACCTCTTTGTAGGCTAAATAGATAAAATAAATATATACCCTCAACTATTTAGGCAAATAATTGACTAACATGGCATTCTCTAGGATACCAAACAAACAATTTAAAAACAACTGTATAACTTAATAGAGAAAAATACTATACTGAGTACAGTACTATACTGAGTACTAGATTTATCGTGCTATGTATTTTTGAATGGTGCAATTCAGCTGTCTGATAAGCAAAAAAAAATCTATAAAAAGACAACAAAAAGCATGAAACATACTGCAGTGCAAATATTAACTGCTTAAATGTTAATGAATAGAGTTAGTAGTAGTGCTATGGTAAAATTCTGATTAAATCCTCTACCCTAGTTTCTACAGAGTGACTACAGATCCAACAGCTAATCCTTCAACATGTTAAAACAACAAATCTTGGTCTAAAACTTAATAGAGAAAAATACTATACTGAGTACAGTACTATACTGAGTACTAGATTTATCGTGCTATGTATTTTTGAATGGTGCAATTCAGCTGTTCTGATAAGCAAAAAAAATCTATAAAAAGACAACAAAAAGCATGAAACATACTGCAGTGCAAATATTAACTGCTTAAATGTTTTATGAGTAAAGTTGGTAGTAGTGCTATGGTAAAATTCTGATTAAATCCTCTACCCTAGTTTCTACAGAGTGACTACAGATCCAACAGCTAATCCTTCAACATGTTAAAACAACAAATCTTGGTCTAAAACTATCCGAAGGTCCCACAAGATCTGGGTGGTGTTATTACCTCCATTGTACTGTAGTACAGCAGAGAATAAACAATAAATAGCAGTCACAGTAATCATGTGCCATGTGTAACAGCATTTGGAACTTGACACAGAGAAAGGAATGCCAAATATTTTAAATTTCCTAGTTATATTCACCAAAGCTTAAATGCATGTATACACCTGACTGCCATCTACTAAGAAAACTAAGGTCTGTTCCAAACTCCTGTTTTAAAACCTATATCAACATTTTTCCTTGCATCTCAGTCTAAGCCAGGAACAAACCACAGCCGACTTAGTGCTATGTGTGTTATTATTTTCTCTTTTGGAGTATAATTGCCCCTAAATATCTTTAATTTTAGTAAGGCAAACTGAAAAAAGGTCACCTACATTACTGGCAGGGTTTCATACATGCTTGTATAATATTCGAGGCAGGACATTTGCATCCAGGGTATGGGAGCCATGCAAAGAATTACCACTGAACATAGTAGTAAAAATGAAGACACTCATTAACCAGCAAGTGAACTCAAATGAGTTTGTTGTTTTACATAGTTTGAAAAGGTCTTGTGCTTTCCCATCTTCTTCATTAAAATATTGTTCTTTAGCTTAGAGTAAAAGCGTTTGGGGTAGACTGCAGTTTAACAGGCCCATATCCACAAAAAGTGGCTCCGAGTCTGAAATGCAGAAGACTCGATGCCAGGCATGTCCAAACTTCAGCCCTCCAGATGTTTAGGACCACAACTCCCACAGTCCTTTGCCATTGGAAATAGAGGCTTAGAATTCTGGGAGTTGTGGACCAAAACATCAGGAGGGCCGAAGTTGGACATGCCAGCTCTATGCATCCAATGAAAATCTTGGTGTGGTATTAAAAAGCAGTGGGAAGATATATAGTTTAGTTTACCTTAGCCCATGCAATTTCAGTGTCCAGATCAGAAAGCAATCTGTCCGAAGTGGACTTCTGTACCAACTCAGCCTCAGTGGCCTCTAGCCATTTTGACAAAGAGAGGGAGACTTCCTTGAGTTTACATGATAGCTGCAGCGCCTGCTCCAGATCTTGCTTCCCTTCTGTGACCTGTGGAAAGAACCCAATGTGCAAGAACAGATAGCAGAATTGCAATTTCAAGAAGACAGGTTAGGTAACAATGGAAGCTGTCGACAGCATCCCTGTGATATTATGGACAAAATAACCAAGATAGGTGCTTTCTGCCACCTATTGCTGCTGTGGCTGCTCATCCATCACAGTAACTTAGATCAGCCTTTGATATAACAATTATAACAGCAGGCATACTGAAATGGGAGGAAAAGACCATCCAGATAGTAAGGCCTTTATAAGTAACCAAAAGACCAATATGTTACCGGAAATTGCAGTAAGTAACCAATTTGTTACAGGAATTGAATAAGAAGGCAATGAAATTTATATCACATCTGATTCGTTCCTTGAAATCTATAGGATGTCAACAATCAGTTAGAATGTATTTTATAGTGAAAAATAAAAACAAAAACAAAAAAAATGCATTTACAAAGGTATAACAATCCTCACCTGCGCACCCAGGTCATTATAAAGAAATTTCAGTGCTGTTAACTGCTCATCCATGCTCTTAGGGTTGTCAGTTTGTTGTTTCTGTACAATCTGTCTTCCTGTTTTGATTACTGTTTCCACTTCAAGCTTTACTTCACTGAGAGTCTTGTAGAGTTTCTAGAGCCAGAACGACATAGATTTGGTTACCAAATACACCATTACACAGCGTACTATTACTCTCCAACAGCTTTCAAGATTTCTTGCCTGAAATTGTGTTGCATAGTGCAGTAAGGTGCATCAGAGTAATCCCATTAAATCAGTGGAGAGCTGGTGAGTTGGCTACTAAACAAGTTGTACCGATTTAAATGCAATACACTTTTCTTTTAAAAAATGTGTCTGCTCTAATGCAGCTTACTATACCATGCAACAGAATTTCAGCCTTTATGTTACATTACCTCTGAATTTTTGCTCTAGGTCACTTGAAATATCAAAACCAAACTACGTTTGCTAATTTTTAGGCAGTTACAAGTTTGCAAGCTCACTCTTCTATGCATCCTTCATCCAAACAAAATCCAATTCATTCAAATTAACCACAAGCCAAAACAACTGTATTTTCACACCACTCTAACACATTTGGCTTCAATCTGAGCAGTGAACTACACTAAGTTAAGAAGCAAATGTAGGCATCTGCTCTTACACACCAGGATGGGAGACTCTGCATTCAATTTCAAATGTCTATACTAACTTCTTAATTTGGGGCAATTTGTCACTAATATTTATGCTAATTACATTATACTGGCAAGCAGAAAGAACTGATATGCAAATATATATATATTTGCATAGTTTCCCACTATGTCCACATCGCACAAACCATGAGAAGGCCTACAGCATCACTCCTCATTTCATGACAATGGCTTGGCTAAGTTAGAAAAGAGATAACTTTTACATGGACATCATGATAAACTGTGACTACCATGAACCTAGAAGTCTTAAATGGCTTTGGCATACTGAAGGACAGACATTTCTCTCCTTGGGGAGAGAAAGGAAGATCTATCATGTTTTCCAAAAAGACTAACAAAGACACAGTTCTGGGCTACACAGAAATCAAGATGAAACTGGATCATTCTTCAAGAACTAGGACAATTCTTTCAGTTTTAGCATTCAGTAGGGCAATATTAATATTACACCATATTTTAGTGACATGCTACATTTCACAAGATGACAATGTTCTCCTAGAATTTGCATTAACATTTGTCTCCAGGCACTACTAAAGGTGTACTTTAAATAGACCATCCTTCAGAACATATATTAGTCTAATTATACGGGCAAGTGTCACATTCTCTTTCTATTATGGCTGAAATCCTTTTGGCCAGGTTCTGCCCGTCCAACAGGAGTGTAAACAACAGCAGCAGATGGCCACTGTTTCAAGGCTTCCTTGGATTTAGAGATACACAAGTGAGAAAGTGCAGCCACAACATTATTGCTATCTGGCAGAACGGCTCCTGCCGCATTACTGCCCATAACACCCGATCATCTCAGGCAGGACATTTGAGGGTGCCCTCGCTCAAGGAGGTCCGTAAATCTGTGACGAGGAATTGGGCTTTCTCAGTGGCGGTCCCTCGGCTCAGGAACCAACTTCCTCCTGAGATTTGTCTGGCACCTTCCCTCCCAGTCTTTACGAAGCAGCTAAAGACGTGGCTATTTAAAAAGGCTTTCCCTGGATATTAATCTGTTCTAATAAGGATTGCTATTATGTATTTATTTGCTTTTATCTGTAGCCCATCTTGCTCCTGTTCTATGTTTTTGTTATATATTGTTTACTAGTTATAGTGTTTTTATTTATATACATGTGCTTATCTATTATATTGTATTTTACTGTTTATGGTTTGATTTCTGTTCAGTTTGTAAACCGCCCAGAGTAGCCATGTAGCTAGATGGAGCAGTATATAAATAAATAAATAAATAAATAAATAAATAAATAAATAAATATTATTACCATGCACTTATCGAAGTGAGACTGAATTACTTCTGGCTCAATATCCTTCATATCCAACACATGGAGCTCAGCCTTTACACCATCAAGAACACGTTTACAATCCAGCATGCGCTGCTCAAAATTCGCTGGTTTCTGAAAGAGCTGATACTTTGTAGACACCTCCCGGAGCTTCCGCTGTATGTATAAAAAGGGAAAGTATTTCATGCTTTGATGAAGCAATAAATATAAACAAGAAGAATCAAAGCCTCTCTTCCTATCTGGCCCTCAATCAGTAATTCATTGCTCTTGATTACTACTTTCTTGCTCCTTCCATCTCTTGGCTGAAATGTCATGGGTCATTATCACTCTTCTCCACAATCTCCTTATGCTTAGTAGCACTGAGAAAACAACAATGACTACTGGAAAAACTGTGTGACACTTCCAAAAAAAAAAGTTCTCATCTGAGCAAATTATAGAAAAATACAACTATCCTGCTGCTACCCTAAAATTATTGTGCATAATTAAGTGCTCTTTTCATTGGGTACATAATGTTCTGTCCTGACTGATATATTATGCAGATTTTTGGGTGGGGCACATTGTGGAATGTAAGGGCATTACAGTAGACAATCCTTGAGACTGTAAATGGACCAATGTGGATAGGGACCTGCTGTCAAGGTAGGGATGTTGCTGTGCAATCTGCCTGAGCTGGAGCTAGGCAGACGAGATCACTGACACTACCTGGGCCTCCAATGACAGTCTAAAAGAATACCCTGACTGTAAACATCCTCCTTACACTGGAGTGAAACTGCAGTATTACTGATGGCATAATTTTTTGTTTAATTTTTGCCACTTTAACCATTCTAAATTAACTACAATTATCATTTATATAATTCGACAAGTGCACATTATCTCTTTTTAAAACTGTATCTTCACTCCTTCACTCCTCTGAGGATGTTCTACCATCCTCAGAGGACTTTCTCCTTTCTTTGTCATTTCTTCTATGCTTGAAACTAGAGCTATTTCACCTTATTTGAAATAAGAAGCAACATCCTGCACAATCCCAAAACATGTGCAGGATGTTGTCTCTTAGTTCAAATATGTTCTCAACCAAGATTTTCCTGAAGAATCTTGCTCAGATAGGAGGTGGGCCTCTTTGAGGCTTCCTGCACTTACCCCAAGGCCTGGCGCTGCCTCGAGCGGGCCTCCAAAGGGGTTCCTGGGCCCATCAAAGCCCCCGGAAATGTTTCTGGCAAACCAGAAATGCCTTCCAGATCACCTGAAACCATTTCTGGGGCCTCCGACAGGCCTGGGAAGCCTGGCAGAGGTCTGTTTGGGGCAGCACCAGGCCAAAGGTAAGTGTAGGAGGCCCCAGATAGCCCCCCCCCCAGTCCCAACCCGATCTAGAATCTGCATATCACAGATTTTCCTTTATCATGGGTCAGGCTGGGTCCTTAACCCCCCAATAAATGGGGGATTACTGTAATTGTTCCTGCCCAAAGCACCACATGAATTTTTAAATACTTCAATGCATGATTAACTTCTCAGCAATCTTTTCAGCCCACCCACGTTCTTTTCTTCCTTAAATTTGCCCAAAACCAAGCAACACATTCAACCCAAGAGCAATTTAGAATTCTCAAAGGCTTTCATGGCCAGGATCTGATAGTTGTTGTGAGTTTTTCAGGCTGTTTGGCAATGTTCTAGAAGTTTTTCTTCCTGTCATTTTGCCAGACTCTGTGGCTGGCATCTTCAGAGAGCAAGGAGCTCAGGGAACTGGGAGTTCCCCCTGCGCTCTGGGGTATAGAGTGAGTGAGACTGTGGGTTTTAAGTTGTGGCCAAATAGCCCAAAAAAACTCACAACATCAATTTAGAATTCTGTTGAATCAATCCAAGTGGCAAGATTCAATTTTTCTTCCCTATCACAAATGCATCCTCGTTTCATTTTTTTTCAAAAAAATGTTTTCAATTCCAGTAAACTTAACAAAAATCAGAAGTGGCAAATTTACCTGTAAGGCATCCAGATGAGACCCACAACGAGGAGATCTACATTCTGGGGAACTTGGCATCAATGCTCGCACATTCTTCTTTAGCTCTTCCAAAGTAGATTCATGGGCAGCAATCTCAGCTTGAATTTTCTGCCATCATTATAACAGAGGGGGAAAATAGCACATGTCAGATATCTTATTAGCAATAAATCACACCAGAGAACTCTATTACGAATGCTACAATGCTACACCATCAGTCATGGTGACTCTGAAGATAGGTCGCTTCTTTCAAATCCATTAGGCCAAGTTTTGTCAGTATTCCAATGGACCTTCTCTCTCACACACACACAGCTAAATTACACAGCACAGATCCCCATCAAAAGCAATCTATAATCATTCTGCAACTGAAAACCCTGTGTATCAAAATCAAAAGGGGAAAAATACTGGAAATACCTGTGCCTCCTGTGGTATCTGGAAGGCATCTATTCTGTCTGTCAAGTATGAAGTTAGCTGCCTATCTAAATCCTTCAGGCTCTCCTGTAGTACTTGCAACATGTGCTCAGTTTCTCTCATCATCTGAAGCTGCTGTTCCAATGAAATCTGCCTGCTCACTGCCTAAAGAGAGGAGAAACAGAATAAGTTGCAAAACTACAGCTGAAGTGCCACATGTCACAAATCCCACATATGAAATAAAAGGAGGACCACAGACCAGACTTGAGTCCTTCTGAGTTGGTGAAGATCGTGGGACAATCCTCTAGAAGAAACTTAACTCAGAAATTCCTAGGAGAGGAAATGCCATAAAATGGCATGGACCTCCCACATCGATACCTCTCAACAGAAATACTAACTATAAAGTAAAAGCAAAGATGAGCAAAGATGGAAATCAAGAGGGGGGCAAGTGAACACGGGCACCAGTGATTATTGGCAAACATTGGGTCAGGGTCCTCTCCTCATGTAACAAATTCTGGTCCTGGGCACTGTGAACAGTTTAATAATCATACTCTTCCAAAGGTTAAGACTTCTTGCTCCAATACCAAGGGTAAGTATGGTTTTGAAAATTGCATTACCATATCAATCATCAGAACATGACTGAATAAGCTAAAGCAATATGCAAAGTAATAGGCTTAGAACTGCAAGCTGCTGCTTTAAATATATGCAAGAAGAATTACTCATACAAAAGAATGGCTCTGGCTGTCTCTGCAGTTCTGCAAGATGTTATAAATCACTGTAAGATAGTACAATGGAGGCTTCTCCCCCATAGTTATGGAAATCAGAAATATCTGATCAAAGTTCACACACTAATTTATGATCACAAAATATCCTAAGTAAACCATATATAAAAATAAACCCAGTATAAACAAGTGTACAAATGACAGAATTGAATAATTCATACTTTTGTATAAGGAAAACAAAGAAACATCAATGATGGATTTGGGGCTTTCTAGTTGTGTCTTTTTATACTACAATCCCCAATCTGGAGTTTTAGTCTGATTTTTACCACTCCTTGAATTAAATATTGTCACACTTCAGGTAAGTCTTCATGTAAAGAACAGTACAGTGGTACCCTGACTTAAGAGCAGCTCAACTTAAGAGCAATTCGACTTAAGAACGGAAAACTGTTGGCATTTTAACTGCCACCTTACAAATTTTAGATATGGTCTGCTCAACTTACAATTTTTTTATTTTTTTATTTTCAACTTATTTTTTTCAATTTTTAGATAGGTACCACGATTTAAGAATAGTTCAACTTAAGAGCATGCATTCAGAATGGATTAAATTCTTAAGTTGAGGTACCACTGTATTTTCATTGGAACGTACACTTAAATTCACTTTAAAGCACTCTCACAACTTTATTACTGCTTGCTTGACATGAGTTAACTTTAATCACAGTCATAGTAGATTAAAATGGCATCTCCAGATCCTAAATGTTCTGAGGATGAAAGGGTGATGTCCACCCATGACTCAGCAATTCATTATCATTTGTTCTGGCATACACACCATCTCTGATTCAGCCTGCCTGGCATACGTGGGCTTGCCAGTCAGGAATTCAGTCAGCCTTCCATTTTTGCTTTGTGCCAAACTCCCAGGTTTGCCTACTCTTTTGGCTCGGTAGATTAAAAACCTAATTTTAATATAAGGCACTAATAATTTCGGTCAGGCAGCGACAGCCATTCCAAGCATTGTTCTACATTCTTTGCTGAGGATACAAAGGACACTAGTAAAAATGAATGATCTCTCCCACTAAAACATGCAAACACTTACCACATGGCTCAACTCTTCATAGTGTGCATTGAAAGCCTCCAGTTTCTCACTGATGATTTCATCAAGGATTCCTCCATCAATCAAGGTTTGGCCAAGCTCCCGAATTTGAGTCCGATTATCAGCAGGATGGCGCAGGACAGATTCCAGTGACTAATGAGGGCGAGAAAGAGATTTGTTTGAAGTACGCTTAGATTGTTCCACCACTTGCTGCATACTTGAAGATGTTTAATCCAAAAAAGGAAACTAATAAAATACAATAGTTCCAAATAAAAACTAAAGCAATGCTAAGAAATTACATATATTAGACACCAATAAAGCATCTAGCATTTTAATTTTCAAGGAGCAGCCACAGTTAGTTAAACCTCAGCAGAGCAGTAGTTTTTACTAACTGTTTAATGAGAAAACCTGTTTTGGAAGGGAATTCTAGGACCTATTGTGCAGAAGGCCCAATGTATTGTTCCCACCAATCTCCCCTTTCCAGGGGAAGTGGCAGTTCCTTTATCTGTATCATCCACATACCTTTGCAGTGCAACATATGCCTCTGCAGGAAGACAAGATGAAACACGCTCTCAGATGAAAAAGGTAGGTTCCAGGCAGGTCCAATAAAAGGAGAAAGTCCCTCAGCTATTATGAACCAGAGCTACACCTTTGAACTGTATAGGTCAAAATGAGCACCTTGATCTGGGCTTGCCAGCAAGCTGGAAACCAGCACATTTGATTCAAGAGGATGAAATACGAGATTTCAGCACACACCACAGAGCCTTCTGGCACTTGCTGTTTTGCACTATCTGTAGTTTTCTAATACTTTCCAAAGGCATTTTCACCTGGAAACTATTATAGTAACTTGAGTATAAGCTGATTAAAAGCACACTATACCTCTGACCAGATATGCATTCCCCATGATGAGATGCAGATGGGCATAAGCAGTCTGAGCAATATTGGCAACTGATCATTCAAGAGCAGCGCTGGATCCAAAAGGACCCTTAAACCTCATCCTTTACAGAAATGGAAGCCCATGTAAATTAGATTATACTCTCAATCCTGGACCCTCCACTTTGTCTGACTTAAGTCTCTGTTTAGTCACTCATAAATATACCATGCTCATATAATGGTTCTGGACATCCACAGCCTCCATGACATTAATTAAGACAAGGACACAGGGAAAGAGAAGGAGGGAAGCATAATCAACATATTGAAAAGACCTGGCTACAAATTTGGTATGGCTTGTGCCACCGATTTTCTGCTGAAAGCAGAAGTAGACCAACCCCAGTCAACAGACCTATGAAAAGACCTATGAAAGTTTTGCAAGTTTAGCATCCAAGTAAAAAGTTAGTCCACTTGAGTGTTCTATAATGTATCAGCATGCAATGTAGTCTGATTTTTCCCTTTTGTAATCCTCAAGATGGCACAATGCCTATCCATGCCGAAAGCTTGATCTTTTATTGTGTGTTAAAGTTTTTTAAGGGTTTTTTTTTTACTTTTTTTTAAAAAAATCTTTCTTTTAAAATTGGACATTTCAGGGCTGGATGGCCTGAAATAAAGGGTTGGACATCCGTTGAATTTGGCCCCTATGTTTTCAGCATAGGGTTCAACATAGGGTTGAATTTGGCCCCTATGTTTTCAGAAACTCACCCTATCCCGTACTTTGTATGCAACAGATTAACTGTTATAAACCATAAGATACCATGAAAATGTTATATTATATAAAATCATATGATACAATATAAACCTATATAATACTATGTATCATTATAAAAGTCCTATGTTCTTTAATATTCCAGCTATTCTACCTCTACGTATAGCCAAAAGAAATATTGTGTTTGCCTTTTACTACACTTGAGCCTGTGAAGCGATGTACATTAGTTATTTTCTGCCCCCCCCCCCCGGGTACAGTTAGTTTTATGGAATATCCACAATACCTCAAGAGCCTCATTGACAGCTTCCACTTTATCTGGCAAATTTTCAGTATACTTCATCCTTTCCTCTAAAGTATTTAGCCAGGCTGTTTCCAGATCCAGATAATGCAGCAGCTCAATCCAGCAAGACCAAACCTCCTGAAGGTGAGGGTTACAGGGGAGAAAATCAGAGAGACAGGTCCCTACTTCAACTAGTGAGGTGGAGTAAATAGATGGTTAAACAGAAGAGCTCACCAAGTTGCAAAACCTTCTTTACCTCTCAAAGTAACTGACATTTATTAGCTAATAACTTCTGTCCTACTGCTCTATTTTACAATATCTATTCCCAAAATCTTTTCAGATCTGTTCTAGCCCCCACACCCACTTCTCTTGGGAGGGCAAAAGGCATATCAATTTTTGTGTTACAACCATACTAAATAGCACTTGTCAATTTGTAGGCATTAATGTCCATAAGTATAACATACACAAAAATGTTTTCACAACCAATTGATACAGAAATTATGATGAAAGAAAATATAATTCTTCACATATAATTATTTGGCTTTTCAACGATATAACATTCTTGTTGCAAAATACATTATAAAAATATGATACAGTACATCCTTCTAATACTGAAGCCACTTAGGTGAACAAGTTTTGTCCAGTATAAGAGCTAGATGGTATAACAGTATTTTTAGTCCCTGGTCTAAAAACAAGCATTGGGAAACTGTGTTAAAGCTGACAATAACAAATGAAAAATAAAAGTTTTGAAGTTGTTATTTAAGAAAAGACTAAAACAATTAAATTATGTCAGCTAGTCAGAACATTCTCTCATTTATTAGACCTCCAAATACCTTAAAACATGGACATTTTTGAACATGTTTTAAAGGATAAGTAATGGGGCAGACTGTCAAATTTAATCTTAGGGCAACATCTTTTGTTCTGATAGTTCCCCATAGTGTGACAGGGAGAGAAGAGAGGCCATCCTATATAGACCATACCTCCAAAGTGTGGCACTTCCCTCTGATTCTGTTGCAGAGTAACTGGTAGTTCTCCAATACAAGGTTCAGCTCTGTTGTTAAGTCTTGACCACCAGATGGCAGTTTCGAAGCTAACATCTTGATGTTGTCTTTGAGAATTTTCACCCGCACTTCCTTCTGTAGCACATCTTCTTTTGCTCTCTGTTCAGAGACAACAAATGCTGACCCAGCTGAACCCGCCTGCCAGTTTTTGGCCTTTTCTCCAATAAATTGGTTCCATGAGTAAATATATTGTTCTCATTAAAATGAATTTTTATTTTCACTACTGCATTATTATCGAAGTGAGAAGAAATGCATTACATAAATTCCATTAAGCTCAACCGAAGTACAGTGGTACCTTGTATAACAGACAGCTTGTATAACAGAAAATTTGTACAACATAAAAAATTCCAGAGATAGGGGAAATTTGCTTAACATAATTGCCTATGGGGAAAATCCGTACAACATAAAAATGGGATTACTCTGCTTTCAATGCATTCCTATGGGAATTTGTATAAAGGAAAATTTGCTTAACATAATTTCATTTGGAACGAATTAATTCCTTTATACAAGGTACCACTGTACTTCACCTGAAGTACTGTGCTACTTATCATTCTTGCATCTCAAGTGCTTCCAAGAAATCCAGGACAATATACCCAGGGATTACCCCATATTACCCTCATAATAATTACTGTACACTATGATATAAAATTCCACCTGAGAGACATAGTTAACATCCAAGACTAATTTACTGTTGAGTGCTTACTGAAACCCAAAGTGCTTGAGCCAAAGCAAACATTTCAGCCATTATGTCAACTGGCTCTTAAAGTTTGACATGACTTTCAAAGTCATTATAATAATTCTCCAATTTTGTGATCAAGGATTTTTGCTACAACTAAAGGTTTAATTTACACTTCATTAATCAAGCAGGATTCTGCCATAACAAATTTATTATGCCATAAGGCTTTGTGGGCCAAAACATGTCCAATCTGGCTCTGTTCAGATGGACTGACTAGCTGAGGACAATGGGCATTTTTGTCCAATAAATCTAGCTTCTCCTAGGTAATGGAAGACTGGACTAGCATCTACTTTAAAAAAGATGTCCTAACAGACCAAGTAAAATATGGAATTGCCAACAACAGCTCCACCATTCTGTTCATTCTCTGATGAGCTGCCATAAATGAACATGATCTGCCTTTCATAGCGAAACTCCTGAGATTTCAATTATTATCCACTAAAATATTTTTAAAATAGCATTACACAGAACACAGCAAGACCCCAAGAAAAACATAATTTCCTTTACATTTGGAAAGCAGAATGAAATGTGCATGTTACGTTTGCTCTCCAGTTCTTTGTTTTGTTTCATTTTCTCACAATACTGATATTTCACCAGTAGTTGTTCTTCCTACGTGCCATCAAGTCAGTACTGACTTAGAGTAACCCTAATACAACTTTCAAGGTAAGTCAGATATTTATGGAGTAATTTTACCATTTCCACTGCCCCGGTGAATTTCTACGGCTGAGTGAGGATACAAATTCTCATTTCCAGACTCTAGTCAATCAACCATAGAGTGCTGCTTAAAATGCCTTATGAAAAGTAAATCAGAATGAGTTGGAATTCAACTTGGTGGTAGCAATAGAGGTGATGGTAAAGAAAAGAGGCACAACAGATACTATGTTTTGCATCATAATTTAGAGTGTAGAATGTCCTCACTGGCTTTGCTAGCACAGCACTGTGGAAACCTGTAGTGAGTATCGAGTCAAAATCTGAAAGTTGAATCATGGCAACTGGACTTCTTTTCTTGAGAGATCAAAACGTCTCAGTACTCATCCAAACTGCTTCATCAATCTGAGGAAAATTAGTGGCTAGGACTCCAATTTATAGTTCACCTTGATTTAACATCACCCTGGTCTGAATAGGCTCATAAATTGGACAATGTCCTGAATAGGCTCGTTAGGTGGACAATGGCCTGAACAGACTCGTTAGGTGGACAATGGCCTGGGGTGCATGAATGTCCCACCTATTAATTTTGGGTCATTAGCTGTGGCCTTGCTGGTGGAGCTGTGAAGTGTTTCTGATTTGTTTGGGGATTGATGAAAGGGCAGCTTGATAAGTAGTAGATAGATTGTGCCTGAGTCCCTCACCTCTATTGAGAGAGGGGTTTTCAATACACAGATGAATAGCTTCCCTGACCCCTATCTCAAGTACTGTTGCCATGACTCAACTTCCAGATAACCTCACCTGGACACAACTGAGAATCTTCACAGACATATTTCAACCCCAATTATATTCTCAACCTCACTATATAATCCAATTTGCATTTTTTCTTCCAGACCCAACTTATCAACCAGCTATAGGCTGAGTCCATCTGATCAAGATAAAGCCAGCATCAGGCATAACAGATTCCCTGTGGCGTAGTGGATATAATGAACAATTACAACTTAGGAGACCTGAGTTCAAATTATTTCTCAGGCATGAAAACTCTACAAAGAGTGATAGAACACATACAACCACGCCTTAAGAATGTCACTTACCTTGAAAGCTCTTTTAGGCCCACTATATGCTGTCCCCAACTTGATGGCACGCAACAACATTAGACAGAAATGTATAGTTAACCTGATACTCAGGGTTATTTAAAATAGCAATAAATACATATATCCCTTTCCTTAGCCTTAAAAAAATCAGTTTTCCTAAAACTATGTTGCTTTCCCTTTTCTCACATATTTCCAAGGACAACTATGATATGGGTAGCACAGACTTAAGAAGGAACTCCCATTATGAAACATCTGAAGTTTACACTTCCAAAAATTCACTATATTTAGAAAAGCCACAAAATATTTAGGAAAAGGAATTCATGCTTTAATTATGGCTAATGTGGCCCACTGTTCAGTGGCCATATCACTGTTTATATACAATTGAACTTTTCTAGCATTTCTGACCTTCATTTCCTCCACAGCATTCTCCAACTCATCTGGACTCTTGTATTCAAAATCTTTCTCCAAATATTCCTCTTCTGCCTGAGCCATCCATTCTTGCATCTCTGCCAAATCCTTTTTGAGGTTTACCGTTTTTTCTTGACATTCAAATAATTGGTTTTTCTGACTAATGACCTAGGAATTCAACCAAAAAGCATAAAAGGGGTAATATTATTGAGAGCTTTCTGCATCAATAGAATAGTATTTTAACATTAATATAAGGAAAATGTACAAATACAGAGTGTTGAACGTTTCAGCAGCTTACTTTTCAGATAATTATTTCATTCATACTTTTATTTTTTTTTTAAAGAAATTATTTAAAAAGTACTGGTACTATGGTTACAAAGTAAGGCTTTTCATTATACATTATATGAACTGACAGATATAACTGGTTCTGCTTATTTTTAGATGTACAGTATTCATTGTATTTGCAGTAAATAATGAGAAATCCATGGTAACCTCACTGGGACATGGGACATTCAAATGGCATGGCCATAAACCAACACAAAGATTCCTGCTCCAGGTATTCGACCTTCTGATCTTGAAGGTAAAATATCATGAATACTAACAGTACTGTATGAAGTTTGCAGTAAATGCAGAATATGGTCCCCACAAGTACAGAATATGGCCTAAGAGGGAAGGATACCCACAGTGCAAGAAGTCCTCACCATAAAGAGTTAGATTTCAAGCCACATGGACACAATTTTTGCTGGCAAATACTTGGCTCAGGGTTATTCTGACATAGAAAAAAGGATTAAAAGCCATTCTGCCCGCAAAAGTGCTAATGTGTTGTCCTCTCAGCCCTCAAAAATAATGCTAGCAGGCAAGACTTAAAAGTTACTGATAGCCTTAGATATGGAATAAACTGCTCTGCTTATATACCAACCTGTCAATAATTGAGGGGGGATTGAGTTTATGGGGTGCAGATGTGTTGCCCTAAGAATGTAATCTTCTTTTAAAAATGAGACTCAGATGTTGCTGAGACAAGTAGAAGTACAATTGGAGAAGTGCTCTGTCAGATAAATTGTATAACAAAATCAAAACACCTCACTATTTTGGGTACAAAGCTATCAATACAATGACAAGACAGATGAAGCTGTTTTGTGCCAGTTTTTGCAGGAAAAGATAAACAAAACAATGATGCCATGTGAAGCAAGGAGAAAAGAGGGTGGAAAGTGATCTGCATTTTAAAATGCTGCTTGTGTTAATAACCCGGAGAAGACCGAGGTTATGTTCTTTTGGGTTCCCTCTTCCAGATGCAGAGGCCCTCTCCCCAGTCTGGAGGGTGTTTCCCTCCAGCTGACAGACAGAGTCTGGAATCTGGGCATGGTCCTGGACTCGGCTCTCTCCAAGGAGGCCCGGGTGGCTGCCGTGTCCAGGACCGCTTTTTTTCATCTTCGGCAAATTGCCCAGATCCGTCCGTATCATGATGAGGACTCCCTGAGAACGGTAGTGCAAGCGCTTGTGATCTCAAGGATAGACTACTGCAACGCTCTCTACGTGGGGTTGCCCTTGACTCTTGTTCAGCAGGTACAAAATGCGGCGGCCAGACTGGTGGCGGGTGTGCACCGATATGACCACATCACCCCAGTACTGGCTCGCTTGCATTGATTACCCTTTGTGTCCCGAATAAGATTCAAGGTCCTGGTTTTAATTTATAAAACCCTCCACAGCTTGGGACCTGAATACCTGTCAGAGCAATCTCTCAAAGACCAACTGAGGCCCAACCAACCAGAATGTCACGGGCACTCTCACTCTGGGTGGCCATGCCCAGGGAGGCTCGGAAAGCTATGACACGTAACCGAGCCTTCTCTGCGGCTGGCCCTGTGCTCTGGAACCATCTCCCGAGTGAGTAGCGCCTTGCACAGTCCCTGCCCGCCTTTAAGAAAGCCTTAAAGACCTGGCTGTTTCATGAGGCATTTGGCGACAGTTAATTTTTTTTCTCTTGCTCCGCCATCACGCTAATTATACTATTATTATCTTTTTTATTGCTTTTGTGGCTTTTATATAGTCGCTTTATGTTGATGTTTAGTTTAGTTTATTATTATCACTGTTGTTTTATTGCTTTCTTTATTTGCATTCATGTTGTAAACCGCCCAGAGTTCCTTCGGGAAGACAGGCGGTATATAACTATTTAAATAAATAAATAAATAAATAAATAAATAAATAAATAAATAAATAAATAAATAAATAAATAAATAAATGTTGTAGCTAAGATGTTAATTAAAAGAGAGATGCAGCACAAGAAGTATGGAAACCTATGATAAATAAATGAGAATAACAACAGAATAACAATATTGTTCTAGAAGCTCTCAGAGAATAATGAATTATTGAAGGCTTTCACAACTGGGATCTGATAGTTCAGGGTGTTTGGCTGTTTTCTAGAACTTTTTCTTCCTGACGTTTCACCAGATTCTGTGACTGGCATCTTCAGAGGGCAAGTTGCCCATGGAGCTAGGAGTTCTCTGCTCTGGGGTAAAGAGTGAGTGAGACTGTGGGTTTTTTAAGTTGTGGGAAAGAGGAAACTTGTCCTATGCAGGATAATAGGTGTTAGTCTTTGTATTGTGATGAAGGGATTAACAGGATTCACTGCAATTAGGGGTGGCAGCAATCCTTGTCCGTGGTTGATGGGTGTCGTTAGCTGTTCTATTGTGTGAACTGATCACTGTTGCTTCTGCCGAGGTGGGAATCATTGAGCATTGATCTTTTGCAGACTGTAGTGTTCAGGGACAGACTGATCAGCTTTGATGTAGTATCCCCTTTCACCAAGGTACCAATAAAGGACACTTTAGCATTCATCCAGCAGATCTTCCCAAAAGACATTAAGGCCTATTCCAACATTGCCTAATGACCAGCTACTTCCAGTGGGAAAATGACTTCTATGAACAGTCGGATGGAGTTGCCATGGGGAGCCCGCTCAGCCCAGTAATAGCAAACTTTTACATGGAACAAGCTCTGGATGCGGCACCCTTTGCACCCACTGTGTGGTTCTGATATGTAGGTGATACATTTGCAATTTGGAGCCACAGTGAAGATAAACTGGAAGAATTTCTAAACTACCTCAGCAATATCCACCCAAATATACAATTCAGCACAGAAAAAGAAATAGAGTGGAAACTCCCATTCTTAGATGTCATCATACACAAGCCAGATCTCCAATTAGAACTCAAGGTCTACAGAAAACCCACCCACAAAGATCAGTACTGTAGCGTTCACCCATTTCCTGTGTATGTGACTGTACAGGAGAAGGAATAATGGGTTAATGTTATGCCCAAATATGGAATGTGGAGGCAGAGCCTTAGTAGTTAAATAGGCAGTTAGAGTCAGATAGGGCTAAGATAGAGAAACTGACAGGCACTGAAGAAGAGACAGAGCAGTTAGGGAACTGTCAAGTTTGAGTGAGGGAATTAGATCAGTATTTGAGTGAACTGCTTTGAGAAACTTTAAGTAAGTGAACCCAACTGAACTGTATTCAACATATTATTGTGTTCAATAAACTTCAGTTTTATTTTTCCATGTTACATCTTGTCTGGGACTCAGTGATCGAACTGTGATACCTCACTGGTGGCAGCGATACCTGAGACTAAATTGGTGCAGGTCAATGGTCTGTGAGACGACTGGGGGCCTGTGCTAGAGTGAGGTTGTGCCTTTTACTACTCTGTAGTGAGGGGAATGTGGAAGAAGAAATAGAGGGGAAACTCCCATTCTTAGATGTCATGGTCATACACAAACTGGACCTCCAATTAAGACACAAGGTCTAAAGAAAACCTTCCCACACAGATTGGTACCTACATAAAAATTCCAACCACCACTGACGACAAAAAAGAAGCATAATCAAAACTCTTGTAGACCATGCAAAACGAAACTGTGATACTGAATTCCTCAACACTGAACTCAGCCACCTGAATTGGGCCCTACAGGCAAATGGCTATTCCAAGAACAAAATCAAAAGAGCCATCAAACCAGGGCAAAAAACACCAAACTGAAGAGGAAAAATAGCCTCCAACAAACAAAGTATTTCTGCCATACACAAAAGGAGTTACAAACTGCATGGACAAAGTGTTGAAAAAACACAACCTACAAATAGTATTTAGACCCACCACAAAAAAATACAACAGATGCTACCGTCAGCAAAGGGCAAAAGGAACCCACTCACCACTGCAGGAGTATACCGGATACCTTATAGTTGTGGCCAGGTACATATTGGGACCACAAAGCGCAGCATCCAGACTAGACTCAAAGGACATGAAAGACACTGCAGACTAAAACATCCAGAAAAATCAGCAGTAGCTGAACGCACCCTGAAACAAACTGGGCATGAAATCCTCTTCCAGGACACAGAAGTACTGGATTACAATACCAATCACTATGTTGGACTACACAGGGAAGCCACTGAAATCCACAAACATAAGCACAGTTTCAACAAAAAAGAAGTCTAAAAATCAATAAAGCCTGGCTTCCAGTACTGAAAACTACAGCCTGCAAAAGATCAAAGCTCAGTGATTTCCACCCAGCCACAAACAAGAGTGATCCAGTTCACGCAGTAGAACAGCTAACAACACCCATCAACCACGGACAAGCCACCCCTGATTGCAGTGAAACTTCTTAATTACTTCATCACAAGACAATGACTAACACCTATTCTCCGCCCCGTAGTACTTAAAGCATTCTCTGGAAGGAGAATTTATTTATTTATGCAGGCCACACATTGGCCCTGCTCCCCAGTGAGGGGGGAACTCATTTTACTGACCTCAGAAGATAGAAGGCTGAGTCAACCATGAGTTGACTTCCTGGGACTGAACCCTAGGTCGTGAGCACAGTTATAGCGGCAAC
The DNA here is from genome assembly GCA_023846285.1 of Phrynocephalus versicolor. Taxonomy (NCBI): domain Eukaryota; kingdom Metazoa; phylum Chordata; class Lepidosauria; order Squamata; family Agamidae; genus Phrynocephalus; species Phrynocephalus versicolor. The sequence goes on along the minus strand of JAHTLZ010000114.1, from coordinate 14,095,465 downwards.
AAAGCCGTTTAACCACTGCGCCACAAAACACTTGTACATTTGTACCAGTGGAAAAGTGATCTATAAATATAAAATACTGTGCATTAAGTGCAGTGTCATATTCACAGAAGCCAGCTAGTGGAGTAGGACTTTGCACCTTTTTCCTCCCCCCCCCCCCTCCTTCTCTGACACCCAAAATCTGTTCTAAAGAGCCTCCCAGCATTCTGGAGGTATACAGGGGATTGAAGAACGCAAGAAGAATTGCTGCATTCCGGGTTCCATCAGCAGAATAAGACCACTGCATCCAAACCCGTTATTCAAAAGGCTACCTAGCTCTATTCAAGCAACGTTTGCCAACAAAACTACCGCTAAGAATACTGAGTGACAGAAAAGATAATGCAAATAAAGAGTAATACTATCAGTAACTAACCTGCTTGCTCAGCTTCTCCCATTGTGACTGGACATCTGTCAGCTTTGATTTCACCCATGCACTGACAGGCTGTCCTCTTAAAGCGGACTCTATTTCCTTCATCTCTTTTAAAGTCAAGTCAGTCTTCTCCATTTCAGTAACAAGCAGCTGAAAACAAAGAAGAGAAAGCACACTAGCATTACTTTTCAGAGTGTAGGTGGAAACACTGTATATTTTGGACACTATGCAGAAATACTCCTAAGACTTTTATTTTATGGTATCTAAGCAAATGTCAGACACCTAATGGTTGCAAATGCACTTATGTAACTGCATACTTTTATTTGGATAAGAGAATGGCTTCAGTCTAAAAATACATCCTGATGTTTTGAGATCTGCATATCTAAAAATCTTCCTTTTTTTCCCTTTTAATCATCAAACTCCAGTAGAAGCATGACCCTTTCTGCAACCCATGCACAAAAATGTAGTAGAAATGGCTTGTAAAACCCTCAACTTGTAAGAATGTAGTATGTTATGGTGAATTTCTACAGCACATAATTACCGGGATTCAGAACAGTGCCTCTGCTACAGAGTACAATGGAGGTAGTCTGTGTGCAAACTTCTTGCAAAAGTCTCTAATACTGACAGACAAAGCTAAGGGCAGGTGATACTTTTATTACACCACTAAAAACTGAACTAACAGCTAGCTTTAGACATAAACCTTCAGTCTTCTTCAGTCTATGCACCAATATACCTTGGTTCGCACAGAAAGTAAATATATATGACAGTCCCCAAAATTCTTGGCAGATGACTTTGGCAGGTCTGTTTCAGAAAGGTAAGTTCAAAAATGCAGGCTGCTAACACCATGGGGGTGTTTGTTTCAAACTCTACCCCTGGTAGTCCCTGGCTGGATTTCTCCTCAAGCAAAGCACCTCTTTAATGATGTATGTTAATAAATGTTGACACTGGTACAGTGATAGCCAGGGACAAGCAGTCAGGAGTGTGTCTTTGATTATTTCAGAAGCAGAGCAAGTGGAAGGCCTCTGCATATTCTTGACATTCCACTTCATTCCATGACAGCAGAGGACACACTTGCTATATATACCAAAGGAGAACAGCCCAAGTGCATCCACTTTTCTCCTTAATGAATCCAACCTTCATTTAACAGCATGTCTTATCTGGGCAATAAGGATGTTTCTTGAGACAAGGCATGCTTAATATACTCAAAATGGCAGAAAGGCTCGTGCAAACATCAGTAACAGAAGCTTTGTAGGATGTTATGTTAAACACTGAGAAGTATCTAGACAATAAGCTAGCAACTAAACAACACTACTACTCTTACCATGCATTGATCAAGCTGCCTTTGAAGGCCTTCGGGGTCCTTTTGGATGGATTGTTCTTTTATTAAGAAGTCTTTTGCACCATCCAGCCACCTCTGAACCAGTTTTGAATCAGCCTGAAGACAAAACAGCAAAGACAAGAAGTATTACGGATTAGACATTTTACAATTATATTTCCCACTGAATTGGAACAAGGAAAACAATTAATATTGATCGCCTATAATCATGTTCCTCATCCTCATTTGAGTAAAAGTAATCAAACTTCCTAATAAATAAATAAATAAATAAATAAATAAAAGCCAAATATTAATCCTAAAGGAAGGATTAATTTTGCATTCCCTATAATGCAACCGAGAGAAAGTCCAAGTGGTAGGGTTCCAGTACCAAGAGAGGGGAAAAAATAGATGAAAACATTTCATGCACTTTGAAGGTGGAGTCAAATTTAGCAATATCTTGAGAATTAAAAAAAAAATTTAAAACGTATACAGATTTTAACTGCACAAAAACTGAAAACTTTTGTAAACTGCCCAGAGTTATGGTGTCAAATAAATAAATAAATAAATAAATACATACATACATACATACATACATACATACATACATACATACATACATACATACATACATACATACATACATACATATATACATACATACATACATACATACATACATACAGGAAGCCATCCCGGGACAAGACAGCAAGACACAGCGGGGCAAGAGTCATTTCACGTTGGAAATGAATGGCTCGCTAATTCTTCTCTTGAACTCCCAGGAGAAAAAAGGTGCTGCTAATTACTCGGAAAGGCTCGACTTCCCATGTCCAAGAGGACTAAAGGGGATCAGGGAGGGAGGGAAGGAGGCAGACAGCCATGTTTGGCCCAAGCCACCCGAAAGAGCCGGGGTTGCTCCTCCACTACCCCTCTCCCTCTCTCCTCATTCTCCCTCGCTCATGTGCCTGAGAAGGGTGGGGTGGGGTACAGCGATTAGCTCCCCCATGCGGGAGAAGATGAGACCAAAGGGTGTTCAGACCTGGCTGCACCTGCTTGGCAGTGCCTGGGTGAAAACTGAACTGGCCAGCTACCAAAAAAAAAGTGGTTTTCTGCACCTTAAACAGCGAGGCAGATGTCATGGTGACCAGAACAAGCCTGCCCCTTCTCAACCCCTTCAGGCTTGGGGTGAAAGAGGAGGAGGAGGAGGAGGAGGAAGAGGAAGAGAGCAAGAAGCTCTGGCAGCAGCAGCGCTGCATGAGGCGTTCTCCACTGACAACCTCTGCACGCAAGCGCACACACACGTGCATGCAAGTGAGCAAATCTGCCGCCGCCACCACCACCGCTGAGGTGTGGGTGTGCGTGTATGCACATACATTATGCCTTTCTCCTCCCATCCCGGGCAGCAGCAGCCAAAACTTGACAGGTATGGTGCAAGGGAGATCACAGGGTCTTTGGGGAGCGAAAAGTAGACCGCAGGGTGTTCAAAGTTGGACAGCCCTGCCATATAGCAACTGTTTCAAGCACATGAAGTGTCTGGAAAATATTAGGTTGCAAGCCTAATTATCAAAGAAAATAGAGATGTCAGAGAAGCTGACCCCCTTTGGATACGGACAGTAAACAGATAAATGAAGAGGGGAGAATATAAAGAAGAAAGGCTCAGTCTGGTTTTAAGAGTTAAGAGTGTCAGAACAGCATCCAACTGAAAATGCCATATAAGCTCCCTGAAGAAAGGAGGGAAGGGGAAGTTCTAAGGCAAGCAGATAAAGCTGAGCATCAGTGGCATACATGGATTTCTGAAATCCAGGAGTTTTGTGAAAGTAAACCTAGGGATCATCTATGGAAAGAAAAGAAAAAGCAAAGAGCAGAAAACCATCCTGAGGTAGCCCAAGAAGAGCATTAAGAGAGAACAAAATGGTGTCCTTTCTGTGAGAAACCTGTGAGTTAGATTACATGGGAAGAAAGAATAGTTAAAAGATGGCAACAGACAAGCTAAGGTGGTTGAAAACAAGACAAAAGACCTTTGAATTTTGGAAGAGTTGAGATTCAAAACTAAATTCTGCTCTATTTTAGGCTAGCCATATATCATGTGCCTCAATATTTACAGAAGTACTCCATTCACAATTCAGTTGTGCTTTCTCCCCCACCCCCATTATGTAGTAATGTACTGCCTTCTAAAAGTACATGTGCTGGCTGTTCAGAGTCGCTACTGTACTTGTTTGCATCCAATACAGAGGAACAAGTTATCTTCAGATTCTTGACATTTTTGTTCCACCTCCAGCTTTGGGAATTTTTTTTCAGCTGATTGGCACAGCTTATGAAAGAAAGGTTCCAAAACAGACTGCACAGACAATAGCCCCAAAGATATTTTTTACAGGCTGAAAGAGACATATTCTGCCCTGTGGGGAGTGATAGCCAGTTTTGTGGGAATGATAAAATCTGTGTAGATTATCAGTACGTGGAATATAAAACCTATGGAACATTTACAGGATCAGATACTGAACATTTGAGGGATTCAAATAGTCTACACATCCCATTGCCCTGATCCCTCCTGACCCCAGGGTGCCATTTCCATGCTGTTGTTCATCTCTAGCCACACAGCCAATCTAACTGTTCTCCTTTGGTACCAACCATATTTAATCCACCATTGGCCTTGCACCCTTTTACCTCTCTTTCCCCATTGACCTCCAGGTCTCTCGAGTATAAAATGATTCCTTCCATTGTGATTTCGTCAATTTCTGCTCTTGGTCCCTTACAAAGTGTCTTCTGATCCCCTTTTTCGCTATAACTACCCTGACCACATAACTTTTTTTCTACCTTAAGATCCTGTTTTCAGCCTCCTTCTGATTACTATCTACATACTTTTCACATGCACTGGTATAACTTCTATTTATTCAGCCTGACTTAAGTGTATCATACCTCTACCCCATCTGTTGCAACTGTATCCAATCAATTTACTAGATCTTCTTTGTTAATATTACATACTACATATTACTTGAAAACACAGCTTTCCTCTACTGTTTACATTAAAGCCCTATATTCACCTTTCACATTAGTATGTGACTTTTTATTTCTACTTACCAGGGTTTGGGGGCGGGGGGGGACACTCCAATCTTAGCGTTTTCTTCTTCACATTTCACTATAGTCTGTCCTGGCACTTCACAGAGGGGCCAGTATCATTTTCACATTACCAACTGGGATTGGCTTCTACAGTGACATACATTACTTGAACTGTAGCACCTAAACTTATCTGGAGAATGCATTTACTAGAATAATATGTACTAAACCTAAGCATTTATACGCTTACCTCAAACACTCTTAATTTGGACATTATTTCTTCTAGTAGATGAACGTCTTTAGAAATCTTGAGCTTTAATTTATCCCTGTATCCCTGCAAACATTTGAATTCTTGCTTATAGAGGTTTGATTTTTCAACAGAAAAATGCTTCTCCAAGGCTTGAGTGTCTGTAGCAAGTTTATCCACTACCATTTTCTGATTTTCCAGTGTTTCATAAAGTGCCTGCAAGGAAAAAAAATTAAACTGTGTCTCACTTCTGCAATAGAAAATACAATCATGTACACTGTATGATATGTGATATTCACCCATGCTACTAACAGGAGTCCTATTCAGACAGGCTGTACCTAAATAAAGGAAGTACTACCTCAGAAGAGGAGTACATTACGCCTGGTGCCCTCAATGGCTATCTTGAATGTTTTCCACAATCAACACTGATTTTGTGAAGAAAAGAATCTCCTTTATGTGTGGAAGTTCCCCAATGGAGTACAAAATAATGGTAAAATAGTATTCTGGTTTACATGGAGAGCCTTGTCACAAACGGGAGTTCTCCTTTTCAGAATGCAGCTTGACATAAGTACGGTAACCAAAACAGTGCTAATGGAGGTGGGAACCATTTCCAAAACCTTCTGATCTTATTTTATCCAGATACAACACATGCAAAATTAGTCCTAAAGGAAATATACAACTGAGTATAATCTCATCTTCACTTCAAGATGTTGTCTTGTGCCATAACAGGATTTAATTCTACCTAGTTTCCAAAGGCACAATATTTTAAAGTAGACAAATATAGGATTGCTATTTGTGTTTAAGTTGTGGTAGAGGAGTACACCATACAAAATCACTACCACACATCTCTCTATCTGTCCGAAACCCTTCAATTCTTAGGTAACATAAAGACTAAGATCTATTAGGTTTAGCACAATATCACAGAGGTGCTCATTTTCATCACAGAGGCATGAAGAAGGACAGCGTGGTACAACTCTAAACTTCTGGAATATCAATCCCAACTTCCCAGAGTGCTTCAGTGAAATCCATATTGACTGGAGCATAATTCAAAATGGAAACCAAGTTGTAGAGAGAGAGAGAAGAAACATACAGATGTGACCTTTAGAGCTGGTAGATAGATGTTGAGACAGAACAGAATAAACAGCAGTGGCTAACTGAACCACATTTGTTCAGGAATACACAACATGTAGCCTTCCAGTTGTTGCTAAATTTCAACTTCCATCATCACCAATTAGTATGGCCAATTGCACAGGATAACAGGCACTGAAGTCCAACAGTATCTTGAGAACAATAAGTTGCCCACCCCTATCTGCCAACCTGATGCCTTCCAATTAGATAAGAAAAAATGGGTAAGGGGAAAACAGCTGTCTAGTTCCACTGATATTGAATTTGATTAAAGGTCTATCAGAAAGCATACCTTTGTTTGTTGGAAGGCTTTTTCAACTTTACTAAAGTCAGTCGCTGTATTCATGATGGATTCCACCTTGGTTTCCAATCCATTCATTTCCTCCTTCAGTTTTTTCAGAGCATCTAAATAATCCTTAGAAGGGTGACTTTCACATTCTACTGTGGAAAAATAAAAAAATCATGGTCAATTCAACATCTTATAAAGGTAGACAATCCAGCAGATGAATATATAAAAGCTTTACATAATCCAGTTTCCTCAAGATATGCTGTTCTCGTAATGCCTTCTATTCTTCTGAAGTTGGTAAAATCAATACCCAGCTAAGGTGGTAGGGGTGGGGAATGTGTAGCCTGCATAATTATAAACCATTCAAAGAATGTTTTAAGCACTATCGGGTGGTGTATATGAAGAACACATTGCATTTTGCTTTTATATCTGAACAAGGCTGCTATTGGAACTCTTTTTATGATAAACTAAGAGTCCATTTCACACACATGGCGTAGTCAGTAGCCAAATGCTTTGAAGACATCTGTGAGGAGGGCACTCCATATGCCCCCAGAGAGATGCCTGCCTTGGACCAAGACTCCTAGTGAGACTTCCTGCAGCCTTTGGCACCAAGGCAACAAGAGAGCACATAAAACAAGAGTGGGGGCCCAGGTGGAAGTTCAAAGTTGAATGAACCACACCTGGAGAGTAGGGCTGGAGCCAAGGTGGGATGGTGGGAGAGAAGTTTAAATGAGATAGGGAAAGACTCATCACCCTTGATGGGCTCAGCGTCAGAGGAGGGAAGAGTTCCTTGGGGGAGCTCCCTCTCATCTTCTGCACCTTTGAAGAGGAACAGCTGCTGCTGCTGCTGCTCAGGTCTCTTGGACAGGCCAGTGGGTCTACTCCTCTGGGGCAAAAGATGGTGGAGAGAAGCATGGGTTGCCACCCAACCTGAGCCCACACAACAGCAGCACAGACACCCAGCTAAGCTTAGAAGTCTCCCTCAGTTCAGCAAACCCAGTTGTTCTTCACGGATGAGACCTGGCTAGGATAAGGCCCAGAAAATGGAACAGGGGCTGATCTGAGGACCAATTGAGGGTCTGTGAAGGAAAATGTGTCCCTTTCCTGAACATTGTGCCCTGTTCCCCTATCCCAATAAAGACCAGCTCCAGCAGCAACAATGCAGGCTAAGGGAGAGGAGGCTTGCCTGACTACGCTCACCTTGATAACACCATCTTAGTTGTTATTTTTCCAATTAGTAATATACCTTTTTATCACAGTATCAATTAGTGAGTTTCTCTACCATTTTTCAGTTTAAGAAAGCAAGCATTATATTATATAAATAGGATAAGGCTAGTTCTAAGTGTACAGGTGCTGGCATTAATATGATAGCTAAATGTGTAAGTCTCCAGTATCTTTGCTCAGTGTTATTCAAATGCAGATTATTCCCAGGATGGTGCTACCCTTCTCCAGGGGCTTCCAGCAAGCGGGAAGGTGCAGGTCATATTGATTCTGCTATCTTTGATTTCTGATTTCTACTGCTATTTCTATTCATTTATCCCATAGTTGCTGAATTACTCTACACTATTGCTGTGCACTGCTCCTATCTTATGATAATTCATTCAGAGTTACTTTCCTACTGTGGTTTTTCATATTTCACTGTCTCTTAATTACAGTTTTGTAATCCTTCCTCACTCATGTGCTTATCTCTTGAATCCTTCTGCCAACCAGGCAGAACAACTAGCCAAAAACTATAACAGATCCTAAGATAAAAGTGTCTCTTCTTCAGCATTTTTATAACCATGGTCATAATCAGACTGATATGAAGTTCTGCTGCCTTTAAAAACAACTGTACAAAGTGTTACAGCTACATTATATATTTAAAAGAAATGTATTAAAATCTACATTTTAAATACTAGATGATTAAATGAGAAAAAAAAACCTAGCTGGATGGTCATGCTCTGAATAAGGTTATAGAAAATACTGTTGCCTGTCTGTACTGTATCTTTCAAAGATAATTAACTTTTTGGCCATTACGTATTTTTACAGAGGCTCTTCATATTTTGTTTCTTGTTGTTTTTAATTCAGCATAATTATTCATTTTCTGGTACATGTTGATATTCTGCTAGTGGAGTGGTGAAAGGTCTTCCGCAAATCAATTGTTCCATTTTTCTTCTTTTCCATCTCTGCCCTCTAGTTTTTTCCCCACTGCAGAATCAGTGACTACAAGTGAGCATTTCTTCTAAAGCAATAGTAAACGCAGGCATAAACCTTTCATTCTTTTTCCTTTTTTCCCAGGACTGTGGAGATATAAAGGTTTTAATTATTGTTCACCAGTTTCCTGGCTATGTCCATTGTAAAGCATTATAATTGTGGTGTGTGCTTGTTTGATATATGACTGACAAATGCATCCAGCTGTGGTTATGTTATAAAAACTGTGAACCACACCCTTACCCCTGAGTACTTCCTTCCCAAATATTTTCTTTTGCTACTGCTGCTGCTCTTTGTTTGAATTTTTTTTGCACTTGTTCTCCATTCCCTGCCCCCATTACTTATTCAGTACTTTTACTGTTCCTAATGTCTGTGGGGACAAAAAAACAAAAGCAGCCCCAGAAAACAAATTTCAAGGTGCAACCAATTAAAAATTCTGTAGCATTTAGGCAAAAGTCTGTGTTCCTTACTCTTACCATTTTGAAGATCTTCTGGAACAGACAAAAACCCTTCCAGAAATATTTGTAATAAATTTCCTTTGTTTTTCCCCATTAATTTCCAATTATGTTTAATGTAAACACATTGTTTAGTACAAGCAGTTGTTATTCTACTTAACGATGTTAGATTATTGTTTTGTTTTCTGGCAGAAAATGACTACGAGGCCCATTTCCCCCCATAGAGCTATATGAGATCTTTTGAGTCCAATATTAGAGACTAAAAACATTTGGTGTGTGTTATATTACTATTCTAATTTTTCTTTATTCATTACAGACTTGCATCAAGTGGTTTAATATTGATTTTAAGATCTATAGAATCTGCTATATGTATCGATTCTGCAGAATTTAAGTATTTACTCCTTTGGTACTGCACATTCCAATTAAATTGCTTTCTGCATTAAGAAGATAAAGGAAAGAAACAATAAATCCTATAAGTAGGACCCAACTGTCTTCTTTCATAAACAAGAAGGGTTTCTGTGAGCAGAACTCTTCTTTCATTGATGAAACAAAACACTTGGTTCCAACCCAATGTAAAAGGACAGGAAAATACACACCCATAAAAACTGCAGGACATCAATGTCACAAAAAAAGCTAACTGGTTCCTAAAACAGCATAAAGTATTTGTTACTTAAGTGCTTTGACATTTTTATTTTACTGGAGGGTTAAGTTGACATTTATGTCTTATAAGCTTTTTGCTGAATTTAAGTAGAATATTTTATGTATGCAGTTCTGTTGAGCTTCCTGAAGCAGACCTCTGATCTGGCAGAGTATAAATTAAATTAACATAATGGTCATTGCACTGAAGTCGTTCTGCTCAAGGACAACAAAGGTGGAGGCAACTCCCATGTTTTAGAAATACTGGATGGTCTGACAGACTAAACTATGGCAGTATGAATTAAGAAAATATATTTAATAGAAAGCAGCCAAACTCCCCTGGTTCCACTGTTTAATTCTCTCTTGGGGAAAAGCATTCAATAATATACTACACCACTAATCCAAAATAATAAGAAAATTAAAGAATAATGGTGTCATTTTAAAATGTCTTAGGTTATATAGATCATAGAATCATGGATCTGGAAGAGGCCTATAAGACTACTGATAACAACTCCCTGCTCAGTGAAGGAATTGAAAGCAATGGAGATTTGACAAGTGGTTGTCATATTTTCTCTTGAACGCATCCAAATGTCACACATAAACAAAGCATGGACATTTGTGTTTGACATCTCTCTAGACAATTCAGTGATTCGTCCTACACCAAGCTTTCTGTTACTACTGGCATTATAAATGACATTTCTCCATTAAGCTGTAGTCAAGATAAAAAATTTCTACAGAAAATGACCCGAGTTGTATTGGGAATTTATGCTCCTCTAAGTAGAGTCGCATAGATTGTGACACAAAATTGTCATTAATTAACTAGCTGCCCCTTGTATCCCTAATACCATATCAGGTGCACGAAGTAGTATGCCTCTAGGAATGTTAGAAGCCACCTGCTAATTAGTAGTAATTTGCTCCCACTATTTACATATTTAAGCTTAGGTTGGCATAAATCCGGTAGGATTCTGATTAATATGTCACATATCAAGCAAAAGAAAACTAATATGATTCCATCATAATGACTTTGAAGAGTTACAATGCACTCTCAGTGAAATTATATGACTTATAGACAGCAGCCGCCAAGTAAGCACAAAGAAGCCCCAGTTCTAGGGGTTTTGCTACCAACACAACCTTGTAACACAACCTGGTGATTGAGAAAAATATCACACACAGACACACACACAAATTAAATAAAACCAACACACCTTCCCTCAGCTGCTGTAGAAGAAGTTCCAGTTTCTGCTGTATCAAAATGAAGTGGTCAGTCAAATAACTGAGACTATCGTCAATGAAGTTTGGAGCATCAGGCTTGGAGGAAAGAGCCTTGCCCTTGGCTTTGAGGTGTTCCATTTCGGGAGTCAAACTCAACAGGTCAGTGAGTTCCCTCTGCAGAAATTAAGGACATGCATGTGTGCAAACATTAAAATTGGTCAATAAATATTAAGTTATATTGAACAGAATCGTTTAAGTAACATCACTGGTGCCCAACAATGCAGACCCATAAAACCAATGGGATTAACCTAAGTGTTCACTTATCATTTAGCAATTGACTCATACAGTCTACTACAGCTGCAAACAGCAACTGGAATTGGGCCACTGAGTTAAACTAATCAATAACTTTACCAATCCACATTACTCTTACAGACCATTGCATTTCATGTATCTAACAGGGAACCAGTAGAGATTACCTGACAGGACTCCTTTAGAGTTGTTAAAGGTTGCTGCTGAGCTGGTATAACAGAGTTGTCTTTCAGCCATAATTCTTTGTCTCTTATATTTTTATCAAACTCATCCAGTTCCCTAACATAGATGTTGACTTCATCCTGGTACTGAATTCTCTTTGCTACTTCTTCCAGCTGCAGATCTGTTCCTTTCCATTCCATCAACACTTTCTCTATAGCATTTGCTACATCATCAGTAGGAAGTCCCTCTGAAGAAGAGAAAATAAATCAATAAGTTTTGATCTGCATTAATACAGCATTGTCGTTCTCATCAAGGCTTTCAGATTAAAGACCACCTAGCTCAACATGAGGTCCAACATAACAAATTCCTCATCCATTCCATCCAGGATATAGCACATGGGAGATCTGAAATTCCCCTCTAATTCATATTACATTGCATATATTCATAAATACATTCACCTTACATCAATCCCATGGTTCTTTTGCAAATTTCAACATAACAGATGTTTTATAGCCCTTTAGTAACAAAGGCAAACAGTGAACTTAAAAGTGAATAATTCATAGCTATGGCTATGCATTTTACACGGAGAGAGAGAGTGTCCCCCTTCCTTCCTTCCTAGAACCAATACTTCCTCTCTTTTTAATAAGTTTTGCCTTATATCATGGACAGCTAATCCTGTTTCCATCTAACATGCCACTGTGCATAGAAGGCCAAGCTTCGATGTAGGGAAGCTGCTCTGAGAGTTTAGGAGAAGTAGTAGGATATGTAATGGACATAATGAACAAATACCATTGGAATGGTAAACTTTCAGAAACAGAGGATGAAAATGAATGCATATAACAAATGTTATCTCAATAATGTTTTCAAAACCCTCCACAGCTTGGGACCTGAGTATCTGGCAGAGTGGATCTCCCAAAGGTCAACTGAGGCCCAACCCACTAGAATATCACAGGCGTTCTCACTTCAGGTGGCCACGTGTAGGGAGGCCCAGGAAATGGTGACCCACAACCGGGCCTTCTCTGTGCCTGCCCCTATGCTTTGGAACAATTTGCCAAGTAAGATTCGCCTAGCACAGTCCCTGCCAGCCTTTAAAAAACTCTGAAGACTCAGCTTTTTAGAGAGACATTTGGTGATCTTTTTGGGGGGGGGGTCGTCCTGGCCATAAGTCTGCCTGTGGATTGCTTTGGTCTCTCATTACTGTTTATGTGTTGAGATAATTGATTGTTTTACTTTATTCATTTATTTATTTTTAATAGTCTGATTGTAAATGTGATTGTTGTTAACCGCCTGGAGTTCCTTTGGAAGACAGGCAGTATATACATATATAAATATATATAATATAATATAATAGCAAACTAATTGCATACATCCATTAAGCACAAATTAAATTTGTGCTGCTATAAACATCCATTAGTTAGTTAGTTAGTTAGTTAGTTAGTTAGTTAGTTAGTTAGTTAAAATATTTTAACCCCCTCTTTTTCCTGAGAAAGGACCCAACTGGCTTACAACATTGAAAGACAATATTTAAAGTTTATTTATTATTATTTATTTGTTTCATTTTTGTACCGCCCATCTTCCAGACTGGAACTCTGGGCAGTTTACAAGTTTAAAAAAAAGTTGACGGCAGTTAGTGTACAATAGTTGTTAACACCATTAAAGGCAATATTTAAAGCTAAGAATAAGTGTGAAGCATCTTGAATCACTAAAATATTGATCCTAAGAAAAATAATTAAACAAATATAGAAAACATGTCACTCTGAGAAATAGAAAACACACAAAAATGGAAAACACAAATAGTACTACAAATTCAATCAAAGCAGTAATGGGTAACATTCCATCTAGCAGTCACACAGCAGGTATATATTTACTAAGGGAAAGCTTGTCTGAAGAGAAAGATATTTGCCTGCTTGCAGAAGAACAACAAAGATGGGGCAGGGCAGATCCCCTATGGGAGGGAGTTCCAAAGTCAAGCAGCAGCAACAGAGAAGGCCCTCTCCTCTATCCCTGTCAGATGCATTTGTGAAGGGCTAAGAGAAAACTCTCTATTAAGATCTTAACATCCAAGACAGCCCATAACAGGATATAAAGTTATTGAGATACTTGGACCCAGGCTTTATAAGTTAAAGCCGGGGACCAGCACTTTGAATTGTGCCTGGAAATTGATGGGCTGCCAGTGGAGCTGTAATAAGGGCATTATGTGATTCCTGTAACCAGCCCTAGTCAGCAATAATTGTGAAATTATTTATACTGTCCAGCAAGTCCAACTTTGACTAAAGAAAATAATAAAAGTGAATTTGATGTCACTCCTCGTTCAACAATTACCTTTTTCCATTTGATCCAGCAATTTTTTGCTAAGCAGGCTGAGTTCATTCAATGTTTTCTTCTTTTCAGTCCTTTCTTTTTCTATAACCTATTAATAAATCATTAACAGTGAAAGTGAATACTAAATCTTTTATTAGTGTGGCCACTGTCTGGTAGTGAGACTCCCTAGTAATCTTAATCCGCTCTCACTCTTTTAAAAGTAGAAGACATCTTAAAGCGATGAATAAAAACTCAAGTCCTATTCATGAATAGCTCAAGGCATGTTCCACTGTACAGAGTGCAAACATATGTGAGACTAAATTGTAATTAATGTATGAACTTGGTGAGATTCAAATGTTTGCTTTTAATTAGTTGTATATTCACAGAACCCAAAATTATCACAATCTATTAACAAGTTTCATTTATTTTGTTGCAGCTTCCAAACTTTCTTCATATTTTAGTTGCTTTTTAGACCTCCTGTCCCCATTCTTACCAATTTGTCACTTTCAATGTGTCACTCCAACAAGGACTTATTACTCTTAATCTGATAGTTAAGACCACTGTCTCAGCAGATCCACAGGGACATACAGAAGAAAACATGCTGAGACCAAATATTGGTAAATTTATTTGGCAAGGACTGCTGATTACAAACTTGTCTAGTTCGTGGGAAATAGTTTATTAAACAAAGCAAGTAGCATATCCATTACAACTGAGTTACACTGAATACAAAGACAGATTCAAAAAGTAGCTTGATTTTTGGGAAAGTATCAGTGTGCAACCTTTTAAAAATTGCATCTACAGTGGTACCTCCTAAGTTGAATTGAATTTGTTCTATGAGTCATTTAGTTTTATGAAAAATTCATCTTGCGAAACACAGTTTCCCATAGGAATGAACAGGAAACTTACTCTGTTCCAGAGGTCTGATTAAAGGCCAAAAAAAGGCCTTTTTTTGTTCAGACCTTTTTATAAAGTTCACATTAAAGGCACACACAGCCTGAACATATACACCCACTGCAATGGAAAGCAATGCAAAGATGAACAAAAGAAAGCACCAAGATAAACCCCAGGTAATTCCTGCCAAAAGTACAATGGAAAGCAATGCAAAGATGGACAAAAGAAAGCACCAAGACAAACCCCAGGTTATTCCTGCCAAAAGTACAATGGAAAGCAATGCAAAGATGGACAAAAGAAAGCACCAAGACAAACCCCAGGTCATTCCTGCCTGCAGAGCAATGGAAAAGAATGCAAAAGCAAAAAACACAACACCAAACAAGAAGACCCAGGTCATTCCCACCAAAAGTGCAATTGAAACCAATGCAAAAACTCAAAAGAAAGCATGGAAACCTAAACTCCTTATCTTTCCAAGTTCTAAAAGCCCAAAAGCTGTTGCAAAAAACATCCAGAATGGCTCCAAAACTTGATGAAAAAATTCTTCCCACCCCTTCACAAACTATGGGGGCGCAGTGCAACATGGGTACACTTGTATCAAAATATGGAGTGGATTTTCATCTTGTGAAGCATCCCATAGGAAATTTCCGTTATGCGAAGCAACCCTGTACTGTACTTGATTAACAGTGGCCTTCAGCCAGATGGATGAAAATAGAGATGTAAATAAACAGAGATTCAAATTCAACAGCGATCCAAGATTTTTTTATCAATAATCCTATTTTTAAGGGCCAAGATTTTAAAAAAAAAGATCAGATCATATACAGTTGTGTCTGTAAATTTAACTATCTGACAGCGTATAAAATGCACTTCAAATGAGATATACTTCTGGGATGCTCTGTGGCAGAACAAGTTAATTATGCTATACTTTCATCTCCCCGTCTGCAGGGTGTATGGAAAGATTATTAGTTGCTTCTAGGAGCTCAAATCAGGATTCCACCATAGCCTCCTACTCTCCTGAAAAATTATAAGGATTTCTGCAGGGTCCATTTCTAAAGATAAAGCCTCTACGAAATGCACTTCCTCTTCTAGAATGAAAAAGGAAATTAAAAAAGAGAAAGCAAGCAGGTGGGAGGGGGAATTTGTATAATAAATCTCAAAGCATGGCCTACCACAACTACAAGAGTTATTGCTTTTGGTCAGTACAGGAGAGGATGAGTGAGGGACACTTTAAAGATATTTAATAATGGAATTTAATCCGCAGGAAACTTCCGGATCAGACTCGACCCTCAGCTGATAACAAGCTTAAGCTGACAAAATAACCCATTCACTGAAAATGCCTTCCCATTTCTCACATTACCTTCAACGTTTCTTTCATGTCCAAAGTCTCTCTCATCTTCTTGTACTCTTTGATCTCTAGGTCTTGAATGGCAGCTTTTGATTTCAAAATCCAGTTCAACAACTCAGCAATTTCCGAATCAAACCTAGTATTGGAAGTTGAGTCATGTTTCTATTTGTTTTGGGTTTTTTTTTTTAAGAAATGGCTCCCCTTACAAACGTTCAAAGAACACACCATGTTTTAACAATGCAATCTATTCAAACAGTAACACATATTGAATGCTAGCGAACCTTTCTTCAGTGTACCCATGTGGCTTCTTGAGGCTGGCTGTTTCGCCCATGGGAAAGTAGGCTCAATCAAATCACCACTGTGTCCTCCCCCCACACACACTTTACCTAGAGACTGGCAGGCCAAGGGATTGCAAAAATTCTGCCTGCAGAACGGTGATGGTATCACTGGCAAGGGGAGATATTATCTGATTAAATAATTCTCCCTTCTATCCTGCAGATTGTCTTACTCATAAGTATAGCAGGACCACCGTATCCACAGGGAATCAGTTCTGGAACCACCAGCGGATAGCAAAGTATGTGGATAAGAGCAAATGCTCTTATCCAAGGATAATGGTGGTGACAGGGGTGCTGGGGAGAAAGCTTTCACCCCGGCCACCCCCCAAATGCTGAGTAGCACGGCGGCGGTAGCACCTGCTAGTTTTCTTTTTCTTTTCTTTTTTCCTTTCTCTTCACCGCCGCCACCAGCAAACAACCTTATTCACCGCTGGGCTCCGGGGGGAGGGGGGACTTACCGGTGCCATCGGTGGCTGGTTTGTGGCAGCAGCAGCAAAGAGGAAAAAGAAAAAAATATACCTGTGTCACTGCCACTAGCCAAGTACCCTCCTCGCTGCTGAGCTCAGCAGTCAGCCTGTAGGGGCAGCGGTAGCAGCAGCAAATAAAAGAAAAAAAAGACTTACTGGTGCCATGTCCCCCACCCACCCTTGTCGCCACCGCCGCTAGCCAACCACCCTCTGGAGTGGGGTGGGGACTTTAACGATCCGCCTTGCCAACCGGCCTTGGGCGGTGGATCAGAAGTTTGAGTGGTTTCACTACAGGGAAGCCATACCAGCCATGAAAATGTCCCCTTGCCAGTGACATTATTCTTCTGCAGCAGATACATATGCAACAGGATTTTGGCCTGTATGTGTACTATCCCCTCATGTATTACATTTCCCGTGTTCCCTCATTTCAGACAGTATAATAGAATGCTGTAACTGTAAAGGAGGGCATGCATTCTTGAGATTAGAACAAACTGTACAGAGGACAAGAGAGGAGAAGGGGAGGTCATAGTCACTGACAGGTGATGAGCACTCTCTTACCTACTCCTCCACATTGTCAATCATCATTCGCAAGACAGATGATAACCACAGCCCCAGTGTTTACAAAAAGAAGATACAAAGTAATTTTATAGACAGTTATACATACAAAAAGCGCCCACAGACAAAACGCCTTATTTTACAATACTGCAGATATCTACACATATAGAGAAGGTGAGAACAAGTGGTCATCCCTTAAACAGAAAATCAACTAGCACATTCTTACTTTTTCTTCATTTCAGTATCCAGGCATGTTTGTCTTTTCTTTGGCAGGGGAACTGGAGAGGATTGTTCCACTTTGGACTGCTTTACTATTTTCTGCTCTTTCATAATGACAGATTCGGTGCTGAACTTTGGGGAAATTTGGAAGATCTCAACATTGGTAGCAGCCTGAGTAACCTAAAGGAGTTGTTTAAAAAGACACTTCTGTGGATCAATGAACTGTCATAATATTTAAGGACTGGATGCAATATATAAACTATAAATAAAGCAAGAGGCTGTTTTCATATGAATAACAGTAGTCCAAGACATAAATTGCTTCTTCTCCCTCCTGCGACAATATAACCAGAAGGTATTACCAGTGCCTGTCACTTTCCCCTTATTTTAACTTGTTGTGTACAAACTGGGGGCCTTGGTTCATCACAAGTTCTAAACTATTTGGAAAGAAACTATGGATTATGCAACCAATCTATTTAACTACTGCTTGTGATATATCGTAATGCACTTATAGGGAAATTAAAGTAAATGCTGCAGAGGTTTTTCCTCAACCCTGCAAAGAAAAGAGGTAGGGATATGAAAGACCCCACAGCTTTGATAAGCCTAGTTCCAATTAATGCACACAGCACAAGATCATGAATTAGTATTATGCATAAACAGCGCCAGTAACTATAGTAACACCTTGAACGCTGACCCAGCTCAACTCAAGTAGCTTTAAGTACCATCTAGTGAGAACATACAAGCATGAACTTGACTGCATTGTCCATACGTTAAAAGGCACAATTCCTTTATCATACTTGCAATACTTCTTCTGTGTTCTTTTCAAAAGAAATCCCACCATCGCCATTATATGTTCATTAATTGCATATATGTACAGCTGGCTTGTATCAAGTGAAATCATTAACTGAATGTTTACCTGACCCAACTATTCTCAACTCTGCAGAGCTCGAAGGGACCCTATGGATCACTGAGTCCAGCATCTGTCAAGGAGGTACAGGGAGAAATTGACCTCCCAACCTCTAGCCCTGCAGCCAGATCCTTAAACCACTGGCCTATTCAGCAATTCTTGCTTCATCTTTTTGGCCTTTTCTTCAGATTTAAGTTTTCCTTCTTTCATTTCTCTACTTCCTCCACTTCTAGTCTTTCTCCTCTACATCTTCAAGATTTATTCCCCAAACTTCAGGAAGGAAACTTATTGTCTGAATTATCTGGCCCATGATACAGCACTTTTCAGTCTACAGCAAACACCATGTCTGCTTTGAAATGTTAAGGAAGTGGTTCCCAACCTGGGGGTCGGGACCCATTTGGGGGTCAAATGACCATTTCACGGGGGTCGCCATAAGCCAGTGATGAAAAAGGCACAAACGGTTTGGGGCTGGAGGAAGAGGAGGAGGAGGAAGGGGGGAAAGAGTGAGTTACAGCTTGATAGGTTGGAGGCAATGTCAATCAATGGCACCGGAGGCTGCGATTGGCTGAGGGTGCCTGTAAGAGGGAAGTTTTCTATGGCACCTATAGCATAGTGGCCTGCCAAAAGGGGCTTGTGGCCTCTTCCAAGCACAGCATGAGGAACTGTATTAAAGGGTTGCGGCATTAGGAACTTAAGGAGCCCCTGTGTTAAGGGATTTGTCTGGACACTTGACAATCTTCTCTAACCACCATTATCAAAAATTCTTCATTGATCCACTTTTATCTGTAAATCAAGCATAAATTTCAAGAGAAAAGCTAGATACCATGTCATTCACCTATTGTGTAAACAAGTAAAGCAAAAGAGGTCTCAGTCCTTTCCCTTACAGATTTCTTAAGGTGAATATTTGTGTTTTTGTGAAAAGGACCTGGAAGCTCAAGAAATGAAGATAGTATTTTTATGGTACCTGATCAGAGTAATCCTCAAGCTTCTGAACTAAACTGTCCCACCTCTGTGTGAGTTCTTCCAGATCACTGTCAATTTTCTTCAATGCCTTCTTGCTGTTCAAGAGCTGTGCCACATCCTGAGCCATCTCATTTAACTGCTCTAATGTCTGACGTTTCATTCCTATGTCTTCTTTCAGAACCTGATGGCGAAACAAAACATAGCCGCTCCTTTTTTACAACATTGTATTTTGTCCAAATTTACCAAGGTAGTGAAGCACACGTGTGGTTCTACGGTGACATTCCCAACAACTAAGTGAAGGTGGAGCCTTGCTATAGAAATAGAGGGATCAGTTTTTCTCACTTTCTTCTTATTGTTTAAGAAACTTACCATGTTAACAAGGTAATTTTCTTAATGAATAAGAAAAAAAGAGAACAACTGATACCTCTATTTTGGTTGCAAGAGGAACTTCACTACAGATCCATACTTTTGCTTCAGTACAGGTCCACTCTTTTTCACATTTGGATAGATGAAATCTGTGGCTGCTTCGTAATACAGGAAAGCTCGTGATCACAAGGTATGCATACACTGTGCCCCATAACATATTCTTGAGCACCTTATTACTCCTTGAAACTACTTTCCACCCTACACCTTCTTCCTGCTAATATTCACGCGAGTGCATCTTGGCTTGCTGCAATCATGCTTCCTTTTCCAAAACAACCATTTACACTTTGTACTCCTATATAGGACACATGCTTGAGTTGACCAGCCACATGTCTTTTGAGTATGTTTGAGGGCCTTGTAATTTTCACACTGCATTCTTCAATTATGGGTGAAACCCAAAGGAATTTTCCCATGTCTTCAAAAAGTAATTTAAGAACTTGCTGGACCATGAAATTAGTACAAGGATGGGACAAAGATGATCCTTTGGCATTACAGTGATGGCAAGTTGGCACGAAGACAAGCGTTTAGGATTATGAGGCTAGCTGGGAATGTAAAGCAAGCAATACTCACTGCCAGCTTTCGAACGTTCATGCCAAGCTCTTTTTGATCTTTGAAATTGCTTGTTTGCACTTTGTTAAGAGCCTCCTCTTTTTCAATTAGCCAGGCCTTCAATAAGCACTACAGAAAGAGAAGAAAATACACCACGGGGAGAAAATTTCACACAACTCTCCTACAATTAGTTAATTACTACCCCCATCATGCTATATTAATTTCAACACTACCTTGGAATCACTCCAATGTTTTGGTCCACTTTGCTGGCATTCGCTACAGTAGAGCTAGGCTAAAGGCTGACTTCTGTTTCCCAACACAATGTGTCCCACACACTCAAACTCGTACGAGCTGTTTTGCAGAAACAGCTTTATGTGGGATGTGGCCTTCAAGCTTTTTTCACTAGAAAGCTAACAATCTGATATCAAATCCAGCCAATGCTAGAAACTTTCTGTAAGTTCACAGATAAACCATCAGTGCCAAAGTAATACAAAGAATGACAACCAATGCCTGGAAAATCCAGTCAGATTTTTTAACAAGTAGGATTTAATTCTACAACTAAATGTTCACAGTTCTGCATTGATATTTAGTTCACTGAAAGCCCCCTATTCAGAAGGTCATGTCTGTCTCATCCTCTATTACAGCAGCAAACTTATTTTCCCTTACATGATGAATATAAAAGCAAAACTACCCAAACCAAGGTCTTTAATCCATTAACCTGACCTTAAAGTACCACAATACAAATATAAATTATTAGGGATCGGCTCCATACAAAAAACGAGAGGCTGTTTTGTCATGTCATGAGGTTTCAAAATGAAACGAAATGGCAGTTAGCGTTTCGTTACGAAATGAAACACCATTTTGCCCTCTAGAACAAAACGTATTTAAATGTACCAGAATGAAACATATTTTTAAAAATATGTAATGGAAAATTACTGATGCCAGACA
This sequence comes from Phrynocephalus versicolor, assembly GCA_023846285.1. Classification (NCBI taxonomy): domain Eukaryota; kingdom Metazoa; phylum Chordata; class Lepidosauria; order Squamata; family Agamidae; genus Phrynocephalus; species Phrynocephalus versicolor. The sequence goes on along the minus strand of JAHTLZ010000114.1, from coordinate 14,074,174 downwards.
TGCAAATGGCAGGGGTACCTTCTGCAAGTGATTTTAGGTAACCCAAAGAGATTTGGGAAGGTTTGGGGGCACAGAGCTGAGTTATGAACCTCCAAAAGGGGTGTCCCTAAGAAAAAAAACCTTTCTAATTGAAATCAGAAGCTAATTGGACAAGTGATAGTGCTGTCACTGGTTCCCATTGATTCCAATTAGAAAGGTCTTTTCCTAGGAGCACCCCCTTTGGAGCTTCATAACTCCGCCCTGTGACCCCCCAAACATTTCCAAATTTCAAGGGCTTCCCTAAAATTGTTAGAGGAAGCTAAGCCTGCCACTTTGGGGGTGAAATATGCATGGGATCAGTATTTTCTATAGCACAGAGAATATGCTGCAGCACCCGGCACAACACTAATTAAACACTCACACCCCCTTTAGAGCTTAATATCTCAGCTCCCCGAGACCCAAACTTTTCCAAACTTTAGGGAGTAGGCTAAAATTGCTTGGGGAAGCTACCCATCAGTCTCTCTCTCTCTCTCTCTCTCTCTCTCTCTCTCTCTCTCTCTCTCTGTGTGTGTGTGTGTGTGTGTGTGTGTGTGTCATACTTTTAAAAATATACAGTACACTGTTAACTTATAATGACCCTCATTGCACAGTGGTTAAACTGCTGTTTAACTGTTTCTTCTTCTGATCTGATTATCTCAGTCTTTTGCTTCCTTATGGAAGAGGGGCAACCTCTCATTAACACTAGTGAGGGAGGCTTATTGCTAATATAGAAAGTTGCAGAGGTAGTTGTCCTGACCAAAAAATATATTCCAAAATCCATACTGAGATAGTATTTTTAAGGCAATGAGAAGAATGCAAAAAGTATGCCAGTTTTCAGGAATCTCTTCATCAGGCAAGATACTGCAATCACTGGAGGTGAGGAAGCTTGATCCTAAAGCCATTGAATCTGAATCCCATGACATGCTATGGAGAAAGAAGGCTCTGCAAATCTTCAGTTGGGTTTTTCCAGAGTAGCCCACAAATTTGCTGGGGTGGGAAAGGCCTAAAGTTTTTGGAGGCCCATATTATAAGCAGGGGGTGAGTCTACTGTTAAATCAAAGGGAAATGTGGTCTCTCTATTCCTATTATCAGCCATCCTTTAGCTGTTACTGTTTGCACTCAAAAACCTAACAAATTAAAATGCCTACATATGAACTACAAAGATACATTTGATTTCAAGCGCAGTTTGGCCCTGAATACCAGTTGCTCAGAATGACAGCAGGATAAATTATTGTAGCCTTTGTGTCTCGTTTGTGTGCATCCCAGGAGCCTCTGACAGATGTGGGCCAAAAACGGAAAAGATGCTGATGTTCCACCATTACACCCAGAAGGACTCCTACACTGTTATGTTCCTCATCTTCACAGCTATTGTGAGAGACAGACAATCCTATACGCTAAAGGGAAATTGAAGTCAATGGACCCACATGCTCCTTACCAAATAAACTGCTACTTGAAATCAGGAGAAAACACAACCCAAAGTCTTTAGCAGCTAACGCTACTGCACTCTAATCTTACAAATCACCCTTAACACGTTATAATTATTTAACGCACCTGGGAGGGGGGCATTTCAGACTATACAAACACTTCTTTCTCTTTAATTAAAAAAATTACAAACATAAGAAATGTTATTCAAACACTTCCACAATCACCACTGAGTTCATTCCCTGAAATAAATTACTGCACAAATAAAAGTGTGCCAACTCAGGCCACAACATGAGTGTACGGTATTTCTAAGTAGTTGTAGCTGACAACTACCCAGAGGCAATGTAAATTCCACAAGCCCAAAAAAACACAAAGTGGTCAAATGATAGATATATATGACAGCTTCTCTTTTAAAAATGTAAAAGAAATACAATTTATTAAAACATGCCAGAGAATGATGTTCTTATATACTTGTGAAACACTGACATTTCTCCTAAGCTATCTTGACAGACAAAATGTCTCCTGATTTTTTTCAGCTTCAGAAAACTAACCAAGTTCTCAGTCTCTTTTGAACCAAAATGACTTTTAAAAAAAAGAATGTCTCCTTTGACCAATTAGTGCAGTCCCTTTTTGTTCAAACTGGAAGTGTGGTTTTCATTTCTGAACATTGAAATTAACATGCAACAGAAATGTATTTGAAACAGGATGCCACTTGGTCACTAAGATTCACCAAAAACATAAGCAAAAAAATCTTGATTAGTAATGGATCACTGCAACTCCCACTATATGTACCCTAACTTGACTCTGGATGAGGAATAAAGCTGAACTGAGCTTTATTTTTCAAAGAAATTTAATTTTAACTTCAAAAGAAGATCAATGTGCCTTCTAAATTTTTTTTGCCTAAGAATACCATGAAATGTTAACGTCACTTTTTAAAGAACATTGTTATTTCATATAAAAAGGTCTAAGTTTTAGCCAAGTACATGGAAACAACAAAGATATACAATGAATAAAAACACTTCACCTGCTCTTCCAATAGTTCTTGCCATAAGATATTAATATCCTGCAGTTTGAGCCATCGTTCCTCGGTCCAGCGACAGACAGCTGTCCACCGTTCACCAAGCCTCTGGGGGAAAAATTGAGTCAAAACTTTTGAACAGCTATGCATGAATTTATTATGTTCCATGACTAGATACTAGATTGAATCCAGTCTGAATGATCTTTATAAGCAAATATGACTAAACCAAGACTATCTTACTTGGGCTTATAATGAGAAAGAAAAGACACACTGGAAAGCTCAGTGGACATCAGGCATCAGGGTTTGCATAACTTGACCCAGTGAATTTACAAAGCACAGAGGCACATCAAAGTTGGGCAACTAAACAAATGGCCAGGGATGCAACCAAGACATACCCCAGCACCCCATCAATTAGCCACTCTATGCCAATCCAAATGAGATTCCAGCCCATATTGCTGGAAAAACTAGAAGGCAGCAGGAACCAAAGACCATGCCTGAGATCAGACAGATCCAAGAAATGGCTTTCTGTTTGCAAACCCTGAACAACAGGCTATTTTGGAAGTCATTAATCATCACTGTAATCTATAAGTCAGAGGTGACATTACGTAAAATAACAACAGCTGTGTTCCATCACACCAGTATAGTTCGAGATCTCTTTCTTAGTTCACACCTAACATCCACCTAAATCAAAAGAGGGCAAAGTGCAGTCCATGGGCAACACATAGCATAGATCCAAACTCTTTCTTCAGCCCCAACAAAGCTTGGGGGGGGGGGATAATATTATTTTTATCCGGTTAACCTATTTTCTATTTTTAAAACCACATAAAGCTCCCTTATTTCTCCTTATGCCAAACTCCTCTGAGACACTCCTCTTAGACCATAAAAGCATGACATGTACTCACTCACCTGCAGTTGTTCTTCCAGGACAGCAGTGGCACTCTCACCACTGTTTTCATCAACAATGACCACCATGTGAGTTAGTGAATTTACTTTAACCTGTTCTGCTTCAAGATCATGTTGTAGCACCTAAAAATTAACAAGGGCAGGTGTGATTTTTTTTTTGTTCTTCCTTTAGCCAACTGAATGCACTGTATTTTGTTTAAGCCACTGTTTTCCTAATGAGCTACTCTTAACTCCCAATATGTTTCTGAGGTGCAGCATTACCCCCTCACATCAGGACATGCAATCTTTATGTCAATTCCTCTGGTCAGCAAATGATTAGAGACAAGCGGACAGAGGGCCAAATCCAGTCTGGAAGCACCTTATGGAAACTGAAAAGAAGATCAGAAATTGAAGAGAATAATTGCTGCAAAATGTGCAGCAATTTTCAATAAATTAAAGTAATGTTTTACATAAAATGAACAGGTCATTTTGAATCATCAAACTTAAGCACCACAAAACATTGCAAGACCATCAGTTCCTCTCAAAATTCTTCCCTTGGTACTGCCATTTGAGCCTTGCCTTTCTAATTAAGATAAAATATTTTCATTAATGCCACTTTATCTTCAATGTATCTATTGCATTCTGTGGCTCAAGAGACAAGCATCACAGGTAACCTAATGAAAATGCTTCTTTGGAACTCAGGAACGGGAAAATGGGGGAAATTTCACACTGGCTGAAATCCTATTGCTTAGTATAACAAGTCACACTAGAACAGACTCTTCTGAATCAAGAGGGATTTGTTGAGTCAGCTCCTCTGCAAGTTCCATTGATTCAAACCAGCCTACTCAAGTTGACTTTCTTTACAACATTTGAGTAAACTGAGTTCTTTAGCAACATTTCAATAAACAGAGTCAACAGAGAAGTTGGCTCACAAATCCCCATTGATTCAATGGGGCTACTCTCGTCCAATTTACTATGCTAAGCACCAGTTTTGTTTTGTTTTTTGACACTCACTGCAACATTATCTGGAGTACCGGGTAAATGTAGCTTTGTTCAACAAAGATACTTTTTCAAAAGCAGTAAACTGCATCCACTAGAATAAAATGCATGAAACAAGATCACTATCTATAAATTTGTATATTGTATCCTACTATGAGATTGGATCTAAATTAACATTATGCAGAAGCACACAGGGAAATTCAAAATCTACTATAAAAAATCAAGTTCCTTTCTAAACGTTTCTACCACAGATACAATGAAGACAACTGAGTTTCCACATGACATTTATTTCTGGTTAAACAGGAAAAGGGTTAGAAATACTTTATGTTCCTCCATCTGGTGTTGAAAGGTCTCCAAGTCTTCAACTGAGCTCTGAGAGTCCATCTTTTCAATGCGTTCTTCTGTCACACTCAACCAGTCGGACAGCTGTTGCAGCTGTTTCTTCTGTAGCTCCATCAATACATCATGCAGGCTAGCCATGGCAAAAAACACACACCATGAATTATTTCAGTCCTACTCTTAAAAGGAAACTGGCATAAAAACAGCAATGTAATCCAGTGCATATTTATTTCCTGTATTCAGGAAAGCCGCCTAAGGCAAGTGTAAAATACGCACCACCAAGTAAAATGAATGTACTAGTGAGAAGACATGTATAGAATTGTGCTGCAAGTGCATCAGCATAAGGAAAGCAGTATGAGGAGGATAAAAGCCTAGTCCCATGTAGTAAAAACTTATTCCCACTGCGGATTCAGTGGGAATGACTTTTTACTAGATGGGACTAGGCTTGTGGCCTACGTGAAACCTACATCCAAGCAACAATGAGTAGTTCTGAACTGCATTTTTGTGCACCATCATCATCATCATCATCATCATCATCATCATCATCATCATCATCATCATCATCAAAAACTTTATTTTTATGCCGCCTTTCTCCCCGAAGGGACCGAAATCAACAATGTGTACTCCTGAAATAGATATTACTAATAGAAAAATTATTCTTCTCTGCACAGTCCTCCAGTGCCAAAATTGCTATACAAGCTGACAGACCCCCAAAGTAGATTGAGGGGAGAGGGTGATATGTGATAGAAAAGGGCAATCAGAAATATCGCTGCACAATGCTGAAAGGCATCCTGTCTCTTTTTTTAAAAAAAAAAGCCAGTTAACGTGATCATCTATTAAAAGAGCTTTTTTTTGGGGGGGGGGTGGATGCCATCAGGAACTGTCCTGATACAAGTTCTTTCTGGGATGCATTAGGGAAACATTTGGGAAACAAGAATGGGAAGGAACTTTTATCCAAGGTCAAAGTGCTTCATAGTCTAGAACAGTGATGGTAAACCTTTTAGAGACCAAATGCCCAAACTGCCATTCAAAACCCAGTTATTTTTCACAAAGTACCAATATGGCAATTAAACCAGAATACACTAGTACCTCCGGTTACAAATGCTTTGTGTGCTACCCTTCAGGAAAGTGAGGACTGCAGAACCGGCTTTTGAATTTCCCGTGGCCACAGCACCCTCACTGCTCTTTGATCCTCGATTTCCTGAAGGGTGTTACCCTTCTAGAAAGCTAGGACCAAAGAGCAGGGGTGCTACCCTCTGGATAAGCAAGGATTGAAGAGAAGGCTTTTGAAACTATCAGTCCTGCAATAAACCCTACTTTGCATCTTGATCTGATTCCTTAGTCCAATGTTGCTGAACCTACGGTACGGGTGCCAAAGGTGGCATGCAGAGCCCTTTCTGTGGCCATCTCAAAAGCGGCGTGGCTGGAGAGTAAACTGGGGCTACAAAGGAGCCCACAAACCATTGCCTCCACTTCGCCCGGCTCTCTGCATAAAGCCTTTTCGGCAGTCTCGAAATGGCTCTGTGCAGAGAAGTGGGGGAGAGGGAGGCAGCAGTTTGTGGGCTCCTTCATAGGCCATGCCGCTTTTGAGATGCCCAGAGCAGCATGGCTGGAGAGTAAACTGGGGCTACGAACTAGCCCACAAGCCGCTGCCTCCCCTTCGCCCAGCTCTCTGCACAGAACACAGTGATGTGCTCCAAGCAAAGGGGGAAGTGTCGTGGCTGTGAGGGGGCGATGTCGTGTGCTCACAAAAAGGACTCCACATGCCACCTTTGGCACCCGTGTCATAGATTTGCCAACACTGGTCTAGAAACTCTTTCCTCCTTTCTGCACCTCCCACTAAAATTATGTGTTTTGGCCCTGATATTTAAGCCCTCTTGTACACTAAGTTGCACTCATCTTTGCCAGTGCCTTTGTGGGCCTGAGATATTCACCTAATGCAGAGAGAGAATGCTAGCTCCACACCAGGGCTTTCTAAGTGTTCGGATCTACATGCTATGGTTCTATATCACTAATGTGTAAGGGCAAGTGCTTACATTTTCTCCTACCATAGCTGCTCCTAGCACCAGATTCCAGTTTAAGAGCCTACATAACACTAGCTTCTCTTAATATTTTCAACAGATTTTATTCAGAAATGAAAGTCAGTATCCTACTAAGCTTTCACTGTGCAGAAAACATCACCAACATAATAATGCCAGATTCTGTTGTTTAAACAAGTATTGCTGTTGGCAAAGGAAGGTTGTTGTTTTCTTCATGGAGATCACCATTGCACAACATCCACACTCGCATGAGCAGCGGAATCCTGCATTTCCACACTAGCAACATGTTCCACTTGGCCAAACCGCCAAAGGAAACTGGTTTAAGATTAACTATCTTTAGGAAGGACTTCATGCCCCTATACTGAAAATAGTAACTGAAACACCAAATTATCAGACAACAGTCCACATTTTTAACATTCCTATTAACTACACTTTACAATACATTTTACTTTAAAAGTTGTTGAAACCACGGGTGTGTGTGGGGGGGTGGATTGGCCTGTAATCTTATAACAAGAACATCAGTATCTTATGTGTGAAGCACTCACTGTGACTGCCGATCCATACTTTCCACTCGAAGGGCCTCCCATCTAGAATTCAGCAAGGTCATTTGTTCTTGGATTTCACTTTCCTCCTCCTCTGACAAATTGCCCTGGGCTATTAATTGATTACCAGCCTGAAGCACACTACCCACGCTACTCTGGTGGGCAGTCAACTCCATCATAAAAGCCTAAGGAAAAGTTCAAAAGATTAGATCAATAATAGCTACATGGATTTTGAAAGCCTTCTAATAAGCAGATATACTTACCTTACAAGATGGGGGGGGGAGGAAATAAGATGGAAACCTCAAGGGCACAAACCCACCCACTCACCCCGACCACTAAGACCTGAAAACTTCACAAAAACACAAATGGACTTTTGTTCTTAAATGCAATTATTTGTCTGTGGCTGAGCCATCCTTAGGATTTTGTTTTTAGAATGACAGCCTTAAATGTTGTTTTTGGAGCTCACTGCCAAATTAGGAATGAGATTAATCAAGTTCATGTTCATGTTCAGTTTACAGATTGGCCATTTTCAACCATATGAAAATACATACAAAACCACATAAATGCACAATAGAACAGATAAAATACAAGACAAATGCTAAAATTTAGAATAATCATAAATATATTTTATTTAAGTGAATCACCCCTGCAGGCAACTCCTATTTGTTCAATGTAGTGGGATCTTATGCCCACCGCCTTAGATATAAATTTAGCTATGTTTCTGACAACTTGAGTATTAGGACTCTGGAGCAGATATGAAAGTCTATGATCCACATTCCAGTGGGCTGTTTTACCCAACAGGGCAGATAGACAGTTTTGCCTGGCAACAGAATATAACACACAATCAAATAAAATATGTGCAAAATCCTCAGTAGCAGGGCCCCCACAAATACAGATTCTTTCATGATAAGGCAGTTGGTGAAAACATCCATGCTTGTTCATGGAATGCAGAAGTTGAGATTAATCATACCACTGCCTGCTTGGTTGTTTTTAAGTATGTTTCTGATACACATCAGGAAACTAACTTCTTGCTCACACCACAGCATGCAACAAGAATGAGCTCCTCAATCCCAAAGTCATTATTAGAGCCAAATGAAAAATGTACACTTAATTTCCACTGGAGCAAATGCTACCTTCAACGGGTCTGACCCAAACAGAGACCAGGGTGGGTGGCAGTGACCAAACATTTAGACAGCTTTTCTCCACCTATCACAGTATCTACCTAGATTTGCCTCATCATACAATTGCAAGTTAGAAGACAACTGATTTGTACACAGGGACCAATCATGTGATTGTCATAATGTGTCAGAATCTGGGTGGGTTTGTGGGGAAACAGTGCACAAGAAAAAAAAAGTTTAGAAAAATCACACTGTGAATGACCAAGAGTAAATCTTTCAATGTTGTTGATAGTCGCTGCTATTTGGAGACTTTGAATATGATTATGCCCACAGAAACGAAAGGCCATTACATGGAAACTATATTAAACCAGCTTCCAGGTGGCAGGGATACTTTAGACACGAGTCCTAAGTATAACCTAATGAACAAAGAAAGATTTTTCCAAAGACTTGCATGACGTGGCAGGGAGAGTTGACGTTCACTGCTGCAACAGGTATGTGTGTTCTGTCCCGTCAAGTTATAACTGACTGAGAGTGACTCTAAAATTGTCCCTAATCTCAAGTGAACATTCAGATCATGGATCTAGTCCTAGTTTATCACTGAGTCCAATACACTACACTGGGGATCCTGTGTGTAGCAGGGATATAATATATAATTCTAACTTCAATGGTAAAATTTTGCCTTGCAACAAACACATCATTTTAATGGTCAGTCCTTTTCATTAAAAGAAACCACTGCCAACAAAAGTATTGTGAGAAAAATCTCCATTCATGGTTGCATAAACCCTGCACCCATTGCAAAAACAAATTGCAATAACAAATAGATTTCTTAAATCTATACACAACTGAAGCGGCTACAGTCTTAATCTCACAACAGTAATATAGATAAATAAAAAATAAAATGAACTCCCCCCCCCCAAAGTAACTCCCATGTGTAGCTACTGAATTCGCTACAATTTCAATTCAGTTTAATTCCTCCTTTATTCTGAAATAGAGATGGGCACAACTCAAAAAAATGGTGTTTCGTTTGTCATTTGTCGTTTAGGGGGTCCGTTTCGGTTCGTTTTCGTTTTTCGTGAATTTTTGCAAAAAAAATCATTAACGAAATGAAAACGAAAATGAAAAATTGCTCATTTCGTTATGTATTACAGTTCAATGTATTTGCGCAACGAAAATGAAACGCACAACAAAATTCCTGGGGTCCGTTTCGGTTCGTTTTTGTTTTTCATGAATTTTGGGGGGGGGGAAATCATTTTTCGTTTCGTTACATAACGAAACGAAAAATGAAAACGAAAATGAAAAATTGCTCGTTTCGTGCCCATCTCTATTCAGAAACTCAACTTTTGTAAAACAACTAGTAAACATGAATGAATAATTGCTTTTGCTCTTCCCTAAGTGAGTTAATCATTAAAAATACATCAAAAAAGGATCAAAACCAGAAATGCTCATGTTAAATGCAAATCTGACCTCTAACAGCATTTAAATTAGTCAAGATGAAGAAACTGATAATTTTCCTGGAAGTAGGAACCTATGACTCATTAAGCAAAACACAGCCAGTAAATCATATATTAAATCACAATGTCATGTACGTCACACCCACAAACTGCTATATTCCTGGGCAGGCCACTGCAGACTTACCTACAATGTGTACTTTTCAAACTAGGCCAGTCAATTAACCTGCATAAGCTTCAATGTCTTTAAAATTGAAGGAAGTTACTTGAATAAAATAGTCAGTCCTTAAGCATGGAGGGGTGCTTTTTTGACATAATGCATGGATGTGTCAGAAAATATTCTCTCCTGAAAGAGGCATCCCATTGTTTGTAAACACAAGAGGAAACACAGAGATGGAGGGGAAAGTTGTAGGTCACCTAGTTCAACTCTCCAGCTGGTGACTGTCCAACCACTGCTTCAAGACCACCAATGAAAGCAGAAGACATATCCTTAATCACGCCTGGTTCATCATGTGAAAGTGGGACACATCATTTTAAAGGAGTTATACGCACACAGGAAGCTACCCAAACACAAAGTGACCCCATGGGTCCCTCTTGACTGAGGAGTGTCAACTACGATGAGCAGTAGCTTCCCAGGGTTCGCAGCAGCTTTCTTGGAGATCTCGTAGTCCCCCATTAAATTACAAGCCAAGCCTGATCTTGTTAAGTTTCTGAATTCAGACTTGACCCGGTATGTTCAGAATGGCATGCTTGTGATATGAAAAAAGAGGGAGGCCTCCAGAACTTTTACTCTTGTACAAAAAGAAACAGTTTCAGTAAGTGAAATCGTTGTGAAAAAGTAAACCTGAATTCCCACACACACCACCACCAACAACAACAAGAACAACAACAACAATTAATGGCTCATGAACCCTACTGTCTTTTTCATGTAGTCACGAGGATCATGATAAAAAATCTTACTGTGTGTTTACTAAATCACCACACAAACACACACCAAATACCCACTTCGTGTGTAGCAAACTGTTCCTTAACTTCTTCAACATCATCCGATATGTCTTCCTGCTCTTGAAACGTGTCCTCAGCAGAAAGCAGCCATGTGAGAACCTCCTCTAGAGCAACTTGGTAGCTATCCAGGTCCATCTCCACATCGGTCACCGTGCTTGGGGTTTCCGCTCTGGAACCCCCATAATCCTCTTCCAAGCTTGCACTCTGAAAAGCAGAAACAGCGATCTGACTGAGGGCTACTTCTTTGATTAACAAGTGCATGTGTTATATAGAGGAACTAGGGTAGGGGCATGTGCTGTGAAACCTACTACAAACAATGCAGCAAAATCCTCATATCCACTGGGAACAGGTTCCGACACACTCACCAATGATGAAAAACATCATTTACAACTACAGTAACAGTATTTTAATAGTGAACACTAAACACAGCACGGTCTATGCCCCCTCTAGTGGCCAGTTCTGGTAATAACATCAGAGAAATTTCTCAAGTGAATGCTATACATGACATCAGTTTTGGCAAACCTATGGCACTGGTCCCAAGAGCCCTTTCTGTGGACACCCGACATAGCCCCTCCACAGCCACCTGTATTCAGGTTAAATTGTTGTACAGTATTGGCACTTTGTGAAAAATTAGTGGGTTTTGAATTGCAGTTTGGGCACTAAAGGGTTCCCTAGGGACCTCTAGTGACCAGTTCTGGTAACTTCACCTTGAGAGATGCATATTTCTATGGTTTTTCTTTTAATCATTTTAATACTTTCAGACCATGGCTAAATTAATCAGCAAACGCTATTCCTGTAGATATGGCTGGGACATCCTACTGTTAGAGGAGTCCGCTGTTTATCTAGTTTATGCTGCAGATGAACAAAAAACAATTATTTGTATGCAACTCACTATCTGTGAAAGGTATACAACTTCTGCTAAGGATCTACACATCAGACAAAAGAAAAAAGAAAAAGAAAAGTGTTCTACTTGTATATTGCCCTATAGTGCTTAAAGCGCTCTCTAGGCGGTTTACAATTTAATTATGCAGGCTACACATTGCCCCTCCCCCAGCAAGCTGGATACTCATTTTACCAACCTCTGAACGATAGAAGGCTGAGTCAACCACGAGCTGGCTACCTGGAATTGAACCCCAGGTCGTGAGCACAGCTGCTGTCACAATGAAGACCTGGGCTGCTGATAAACAGACCTTACAGAAATTGTCTTAAATCCTAGGAAGCTCAGGATTATCTACAATGCATGTGTTCTAATCTCTTCTAGGAGAGTGGAAAAGAAAGACCCTGCACTCCAGACATAACACTGTTCCCAGTTTTCAAGGTTCAATGTCATTGTTTTCAGATGTTTTCCAAATATATCATTACAGAGGGGAAATCATGTAAACATTATTGAAGAGCAATCTGAAAGTAAGATAATCGGGACTAGGTTACAAGCATACAAGAGCTAAATCTATAATCACCAAAACTGAAGCAAATTCACAGAAACAAAAATTTAAGGAATCTTTTATACTTAGCATGGTATCTTATAAATATGAGAGGAGAGTTAAGGTATGAACCTCAGCGAGTGTATCGGTACTCCAGACACCTAGAAGTAGGGACACCTTACATTTGCCCTGCTGTTATGCTCCATCCAGTCACTTCCAACTTATGGCAATTCTATATGAATTAATAACTTCCACAGGGTCCTGTTATTAACACCTCTGAGAGAGAGAGGATAAAGCATTTGAGAAGGAACACTTCAAAAACAGTCTAGTGAGGACTGAGTACGCTCAGCGTTCACCAAGTGCTGAACAACTTTCAGCAGGGCAAGAAAAGGAACAGAAAACCTGGTTGGAGAGGAAATCAAACTGGAACAGATTGAGCACAAAGAGAGACAGAGAAAAAGCTAGCAAGCTACACTGCATTGTCTGAAGCAGTCATCTCCTGATTCATATTGAAAACTCAAAGGCCAAATTAAATTTCTAAATAACACAGAAATAAAAGACCATCAGTTTTATCTGTAGAATGTTATTAAAATATTAAGTCAGAGCACTCTAACAAGAGTAAGAAAAGCCACAAGAAGGAAAACACTTTTTAAAAACCTAAGAACACATCTAGTGGAAAGAAAACAAATACGCTGAAAGAATATTATGACTTTATTGCTTCATAGCCAATCAGTCTGTTCACATAAACAGAAATTAAACTACAGTTCTCTTAAAAGATAATATTTGGCATCTAATATAAATATATACAGTACAATAAGAAAAGCATAAAATAATAAAATAACACCAGCCATGCTGTTCTTGCTCAAAATGTTGAAAGACTACAATTATTCTTAAGAAAAACAAGATGACTGGATAAAAGAGTGAAAAGCTCTTCCAGATGAACAAGATTCAGTTTTCAAGGAGAGTGAATGGGACAAGAAAACATAGAATAACTGTAAGTATTTCTAATAAGGAAGAAGGGTTGAGGGCGCAAGAGATGTCCACACTGTCAGGAAGAATTGACAAGGGTAATATAATCGAACACAGCAGAGAAATGTGCTCCAGATGAACTACAAGGAAGAAGAATTAAGGAAACAGCCTATGTTTTCACAAAAGGAGAGAGTACAGAACACCCTTGTTTCAGCATCTCAATACCTGACATTACAAAGGATAAAGGAACATTACAAACGATAAAGACCAATAGGATTGTCCAGGAAGAAACTCTGAAATGCAAGCGCATATTACAGAAACAGCAAAATGGGAAGTCAGTAAAATATGACACCTGTATGTCCGCTTCTTCACATTCTTTCTTGTATTTTCTTGGAAGAGTCTCTACTTCTCGAATATCATCCATTGTAACTTGTTGAGGAAGGACCTCAAACAAGGAGGTCAAGTACATGATAATTGATTTCTTATCAGGAAGTGGCACAGCAACATCTGAAAACAGAAATTAGAACTTTATTTACAGGATACAGTTATGGATGTTCAAGTTAAATCATTCCCAGAGCTAGATGCATTGTTTTCTGCCAAATGATCTAGAATAAAAGTTATAATAACTTGTTGACAACCACCAGACTTATATTCCCTTACTACACTGTCATTTGATTTGCTTTTTCAAAGAAACAGGAAAGCTAAAAGATTTAATTAATTATTTTTAAAGCATGCAGCATAAGAAGTTGTAGTAAACATACATTTTTGGAAATACTAAACTATATGCAATAATATCAAACTTTTAAAATATAATATTGTAACTACAGTTGTACCTGTACTTACGAGCGGATCAACTTAAGAGCAGAAAACAGTTGGCGTTTTAACTGCTGCCTTGCAAATTTTAGATGTGTTCTGCTCTACTTATAAATGTTTTTAAATTTTTTATTTTTTTATTTTTTTATTTTTTAGCTAGGGCTCCTCTACTTAAGAGTTGTTCGACTTGAGAGCATGCATTCGGAACGGATTAAATTCAAAAGTAGAGGTACCACTGTACATTAAATGCAAGTCAAACAAACAAACAAATCAAAAATGAGCATACTGCATGCAAAGATTTGCATTATCATACTGTACCTTCAGGATCTAATAATTTTTCTATCCCCAGGTAATTCTTTGCTATGTTGAAGGCATGCTCTAGTCTTTCAGTGGGAGCCATTTTAGTTACTTTGTTCCAGCCAAACAGTTCTGGTCTAAACATAAAGTAGGGTGGGGGGAGGGGGAAAAGTACAAAGGAGAAAAAGAATAAGAAACTAAGCACTCATTTATCTCATAAATTGAGATTTTAAACTACTGCATGTACATACTGCCAAATACCACAAGTGCTTGGCTTTTCCATAATTATATGTGCAGTTGTAAATGTCCATGCATATTTTACTTATTCCCTTCTCACGAAATCTTTAAGCAACTACAGATTCATGGGCTCTGGGATTCATACAATAATAATAATATGTCAACCAGATGACTCAAATTATCAATGTTTATGAGACCCTATTAGTCATCCCTATCACAACAGTAAAAATATAAAACTAGGAGCTAATTAATTAATTAATTTGCTTAATATATTTTTGTCTCATCTTTCTCCTTAAAAGGACCCAAGGCATCTCAGCTCATTTTAAGCTGTTCAGTTTATCAAAAAATGAACAGAAACTCTAATGATGTAACATTGTCCTGTTATGGTTAAATGACAGGGCTTTCTCCCCAAATTTGCATGCTATAATTCTAAAATAGAGGTGGGCCCTTCATGCTTCACAGGAAGCACAAAGCACTTCCCTCCCCATCCCTGGCTGATTGGCCCATCCTACCCCCACCCCACCCCCACCCTGATGACTGGGCCATTTACTGGCCTCCATACACTGCCAGGGTCATACCTATCCAAGCAGGAGCCTGGCCAGCCCTTTACCACCTCCCCAGATAGCCAACCACTCCTTGCGTGGGGAGACATGCCACGGTGCCTTTACACTGGACTAACTGGCTGCCTTAGAAGAAGGACCGGCCAAGGGCCCCTGCCTGGAATGGTGCAGCAGTACTGCAGAAGGGCTTTGGCAGCACACAGAGCCCAGTAATTTGCCTGCCCAGCCTGGAGGTGGAGGATGGGAGTCTGCCACACCTGCACTTTGAAATAATTATTTGAGATGAGAACTCATGAAAGCAGAGAACTTACACACAATCAGGAACCTCTCCTATCCAGACACGTCACTTCTGAAGTGGAAAGGGGCACAACAAGATGATCTCTTTGCCTCATCGGATTTTAATCACAATTAGAGATGGGCACGACTCAGAAAAAAAACTTCGTTTTCGGTTTCGGTTTCGGCTAGGGTCCGATTCGTTTCGTTTCCGTTTTTCGCGAAAAATCGAAAAAATTAGTCGTTTCGTTTTTCGTTTTTTCGTTTTCGTTTCTACCGCGATTTCGCGCATTTTGACGTCCGACCGAGACTTGCGGCTTGCGGGCGTAGCGCGGGCGGCGGGGGCGCGGGGGTACATGCGTGGGCGGCGGCAGCGGCAAGCAAGGGGATTGGCTGGCGGGCTCACGGGCGGGCGCGCGGGCGCGGGTCCCGCAAACGAGCAGGCGAAATACAGTTGCCTGGGTGATGGACTTGCTGCTGCACAACAAGGCTAGAGTGCATCCTAAGCAAACCAAGTGGGGTAGAAACAAATTTGCATTTCTTTTTTTCCCCTCTTGGTCTGCTGTGCTGAATCTGCTGATGCTGAACCAGCCAGCAGCCACCCTACTTGGTCTGGCTGACGTGCCTGTTTGTTGTACTTTTTTGTTGTTTGGTTTTTTGATACCATCCCATCTCCCCTCCACCTCTCAGAGGCAGCAGGAGAAAGACATGCCGTTCCTCCCCAAATCTGGATGAGGGGTCTACAACTCTACTCCTCTCAAATTGCCCCCCCCATCTCCAAGGTCCTTCTGCCTTCACTTCACTTCACATTCACAGTCAAAGTCACACACACTTAAAGGACAAGCAATACAGCCAATGAGCCAAAGCCAATGCAACCCTGCTTTTGGTCATGGATTGGTCTGGTGGTCACTGGTCAGCATTCAGCAATGCATTAGACTACAGTTAGAGCCTGAGGTGGTTAAAGCTACGTTTTACGTTCGTACCTAGCTACTAGTAGCTAGTACAGCCGGAATAGCTTTGGTAGGGATGGGAATGGGATAGGGCTCTGGGTTGCTCTGACTTAAGTTTTACAGCCCACAGCCCAGCCCACTAGGCTATACAAGGAGGACTATCTATGGGCGACGCGTCCACTCCACAAGGCCAGAGTAAGGGCGGCCACTCCTGCCAGGCCACAAGGCAGAGTAGGAGACCACAGCACAGAGCCTGAGTACGGGAGGCTCACTGCCAGCTCCAGTATAAAAAGGAGCTGAATTGCCTGACTGGAAGTAAAATGCCATTGTCCTTGGGTCACAGTGTCTTGCAGCCCAGAGGAAAGAGTTGCGGAGGAGGCCAATCACCTTGAGTCTGGTCTGGCACCACACTGCCTGCGATGCAAACACTGTTCAAATCATTACCCCCCTTCTGTGTGAAACACGGCATCTCGCAGCCCAGAGGAAAGACTGGAGGAGGAGGAGGCCAATCACCTTGGGTTTGGCCTGGCACCACACTGCCTGCGATGCACCACCACATGTCACTTTTGGACTAAGTCTTGGTGGTGCTGTACGTACTCGAACGCTGTTCAAAATCAGGAACCCCCTTCAGTGTGAGACACAGCGTCTTGCAGCCCAGAGGAAAGAGTGGAGGAGGAGGCCAATCACCTTGGGTTTGGTCTGGCACCACACTTCTATGCGATGCACCACCACATGTCACTTTTGGACTAAGTCTTGGTGGTGCACTGCTGTACGTACTCGAACGCTGTTCAAATTCAGGAACCCCCTTCAGTGTGAGACACAGCGTCTTGTAGCCCAGAGGAAAGAGTGGCGGAGGCCACATAGCCTGAGTCTGAGGCCACAGGGCCGGACCGTAGGGGAGGATTATTGCCAGGAAGCTCCAGCTGCCTAGCGTGGCTGAATGGCCTGAGGAGGACGCCAGGAAAATGCCCTTCTGTGAACCACAGTGGGTTGCAGGACATGGAAAGGAAACAACACTTCATTTATTTGGGTGGGTGGGTGGCCACAAAGACTAGTGGCCTTACCCTAAAGTATAATCCTTCTGCAAGGGAAACCCTTTGTTTCAACGGCCAGGAAAATGCCCTTCCTTGTGAGACACAGTTGGCAGCCAAGTGAGAGTGGGAGAGGAAACTCACACCGTCCGAATCACACATTCCTAGTGTGTCAAAGTATCCACCAGGAACCAAGCCTGGAAGGTTCCTGGTCCCTCCATTCACTGTGCAATGCAGCTGTGAGTGAAGAGGAGCAGCAGAGGAGGAGGACAAAAAAACACACACACACCGGCAGCACTTCCTGCAGAGAGACATGTATAATCCAAAAAAATCCCAATCCCAAATTCCAATAGAAGCGGAGCAGCTGTCTTTCCCTTTCCACAGCCGTTCTTTGTGGATCACGTGAATCACAGACCAGCCCAGATGACAAAGTGAGAGTGGGGGAGGAAACAGAGCTCAGCCGGTATGTGTGTGTGTGTGTGAACTACAAACTCAGTCCCACATTCCTTGTGGGTCAGCGGCTGCACAAAGGCATCCCAGATAAGAGAAGGGTAGCCTAATCCATCTGCAAGAGAAACCCTTTGTTTCAACGGCCAGGAAAATGCCCTTCCTTGTGAGACACAGTTGGCAGCCAAGTGAGAGTGGGGGAGGAAACTCACACCGTCCGTGTGCATCAAGAGAGTCTCCAAACATGGAGTGCATTGCAGCCCAGCCCAGTGGCATGCCCTTCGTGGTGGTGGTGAATCACAGCTTCCACAATTCGAACAGGCAAGCCTGCAACTGTGTGATAAGCTGTTCTATTTATAATGGTGACAGAGGGCCACCATCACAACAGTAAGTTGTCCTTCTTAGTGAGCCAGAGTGTATGGCAGCCCAGTGAAGACTAAATAGCGGTCCGGAGGCTGACAACACTCCCACACAGCGGCACTACTTCCTGCAGAGGCCTGTCACTGTCCCAGGCAGAGTCCAAGGGTGCTTTCGCATGAGGTGGCTGCGCAAGCCACTTGAGGAGAGCAATCACGGGCCCACGGCTGTTTTCTAGCACACAAGCCAGCACCAAGCCCTTCCCTGTGAGGCACAGTGGGTGCAGCCCGGAGTGAAGGTTAGTGGAGGCCAGAAGGCCAGACTAGAGGGGGTAGAAGGAGAGGCACCGAATCTTCCCTCCTTCTGTCAAGGGATTTCCCAACCTAGACTGCGTAAAGAACCCCTTCTGCCTAGAGGCGGAAGCAGCCGTGGTTGCTGCATGGGCAACTTGAGGGG
The DNA here is from genome assembly GCA_023846285.1 of Phrynocephalus versicolor. NCBI lineage: Eukaryota > Metazoa > Chordata > Lepidosauria > Squamata > Agamidae > Phrynocephalus > Phrynocephalus versicolor. The sequence continues at coordinate 14,055,533 of JAHTLZ010000114.1, read as the reverse complement.
AGTAGCGACAGGGCTGAACTTGAAGCACTAACTGGACCGTGCTGTTAGGGTGAAGAAGAAGCGGCTGGAAGGCCTCTCCGCTAAGCCAGAAGTGGGGGGGGGGCTGACAGGCAGGCAGCGAGAAGACACAGAGCTAGAGCCACACAGGCTTCCAAAAGGACATCAAGCCAAGCTTTCTGACTTTCTTTCCCAGCTGTGTGCTGGTAGACTTGCTCCTAACTGCCGGCATTCCATCTCCATGCCCTTCGTTGTGAAACACAGCGTTGTGCAGCCCAGTGGGCAGAGTAGCGGAGGCCGAAACATACCCCCTAACCCTAACCCTAAGCCCACCACCACTGCTGTTCCTGATGAGTGTTCCCGTAACTCAATCACAACCTAGATTTGCAGCCGGTATTTTTTCTTTTCCGGTTACACAGCATCAGCATCAGCAGCACAGCATCAAGAACCCACACATGGTTCTTTCTGAATGGAGTACGCACACAACAAGTACGTTTCCCTTCTTTGTGAGGCACCGCTGGCAGCCCAGTGGAAAGAGTGGCGGCGGAGGAAACGGAATCACACATTCCGTGTGGGTCAGAGTATCCACGAGGAACCAAGACTGGAAGGTTCCTGGTCCCTCCTAGTGGGTCAAAGTATCCATCAAGAACCAAGCCTGGAAGGTTCCTGGTCCCTCCATTCACTGTGCAATGCAGCTGTGAGTGAAGAGGAGCAGCAGAGGAGGAGGACAAAAAAACACACACACACCGGCAGCACTTTCTGCAGAGAGACATGTATCATCCAAAAAACTCCCAATCCCAAATTCCAATAGAAGCGGAGCAGCTGTCTTTCCCTTTCCACAGCCGTTCTTTGTGGATCACGTGAAACACAGACCAGCCCAGATGACAAAGTATGGGACTTGGAAGCCAGAAGTGCAGATTGGAGGAGGTTGAATGATAAGCAACTGGAAGGCATGCTCAGTGCCGGGACTGGTGGAGTCTGACAGGCAGGCATGTGGGCAGAGGGCACGGCAGGCAGGGAAGCATCTAGTCTGGCTTACAGGTAAGGGTTGCCTAGACGCAGGCTTAGAGGATACCAGCCAACAAGGCAAGGGATTGGGAAGGCACTAAGGCACAGTGCCCGTAGGGAGGATTGGTTGTGCTTTGGGAGGCAGAGTTTCTATTGCCACCCCAGGAGAACGGGAGTTGCCAAACAGGGAGACAGAGTTGAAGCAGGAGAACTGGGTGGGTCTATTTCTCTAAGGCTGTAAGGAGGAGAGCTAGCCCCCTGATAATCAGTCTTTGAGGTAGGTTGTTGTAAAGTGCTTCCTCACCACTTTGTTAGCAGTTTGGTGCCGAAACCCCAGGGAACGGTGTGAAGCACCAAGGAAGGCAGGTATTAGGGTCTCACTCAGACCAGCCATGGCCAACGGGGAAACATTGGGCCAATACGGACCCTTTCCAAGGAAGCTGGAGTGGCC
>JAHTLZ010000114.1:14042199-14054067 GCA_023846285.1 Phrynocephalus versicolor | reverse complement strand
GAGACAGAGGCCAGGGCTAGAAACATTGGGCCAATACGGACCCTTTCAAATGAAGCTGGAGTGGCCCTGCCTGGATTAGGAGACAGAGGCCAGGGCTAGAAACATTGGGCAACTAATAGTACCCTTCAGTTGTGTGAGAGAGAGAATACAGGTAGACAGGCAGGCAGGCAGTCCAGCAGGCAGTTTTGCAGGCATTAAGCACTGGAATCGGCAGGTAGTCACAGGGCCAGGCGGGCAGGCAGGCTCGTACGGCCAAGCGGAGGCAGGCAGGCTTGCGGGCGGGCATGGAGGATTGCAGACAGGAGGTTAGGTTACAGGCAGCAACTTAGTTCTTGGAGTGTTGGGGTAATCCCAAGGTGGAAAGGTTGAAGCGGATGAAAGTCAACCTTTCCACCGTCTCCGGGTCCAGGCGACAGCGGCGCGGCCTCAGGACATCACCCATGTGGGAGAAGACACGCTCACTCTGGACACTGGTGGGTGGGATGGACAAGAGGTCCAACGCCAGAGTTGAAAGAGCGGGCCAGAGGTCTGCCTTTCTGGCCCAGTAGTGCAGTGGGTCTGAGGTGAGGGGTTGGAGGGGCTCGGCCATGTACTCCTTCACCATGGTCTGAGCGGGCTCCGCTACTTCTTCCTCCCTTGGCTCCACTGAGGAGGAAACTGCCATGGCTAGGGCAGAGGCCAGGTAGTTGGCTGCTGGAACGGAACCTGGTCTCTGGGTGTACGCTCCTGGAGTTGTGGATCCTTGCGAGGAGTCCTCCTCAGCATCGCTCTGGCTTCCGTGCGCCCTCTGAGACGCCTGGCTCTGATCGGAGAGAGCCCTGACTTGACGGCATAGCTCCGTCTTCCAGGATTTCAGTTCGGCACTGCTGGCCGCCAGGGAACCCTTGACGCGAGGGTCGCACAGGCAGGCCATCTGGTACACGTTTTCCCTCCTTAGTGGGCCAAGGCGGGTATCCACGCCGGTCAACAGCCTCTCTGCCAATGCCCTGCTCCTAGGGAGAAGATTGCCTTCTTCCCGGATACTGGCCTCTAGGCGTTGGCGAAGGGCATTGACTAGGGGGAGAACGTGGCCCAGGCTGGCGTTGTAGCTGCTGAGGACGTGGGTGGTCTCCTCAAAAGGCTGCAGGATACCCGCCATCTGGGAGAGGGCGAGCCACTCGGTAGCACCAAGGTCCAATTCCCTCCCCTCATGCAGGACCGGGGTGGTTGACATGATGTATTCCACCACCTCCTTCTGCTCCACCAGACGCCTGACCATTTCGTGGGTGGAGTTCCACCGGGTGGTCACGTCCTGGATCAGGACGTGCTCTGGTCGGCTCGTCTCTGCCTGCCTCTCACGCATCATCCTGGCTGCCTTGACGCTGCGAGCGAAGTGCCCCACGATCTTCCGACACTTGTCCAGCAAGGCCCTGGTCTCCCTGGTCCCCTCACCCCAGGAGTCCTTTGGTGCACCCAGGCCAATGGCATCGCCCACCACTAGATGCAGTTTGTGTGCTGCGCACACGATGCCCTGGAACCCTGCCCCGAGAACCGCGTTGGTCATGTTACGGCCCGCGTCTGTAACCATGACTCCACGATTGACCTGTCCCTCTGTCCCCAATCCCCACTCTCGCATTGCTGTCTTGAGAACGTCAGCAATGTTGATCCCTGTGGCGTTGTCCTCCATGCTTTGGGCCTGGAGAAGCACCACCCTATACCCTCTTGGGGTGCTGCCTTGTGCCTCCCCCTGCAGCTGCTCATGGCCTGATCGTGGCTCCAGGACCTCCTTGGGTTGCCACCAGTGAGCCGTCAGAGAGAGGTATCCGTGGTGCCCACCGGTCCAGAGGTCGGAAGTGAAGTGGATCTTCCTCCCTCTGGCCGCCTGCAGCAGGGCCCGGATCCTGTCCCTGACAGACTCATAAAGAGAGGGAATCACCCGCCTGCTGAAGGTACGCCGGGATGGAGGCTCGTACCATGGTGCCACGTGCTTCATCAGGTGCCTGAAGCCTGATGAATCCACAAAGGAGAGGGGCAACCCGTTCAAAGCCACCATTTCACCCACCACTCGAGTGGTGCTCTCCTGTGCTTTGGCCCTGTTTCGCGGGCTGACAAAAGTCCCACCCAACAGACCCACTTCCTGCAGAGTGGCCTGCCTCTTCCCACTCTCACTAGCGGAGCTGTGTTTTTCTTTCTCTAACCCTTCTTCCCCTCTCTTCCTCCCTGAAGAGCAAGGGCCTGACAGGGTTCCAGGCAGAGTCCCAGGGTGCTTCCTCATCAGGTGGCTGCGCAACCCACTTGAAGAGAGGTGTTTGGGGTCATTCCCCCTGCGCAAGACCACCCCGCATATCTTGCACACTGCCATCTTTGGGTCTTGGGGGCTGTTCTCAAAATGCTCCCAGAGACACCCTCGTGGCTTACAGAAAGTAACGCCCCCTCTGTTATTGCCTGCCGGTGCTGCTGTGGTGCTGGTGTGGCCTGTGCCCTGCTGGGAAAGTAGAGTAGTACTACTGCTCTCACTGGTGGTACTCTGGGTGGAAAGAGGGCTGCTCCTTCCCTCACTGCCTGGAGCCTGACTTAAGTCTGTCCCTGCCAACAGGTCCTCAGAATCTTGCAGGTTTAGATAAAGGGATCCCGATTCTGATTCTGATGCCATTTCGGAATCAGAGCCCTCGTCTTCTTCCTGCTTAAGGGTGATGCTGTCAGGTATCGGAGATGGGAGTTGGTATGCCTCATCCATGCTTCCCTCGGTGACAGACGATGATGGCACGGTGCTGCTTGTGCCACTGGCACTGCTACTTGGGGAGGGAGTTGCACCAGTATCACTTTCTGCACTACTAGTCCCTGTCCCTTCCCTCAGAAACGTGGCCCGGTTTATCTTAGTAGGAGTTCCCCTCCCCTGCCCTCTTGCTTTGCGACCTCTCCTCATTGTTCTCACTTTTTGTGGACTCACTACACCACCCCCACCCCCAAAAAGGGAATAGGAGTAAGGGTTTAGCCAATCCTGGCTGGCACCCTAGTCTCAATCTCAATGCCCTGCTGCACAAGTCAAGTCTGTACTTAGGAGGAGAACTGTAGCTTCTTCACAGCTGTAAATTATAATAGGATTGTATTTATGTAGGCTCAGCTGGCAAGGAAATGGGTGAGATGGAGTCACAACAACACCACCACAAACAACAACACAACCAACAAGGAAATAGGAGCAAGGTGTTAGCCAATCCTGGCTGGCACCCTAGTCTCAGTCTCGATGCCCTGCTGCACAAGTCAAGTCTGTACTTAGGAGGAGAACTGTAGCTTCTTCACAGCTGTTGTAAATTATAATAGTAGGATTGTATTTATGTAGGCTCAGCTGGCAAGGAAATGGGTGAGATGGAGTCACAACACCACCACCCCCCACCCCAAAAAGGGAATAGGAGTAAGGGTTTAGCCAGCCCTGGCTGGCACCCTAGTCTCAGTCTCGATGCCCTGCTGCACAAGTCAAGTCTGTACTTAGGAGGAGAACTGTAGCTTCTTCACAGTTGTGTAAATAATAGTAGGATTGTATTTATGTAGGCTCTGCTTGCAAGGAAATGGGTGAGATGGACTCACAACAACACCACCACAAACAACAACACAACCAACAAGGAAATAGGAGCAAGGTGTTTGCCAATCCTGGCAAACAAGTTTCTCAATGCATAGCACAGGGCAAGTGTAATGAAGAGAAATGTAACTTCTTCAAAAATGTAATTGTTTATGTAGCCTGGTGGCAAAAGTAAATGAGTGAGGTTGACTCACAAACAGCACAAAAACCAAGCTAGTAGAAGGAATGGGTTTGCCAATCCTGGCAAACAAGTTTCAAAAGGCAAGTGTATTATTGCACAGGTAACTTCTTCAAAGATGTAATTGAAGGAAAAGGTCTATAAAGTGGCTGGGTGCCTGCCCTTCAACAAATGTTTGTTTCAGTGCCTTAATCCAAAAAAATGAATGAGGTGTTGGACAAGAGAAAGAATATATAACTATAAATAAGTAAAATGAAATTGTAAAATGTTCTATAGAAGGTGCCCTAGCCTTGTTGCCAAATGCCAATGCCAATGCCAACACAAATGTGCTTGTGTGAGAGAACTTTGAGTGCACTGGTTGGCAAGGGAGACTCTGCCTACTGACTGAGTTCTTCTGAATAATAGTTCTAAAATAATTTAATCCACAGCCTCCAACCCCCCCTTCTAAGCACTAGTACTGCCACTTGCTAAACTGTAGGTAGAATAGAAAATGAATGGTAATGGTATAAATAAAACTATAAGCTGCTAGGGTAGGATAGGGTTGCTGGATTCCCTTCCAAAACCCCAATCGCAACAGCAGCAAAAAAGGTGTAGGTAGGCGCAGGGTAAAAGGACCTTTGCCAAGTAAATGAACTCGGTGGGAAATTGGGATAGAAAAGAAATAGTATGGTAGTGTAAAATAAAAATAATATATTTCCAATCCGCACTCCCCTCCCCTCCCGCTCAAATCTTCCCTCCCCCTTGAAGCAAATAGCAAAGCAAATAAAAAACGGAACTCTTCCGAAAACAAAAAAAAATAAACGCTGAGTTGCTATTCCCCACAGCCAGGAATAAAAGAAATTCGAATCGTATGTTTGCGACGAGAATTAAATTCAATTCCCTCCCTCACTCCCTGAGTCCCTGCCTAGCGCGACCGCGAAATCGAAACTAGTAGAGACTGAGAGCGCCGCAATCCAGCCCTGACTAAACCACCCTCCACAAAATCCAAGCCCAGACTGCGACGGACTGGAACTGCTTCGCCTTTTTATGCCCTCTGGCACATCCAGAAGTGTCAGTCAAAACCTGGCCATGCGATTGGTGGAATGGCTCCGAAAATTTGCATGGTCCCGTCCCATGGCCAGCCCACCGTTGCGCACGTGTAAAAAAAAAATGAAAATAAAATAAAATAAAATCAACGGAGACGTATTTTGGCAAGACAAACCCACTGCTGCTACAGTAAAAATTCAAGTGTTTAAAATAGCTATTTTTCTCATGTTTCTGTGGTGCTTTGTTGGGTATTTGGGCCACGGTTTCAAAGAAAAATTTGCGGTCGCCATTTTGGATCCCCCCGCCCGCACACCGAATGGCATTGGCAATGCCCCCCCGCCTGGTACCAGCGCAGCGCAGCAGTAGCACTAGCCCAAGGAAAGGGGGGCGGGGAACCCCCCACCCCAAAAAACCCCTTCTGGCCTGGTGGTAGGTGCCCTCAGACAGTTTTCGCCTGCTTTTAGGGCCGGGAATCGGGTTTTTTTAAAACTTTTAAAACTTTTTTTCTGTGCCGCTTGGCATCGCGCGATCGCCGCGATGCAAGTAACGACCACGAAAAATCAGACCAAATTGTTCGTTCGTCGGTTCGAGCTCGAAGTCTGGCGGAGTAATTCCCGTTACCGTTTCCGTTCCATAACGGAAACGAGTAACGGAAACGGAAACGGGAATACCGCTAAGTCGTGCCCATCTCTAATCACAATTATATTTCAGGGTTTTTTTCCCAGTTTCAGAACCTTTACTGGCAATCACAATGATATTTAAGCGGACACATTGTATGATATTTCAGGACACCTCCATTCTTCCTTCTTCCCATATATTTTAATATTCGTTTTCTTCGCAAGTCTGCCAGTTCATAACCTCAGTCAGTACAATATTGCATTATAAAAGTATGTAACAAAAACTCATGAATCATCTGCAACTCCTCCTAGATGAAGCTGCTATAGATGCTGAATTGATCTAGCGTTGCTGATTTTCATTAGCACCTACTTACTTGTGCCTGTGGATCACAGCATTGAAAGCAAGCCCATCAGCCCAGCTTGTGGTAAAGTTCAAAACATTGACCTCACTGTAAGGCCTTGTAGACTGACGCACCCAACTCAACAGGATTTTTTCACTGTTTGTTTGCTGCAAGTCCGACATAATATCTTTCATGACATCTTTGACCTGAAAGAAAGCACACAAAAGGCCTTAAAATACGTATCTGCAACTGTTGCCTAAGAACAAACACACTCCAGACTCTGAATACAGAATCTGCAAATTAAACTTAACCACACCCAGCCATAGCATACAAATACATGGAATCTGATGCTAATTCTTATTCATTCTTTCCATTTGTCCACTTCTGGTTACAAGGTCTACTCAACTGGTAACCCATGCTCCTTGGTCCATGTCTGCTAAACCAAGGTCTTCTCAATGGAGCCTCTGCCCTCCCTTTCTACAACCTGGATCCCCCACCTTGTTTGCAAGCCTTCCCTTTTGCAACTTGGATTCCACAGTCACCTCGTTTGCAACCCTCCCCTTTTGCAGCTTGGATTTCCCCAGTCCCAATCACCTCCTTTGCAAAGAGGCTTCCACATAGCCTCTCCAGTCCCCTGCTGCAGCCAAGATTCCACAGTCCCAATCACCCAGTTTGCAAAGAGGCTTCCTCCAGGGAGCTTTTCCCCACCCTTCCCTTCTGCAGCAAGTATTTCCCATTAAAAAAATCACCTCATTTTCAAGAGGTGTCCTGCACGGAGCCTCTGCCCTCCCCTTTTTCCCACTCCAAGAAACCTTAGGCTATACATTTTTTATTGTTTCCCTCCTCTAAAAACTAGGCGAGTCTTGTAGAGTGAAAAATACGGTATCTGTTTTCAAATAATATGTAAGAACTAGATACCAAATTGAGTATATCTGCCATGAAAAAGCTCTCCTGTACACAAAGCATGATCAGAAATAAATCCTAATGTGCTGTTATGAGAATTGCAGGCATGAACATCAAACTTATATATGACCCATAATCCTGCTAAGTTTGAAGCTAATATTTACATATTGAACAGACTGCACCTTCACATTATATCTGACTATAAGAAACTGCTTGCATGCAGGATTTACAACTATAATCTGATTTAGCATTAAGTGAATAGCTCAAAACTGATGTTTCCCACATTTTGACATAATCTTGCTTTGTCCAAAGTCTGAAATTGAAGTTTTTCCTTCTATTACAGAGGGGGAAGAGATAGAGGATGAGGAGATGTTTGAGATTCATATCCACATGCCCTCATTCAGGCTGTTGCCAGTCTCCTAGAGTTTCAAGACTACAAGGTTAGCTGGCAAGGAAAAGCTACAGTTCTTTCAGTTGTGCTCAAGAAGAGGCATCAGATGTACTCTATTGCAAATTTAATGATTCACATAAAAGGAAAGAAAGAAATGATCCTGCTCACCTGCCAGTGCAAAATTACGCTCCATAACAATCCAAGAGTCAACTTGTGATTTCCATCAACAATGTCAGTTCCTCCTATGTTTACCAGCTCCACCTGAAAATATTGCCTCAAGAGTCAAATATCAAATGCCATCTCTTTCTAAATCAGACCCATATCAAATTTTCAACTAAACAGTATAAGCTACACAACTTAATTTAAGGTGGCTTCCAAAATATGTGAATGCATATCAGCTGGGAAAAAGCGCTCCCAAATAATTTTAAACACTTTTATTTCATAAAGAATGCAAAAGGCAGCACAGGGGAAGGTCCTGCCTTTCCTACCACCACCTATCAGGATCATTTAGCTACAATGCAAAGATGAATTTTCTTTAACATGGCATCTTCCACGTGGAATTATCTTCACATTGAGATAAGGCAGCATGGCAACATGAGGTGACCAAAGGTTTAATTCTTATGATTAGCAATGAAATCCTCCAGTACAATGGCTCTCCTTCCCAATTTTTCCATGTTTTTCCTTCTTTTCTTCTATATCATACTAAAAGTTGTAGCAATGCTCTCTGGTATTAAGCATCTGCTAGATCTTCACAATCTTTAATTGTTCATGATGAAAACTCATTTCCAAAATAGAGCTTTTGTCAACTCAAAAAAGGTCAAATTATTTGGCTGCTTACTCTTAAATCACCTTAACATTTATAAAAGTAAAATTGAGTATTGGAAATAAGAGCCCTTTGCCTTTGTAAAATCTGATTTTATTTTTGTTCACTTCTGCAAATATAATTAGTCCGTCCAATTATAGCTCCCTTACACCACATTCCACCAAGGGCCATTCAATTCCAGCAGCAGATTTTAGGATACACAAGCCTCTCCAAACAAAAGAGAGAGGCAAGACATCCTTGTTCTTCAAAGCATATTTTACTCAATTAACAAAGAAAGACAGGGATCAAAAGGTACATTAGATGTGAATACGTATCATCAACATAGCTAACAAATATGATTCAAATCAGAAGTGACTTAGGTTACTGGCTACCAAAACTTAAAAGTCAAAAAACTATAACACAGCTCATGTTCTCAACAATCAAGGGGAAAAAAATACAAGTTTACTTTCTAAAGTAAACCTATATTCTAATTATGACTTAAATATCATACACATTTACACCTCCCAAGAATAATCAGCAATGGGAACTAATATGTGGGCCTGCTATATTTTATGAAAATTCCTCCTGAAACCCGAGGCATACCAAGAATTTTTATAATTAATTATAATCTAATTGGCTGGATAACATACTTGAATTCATAAATGACTTTTTCTTCTCCAGATTCAAGGGCACTGAACACTTACTTGAGCAGAAAATTTAAGACACTTACATTGTTCTGATGTAAAACGTGAAGTACTTTGTTGACGTTATTCAAGGCATGGACTCTTGTGGACCCACGTTCTTTTGGCTTTGAAAACAAACAATGTTGAACTTCAAGAGCAGAATTAAAATAACAAATACCACATTAAGTCCTTTTAGGAAGAGTAAGATAAACCTAAACTACAGGATTTTCAAACAGAATTCTGAAGGTACTTGTTCGGATATATATGAACAAATATTCATATATTCCACCCTAGTTACAGTCTTGTGGGTATAACATAAATGACCATGGAAATTCAATACAGCCCTTTTTATTGAAAACATAGATAAATGAAACAGATCTTCACTGGCCACAACCATGAGAATGGACTGGATCAGTCCCAAGTACTTGCCATCCATTCTACCTACTCCCTTCAGATGATAGGGACAGATATCTGTTCACAAGAAGCTGTTGAATATAACTAAAGACTGATCCACAGAATCATGAATGGCAGTTATTGCCAAGTAGAAATGCACAGTTAAGGGTTTTAGAAATACTGAGAAGCAGACACACACACAAACTTACCATATGAACTTCATACAAATTATTTTTGAAAAAGTATTGTCTTTTCCTAAAATAACTCACTATGTGACATGGATCACATTCTGCTATTTGACAGAAACAAACCAGACTTCTTGGATATATGAATTCATTTGCACAGACATGGACCCTCTGGCTTATTTCTATCAAATATTCTTGTCCAACCTAGTAAAATTTCCTAATTCACTGTACCTCAGCCAAGCAATATGACATATTGCTATAAATATTACCGGTCTATTTTAGAATCTCTGTTGTTCTGGAATATTTGTATAAACATAGGATGCATTACTTACCTTTACCTTAAATTATGAGAAGAAAGGAATTACTATTTTCCTATCTTCCAATTAGATAGTTTGTAATACTCTGAATTGCAGCAAAATCAACCCATGAGAAGCTAGGAAAATGTATCTGTTTGCTCTCTGTTGTGGACATGGAAATATAGTAAACTTGGGCAACACTGCATCTTTGTTTCTCCTCCTCCCCAATACCAGTAATGACAACTTGGTGTCATCAAGCTATTTTTGACTAATGTTGCTCCTCATGGAGCTTCCTAGGTATAAAGTACACTCAGAAGTAGTTTACCAGTCCCTTCTTTTTGTGGTTTTCTGGGAATGTGCTGCTTCCTTAAGACTGCACATAATCCTACCAGCCATACACATTCCAGATGATCTCAGCTGGACCCTCCCTTAGCAGGAATTTGAACTGCGAGCCTCTTGATCTCCAAGCGTTGCAGCCCATTGAGCTATATCAGCTCAACCACAGGCTACATCTCCATTCTTGACAGAACAGTGGAAAACTTCATATAATCCTTAGCATTCCATTTTACAAAACTTGCTAGATTACCAAGACAGTGTGCACTGAGTGTACATTATAAGTATTACCATATTTTTTTCTCTATAAGACACACATGACCATAAGACGCACCTAGTTTTTAGAGGAGGAAAACAAGAAAAAAATGTTTGGTCTATGGTTTCGTGGCAAGGGAATCCTGGCTGCAAAGGGGGGGACTTGAAAATTGGAACTGTGGAATGCAAGCTGCAAAAGGGGAGGCTTGCAAACGAGGTGATTGGAACTGTGGAATGCAAGATGCAAAAGGGGAGGCTTGCAAACAAGGTGATTGGAACTGTGGAATGCAAGATGCAAAAGGGGAGGCTTGTAAACAAGGTGATTGGGACTGGGGCATCCAGGCTTCAGAAGGGGAGGGAAGAGCCTCTGTGGAGGAGACCACTTTGCAAATGAGGTGATTTTTGACTGAGGGATCTTGGTTGCCAAAAGAGACCGGTGGGGAGAGGCTCCCAGGAGGAAACCTCTTTGCTAAGGAGGTGATTAAAACAGTGGAATCCAGGCTGCAGAAGGGGATGGGAGAGGCTGCATGCAGGTAACTTATCTCTCAAATGAAAATGTGTGATACATATGTAGTGGGGACTACTGCATTTGCTCTGTAAGAGGCACAGACGTCTCCCCTTACTTTTAAGGGGGAAAGTGCATCTTACAGAGCGAAAATACGGTAATCAATCTCCAATGCATTCCTATGGGAAATCACATTTTGAGATGCAAACATTTTGAGTTAAGGAAATCCCACTGGAATGGAATAATGTTGTAATTCAAGGCATTACTGTACTGTAGATCTGAGAGACACTTCTCTTATTTTCTCTTGAATGCCTCTGGTGTCAGCACCTTTCTTAAAATGTGGTGTCCAGAATTGAACTGGTGCCAGATACTGGGGGACTGATATTTCATGCAATTTGAAGATTATGCTTCTATTAATATGATAGCATGCATCTTTTTTGCAGCCACATTGAACTGTTGGCTCATATTCAGTTTGCCTACAATTTCAACCCTGTGGCACACTGTAGTGTTTCAGCCAAACCTCAAGTTCACAACCTGAATTCAGTCCTGATGGGTTCAGATAGCCCCCTCAAGGTTGACTCGGGTCTTCTATCCTTCTAAAATCAATAAAATGAGCACTGTACTCAGAGGTGGGTGGGTGGGAACACTATTTATATTATTATGCTTTAGCATTCTATGGCAGTACACAAGTCGCAACAACAGCAACAACAGTTACAAGATCCATCTGTCTCATATTATTACTGAACCAACTATCCCACATATTTAACTGTGTGGTTGTTTGTTTTTCCCCTCTAGACGTTGCATTTATCCCTTTAACGTTTCATTCGGCTGTGTTCAATCCAGTGGTGAAGCCTACTAACATGTTTTGAATTGTGTTTGTCTTCTAAGGTATTTGCTGTTCTACCCAATTTTGTGCCATCCCCCAGTTTCCTAAACCTTCCTTGCAGTCCAACATCAAAATCATTAGCAACAACACTGAAGAGCACTAGGCCAGGTTTCAAGATGCTAAGCAGTCTCATTATCATTAATGTCCTTCTGCATAAATGTTCTACTCCTTCAAAGCAAACAGCACTTAGGAATGTGGCCCTGCTTTGCATTTTCTTTAGATGAAACAGTGCCACAGAAATGCAACATGATAATAATGCAAACACTAACTCTTCTTTGGATGCACCACAGGGGATGAGGTCTTGATAGTCTAAGGTACTGAAAAGTCTTGTGATGTCTTAAAAGAGTAGTGCATTTTATTTTGCAAATGCGGTCATGAAATCTCACTTACTTCTTTCACCTGAAAGAGTGCCCTGGAGCCCCTCTTTATTTGATGCCCCATAACTCTTGTTAATCCTTAAAGTGCCACAGAATATTATATTATATTATATTATATTATATTATATTATATTATATTAT
>JAHTLZ010000114.1:14006653-14035616 GCA_023846285.1 Phrynocephalus versicolor | reverse complement strand
CACACACACACACACACACACACACACACACACACACACACACACACGTTTTTGGTACCAGGAGAAGTAAGGGAAGAAGCAGCTGAGATGCTTGATCTATGAAGTGTGTGACCAAGTGACTTTACAGATGTTCATCAGCTTATGAGAGTCCTACCTGATCAGAATGGACAATGACCTTTTTTCATTAAGTAGAACTTTTATAACACATATTGAAGAGGCAGCCTTGAAAGCCATTCAGCTGTCATATACAGAACCTAATGACATTGTGACAACACCACTTCTCCAGATATGGGAACTCATATTAATGATACATAAGTGAATTTAATCCTAAGTCACTTCTTTCCAAAAAGCACAGCCACCTTCTTCCTGTTAAATATCCCTATTTGTTTGGGAAGAGAGAAGGAATTCTGCTGTCAAGTTGCTCTTGAGTTTTGGTAACCATGTGAATTAAAGGCAACCCTTTTCAAGGTTTTCTGAGTAGAGCGTATTCAGAGGAGGGGGCATTCTGGGACTGTGTTGCTTGCGCAAGGTCACAAAAACTGGCTGTTCTGGGAAGCACAGTGGGGAACTGAACTCCCAACCTCTGGTTCCGCAGCCCGATTCCTCACTCAGTAAGCTTTTCAGCCAGCTTGATTTGACTTAGAACTTGTTTGTCTTTCTGACAGCCCACAGTAGCCACAAAGCTCCCTGTTAATACCAGAGTGCCAATGAATCACGTTTTCAACACCGTATAAATCTCCTCCAAACTCACATTTGAATGACTGTTTTTCTGTGACACCTTTTGAATGAATTGAAACAATACTGACTCTCATAGAATTTCTCATACTTGACATAGAACATATTCAGCCAAATAAAAGTATTCTCTGGTGACCTGGAAACATTACATACTGCAGTTTTATTTGTATGTCCTTCATTTTTAAGCTACCCTTACCTTTGAGAAGCGGGCATTTATCCATTTCGTGAATGTCTTCTTTTGTACATCTTTATGCTCATCTAGAAGAGAAAAAAAATGAAGACATTAGAAACTATTTCTCTTGTTTACTAAATAAAAACATTAGAACATAAGAAGAGCCATGCTGGATCAGGGCGAAGCCCATCTAGTCCAGCTTCCTGTATCTCACAGTGGCCCCACCAGATGTGTCTGGGAGCACATGAGACTAGATATCTGTCTCCTGATACCACTCCCCTGCATCTGGCCTTTGAAGTACCCCGGTTTTAAGCCTGGAGATTACACATCTCCATTATGGTTTGTAACCTGTGATGGACCTTTCCTCCAGGAATCTGTCCCATCCCCTTTCAAAGGCATCCAGGCTAGATGCCAACGCCACCTCCTGTGGCAGGGAGTTCCACAGACTAACAACACACTGGGTAAAAAAAGTATTTTCTTTTGTCTGTTCTCATTCTCCCAACACTTAGTTTGAGTGGATGTCCCCTAGTTCTGATATTTTGTGTGTGAGAGAAGAGTGTCCCTCTATCCACTTTACTCATGCCCTGCATTATTTTGTACGTCTCAATCGTATCCCCCCTTATGTGTCTTTTTTCCAATCTAGAGAGCTCCAGATGTTTTAGCTTTTCCTCATAAGGGAGGTGTGCCAGCCCGGTAATCATTTTAGTCACTTTATTCTGCACCTCTTCCATTTCCACTATGTCTTTTTTGAGATGTGGTGATCAGAACTGTACGCAATACTCTACGTTTGGCCTTACTATCGTTTTGTACAATGGCATTATAATGTTGGCTGTTTTATTTTCAATCCCCTTTTTTGATTATCCCTAGCATGGAATTGGCCTTCTTCACTGTTGCTACCGCACACTGAGTAGACACCTTCATTGAGCTGTCCAGCAGCACACCAAGATCTCTTTCCTGATCCATCACGATTGACCTTCCAATCATAGAATATATTGATACAAAAATGTGTAAGATTCTTTGCCAATAGAATTAGCTTGACTTTCCTTTTAGAAAGCTGTTGAAAGGCATTTGGTCAAGTCATATTTGAAAGAACTGAATCCTGGATGCTTTGGAGTGTTAGCAATGTTCAGACTACAGGATGACTTGAAAACACTAGTATTTGAGGACTCTATTGTGATTTATGTGCAACTCTCAAAACTGAAAGAGATATTGTCTATACATTACCACTTTGCGCAATAATTTTCCCACACTCTAGCCATGGTGACCTGCACTAGCATTAATAGAAACTGGAATGTGCTTCTCAGTGAAGAATGGCAATATCTAGGTTATTGTATCTCTGTAAAGTGATTCATTGCCATTTGTAGAACACTGCACATGTTCTTTTCCATGTTTCAAAACTATTTTCAGAATTAGAAAGATTTTTAAAAAGGAAGCAATGCTAAAAAAGGAGGAGCCAGGCTCTAACAACAGTGGTACCTCGACTTACGAATTTAATCCATTCTAAATGCATGCTCTTAAGTCGAACTACTCTTAAGTTGGGGTACCTATCTAAGAAATAAAAAAAAGTTTACAAATTAAAACAAAATTTGTAAGTTGAGCAGACCATATCTAAAATTTGTAAGGTGGCAGTTAAAATTCCAATAGTTTTCTGCTTTTAAGTCAAATTGCTCTTAAGTCAGGCTGCTCTTAAGTCGGGGTACCACTGTATTAGGAGATCTACTTTATATAGAAAGGCTAAATGTTGGACCTTTTAAAAAATCCTACATGACATATAAACAGCTATTAAGTTATGAGTGAACTTCTCTTATTTGCATCAGGGAGGTTGCGCTGGTAATTATTGTGTATAAAAAGTATATAAAACGAATAAGATTTTTTAAAAATTAGATAACATTCATCCAGTACTAGGCCACATCAACAGCATTCCCTCTCACCAACATAAAACCTTCCTCTGTGCATGCTAAAGGACAACGTAGGCACTGTAATATGTGTGAGATGGTTTGCTCTTCTCTGCATTCGCATTGGGTGTCCTCTATAGGGAACCCCATTTTCTCAGATTGTTCTTTGATCTTCCCACCCTGGGCACAGTCTGTTTAATGTTTAATTGTAAGAGGAATGGCAATATGGCTGTTCAGTGGAAGAATCCTATACAGTACAAATAGCCACCACTCAGGTGGGAAAGAACTCCTGCTGCTTTCTGGATCCAACAGAGGAAAGGCAGTGAAGCCCATGACAAGCAACGAAACACTCTTTTGTAACCTTGAAGGTGATTTCTCTTCCTGTTCTTTCTACAACTGTCGCACACAAACAACAGTCAGTAAGGTCTATGAATTTTAAATAGCCTGAGAATCAAATGTACATATATTTGTTTAGAAATGAAAATAAAAAGCTAATTCACTCTGATAACCATGCTTCTGTCACAGCAGCCATCGCCTTGGAAAAGAGGCTTCCTTCTAGAAAAATTTAAGCTGTAACTTCTCCAAGAGAGAGCCCACCTCAACAGTATTCATTAAGTGCACAATCATATTTCAAATAACAGTAACCAGTACAAAAATAATACTAACTTTTATTTATTTATTTATTCATTCATTCATTCATTCATTCATTCATTCATTCATTCATTCATTCATTCATTCAACATATGCCGCCCACTACCCAAAGGTCTCTGGGCGGCTTATAATCAAAAGAATTAAAACAATTTAAAATAGTTAGAAATAGAATATCAATAAATCACCAAGCAATAATAAAAACCTTTTGGAAAGGACATAACCCATGTTACATTCTCAAAGCCAATTTCTAATATCAAACGAACACTAAGACATCTTTCATTAGTACTCCTTCTACCTTTTAATTAAGAAACTCCAAAAAAAGAAACCCCAAAATATTTTTTCTTATGTTTATCTCTCCCTCCAAAAAATAAATAAATCTGGTATCGCCTTTGTTTTCTCCACTCAGTCGAAAGAAGATTTAAAGAATTGATAGGTCACAATTCCACATTACTGGGATACAATATATGCATTTTTCATCTATCTAGAACACTTGTTCAACTATGAAGAATTTTATCCTAAACTAGAGAGAACGTAGCAGAGGAAAATACCTTGTTACAAACTGTGTCGGGAATGTTTCAGATGTTTAATCTTTGACTCCTACCCATTTTATCAAGTTACAAAAGGTCAACATTCTTGTTAACTAGTTCTTACAATTGTCCTATCCCTTAATTGCTGAAAATGATTTTTTTACACAAAGGAATGCAGGAATAAAAGGAAGAATTAGCCTGTGGGTTTTCAATTAAGGAATCAAGAATGTAGCTGAATTACAGACTTGCATTTGCTTGCCTTGAGAAAAAAAATACTATTGCATATGTACCCCTCAGAGTTCCACAGATTTTACAGCTAGAACATAAGAAATAAACAAACATATCCTTTCCATTTAAAAGTATTAGAAAGATGGCATCAGTAATATTAGTTCCAAACTTTGAAGTAAAAACCCGGACATACCAAAGTTAAAAGACTTGAAACAGTCAAAAAGCCAACAACAATAATTAGTAAAAATACAAGAACACTGCAGCCACCATATTGTTCCAAAGCCTGAGGATAGCACATTGCTTTGGCATAACTCATTGTTTATTTTGGTTAACATTTAAACCTTCTGTTCCATTAAGATCAACGAATCATGCAGCCTAAAAGAAAGCAGGCAAGAAATGAAGTGCCTATATATAGGCAAAGAGTTCTGGAGACCCTACAGTAGGATCACAACCTCCGCCAACATATTGCCCTCTAGCTACAAATCCTAGCATTTCCGATCTGAGTTTACACAAAATATACAGTGTAGAAATTCCCTCTCCCCCCACACTGCTGCCACCACTGCTGTGGGCCAGCCAGGCACCCTCCGGAGGTGGGAGGACCTGCCACCCCTCCGGAGGGTGCCTGGCTGGTCTGTGGTGGCAATGGCGGCAGCGGTGAGTAGGGTAAAAAGCAAAATATAAAACTTACCACCACCCCCGATGCCCGCCACCCTCCTCCTTGCCACCGCCATGAACCAAGCCAGGCACCCTCTGGAGGGATGGGGTGGGGACTTACCCAGCTGGCCAACCGGGCTTAGGACTTCCCAGTCGGATCCCAGGTGGTGGAGGTTTTGAACTTCCTGATCAAATGTCCAATCTGCCATCCAGGACCTGAGAGGGAAATGCAAAGGCCAGTTGGCCAGGTGGGTCTTTAAAGTCCCCACCTCACCCCTCCAGAAGGCCTGGCTGGCCTGAGGTGGCAGCAGCAGCAAAGAGGGCATCGTCGGGCATCGGTGGTGGTAAGTTTTATTTTTAATTTTCCCCCTCCTTGCCACACCCCTGCTGATCACCAACCACAGATAACTAAATCCGTGGTTGGTGAATTAGCAGATGCAGGGGCTGTACTGTAACTCAGAGGAAAGTGGAATGAAAAATTGGTGGGGGAAACATCAATTATTTAAGATATGCAGATGACACCTTCTCACTGGCAGAAAGCACCAATGACTTTGAAGTAAGTTTAGTGCAAGTGTCAAAGCAACACAGCAATTTCATGTTAAAAAGACAAAAATCATGACTGTAGAAGTCTCTGTTTTACAGGGTTGCCATGAGATGGAGACAACTTGACAACTCATAACATCACCAAAGAATCATAAGTACTATTAAACAGTTCAGTATACAAAAGTAAGCTGCATATTTGCAAGCAACTGAGAAGAGGTCAAAAAATAAAGATTCTTATGACAAGCACCTCTCTTAATATCCTGTCCTATAATGAAGTGCTACTACTATCTTGTTTGACATTTAAACAAGATAGCAGTAAAACACAGCAAGCCCTATATTCTAATTAAGCTTCCATTAACCTAAGTTGATTAGTTATCAGCACAGCCAATTAACCCTTGAACTGAACTCCCTGTATGATTTGCTCTCGTGAGATAGGACTCATAAATTCTGTGCTGCCTACTAAAGAGAGACAATGGGTTAGCTCCAAAGTTGCTTCACTATAACTAAAGGATAGTTTCAATTCATAGAATTCCCCAGTTTAACCTTTTAAACAGCAGCCCATATAGAAAAATAAGTTGAAAAGACAGTATTTTACTGGCAGAAGCAAAGCAGAGTACCAGTTATAGAAATATATATAACTTTATATATTAATGTTTTATGTTTTGCAAAACCTTTCTGTTTAGGCTTCTGATCCAAATACTTATGTATTACTATCTGTATTATAATACAGGTTTATTAAATGGAAACTATTTATTGATCATCACACTAGCAGGACGGTCCCATCCCATGTCAGAATGACTCTTCATTAGAAATATGCACAAAGCACTAGGAAGCACTATGGACGGAATTGGCAGCACAGCACCACAGGTGACGAGCTTGACCTCCCCGTTTACCTATGGCCAGGAGGCCCACTCACCTTCAGCATACCACCAGGGTCCTCCTTTGCTAGTGCTGTGCCAGTCAAGGAAGGATTTGGGGTTGCCCTTCCCTCTCCTCTCAGGGAAGCAGCCAGCTAGGCAGAGATTATCCCCATTGTACTTCACCTTTGGACTGGCCCACTTTCAGAGGAGGTGGAGGAGGGCACCCCTACCTCATTCCCCCGAGTGGCATGCTCCTGATGAAGGAGGACCAACATTGTACCAACAAAGGTGAGTGGGCCTCTTGCCCATGGGGAGAGGGGAGACGAAGCACTTTGTAGTGTTTCATGACCAATCTCCATTCTTCATGAATGACAGACTCCAGAATGGCAGCTATGCCTTGTGAATTACTCATTGAGAAACAATGTTTTAAGAGACAGAAGACAATTCTTGACAACTGTCAGTAAATTCAACAGAATATGAGCAGCTCAAATACTCATAAACTTCCCATCAAATGATTAGTTGCAACAGATTCCCACCCAGAATGCTACCTTCTCATATAAACTATAGCAAGGAAGAAAAGTTTCAAATAATTTTGCATTTTTCTCAGTTTTTTTAAACTTTCTTGTATCCCTTGTTTTTTGGGATAAGCTGACAATACAATAAGAAATTGTATATCGGCAAATCTATTCAATTTGGTGTCTCGTGAATGAGGCACCCCATGACAAGAGCATTCAAAAAGATTACCCAAATCTGGCTTGGCTTCTCTCAAGCGTGTATAACCACACAACAGTGTTACATTGATGTTGATAATCCTTCAGAGAAATGTGACTCTTCACATCATTTAATCTTCTTTAAAATCTCATGATTTGCCAGGGCAATGCTGATATTTTTTAGAAGCCTGGCCATTTAAATCTGGCAAGACTCTTTTCCTGGATTGCTTAATGTTCCAATTTGTCATGTAACTGCCATCACAGAAAGCATCTAAATAAGAGATATCCTTTTCTTTTTGACATAAAACACTTCCAAATCCGGAATTATCTTTACTAATTTCCTTTGTGACTTACAATACATCCAGCATTGGAAGAAATGCTTGGTAAATGAGGAACGAGCAACATTCAAATAATAGATAACCTCTCCAAAGCAGAAAAAGATTATGGAAGGAACTAGAAAAGATGCTATAGACTGTTAATCATAGTTGTTTTGGAGGTCACTCATTCATAGGGCTGGTCTAAGCCAGAGATGAGTTAAAATCAGTAGCTAGAACTATTGAAAAACCAACCCTGCTAAATATATGTGTCATCCACTTTTAATCTTTGCAGAATAGAAATTTGAAAGACACAGCCCACACTGCTGCTTTTCTTCTGAGCCTAACTACAGTTCACTTGATAGGTACTAATACAAATGATATCAATTTTGCTCATTGGTTTTCAATGAATCACTTTCCCTCCTACCTATTTCTCAGATTCGCTTCACTGTTACACACTAAATCCAATTTCTAGTCCCATCTAGATCCACTGAGTCAGAAGTGCTGACTTAACAAATTCCCATCACTCAATTCAATGGATGTACTCAGGCTGGGATCAACATTTGGCCCTAGCCCTATGTCATTCACAGGAAAACACTGACAAATTATGAATGGCTTTGAATCCAGCTGAAATTGGTCACCAGGTTTTATCTCCTTCATATTTAAAGCATCCAAGACCAGTTGCAATCAGGATAAAAACACTAACTATATTTAAAAAGCAAGAAGAACAAAGAAAGTTATATCAATGAAAACAGTCTATCTTGGGGGGGGGGGAGGAAGCAACACAAAATTTCCCACAGTGGGAAGGCTGTTCTTCCGTTACCAACGCATCCTATCTCTAAAAGAAAAAAAAAGCCAGAACAAAGTCCTAGAATAACAATCCTTTTGAACAAGCTCATACAGAGGAAGAACATTTTCCAAGACTAGGGCTTAAAAATTGAAAACAGCACTTTGACCCAGCCTAGAGATAAATTGGCAGTCTATGAATTCAGACAAGAGCAGTGCAATATGAACTAAGTTACTGGCTCCAAGCAGAACCCTGGTGGCTGCATTTTGAAACTAAACAGATGATTGTGGCCTGTCATCATAGACAGAACCACACAGAAGATTATAATAATATAATGGTGGAGGTGCTTAAAGCATGAATGACTGAGGCCCAGTCTGGCTTCTCTGAGAAAGGACAAAACTGAGCTGCAAAACTGTAGTGGTGGAGGGGTCACCTTTAGTGCCTCTGGCGAGATGTCTACTCTCACCCTGAACAGCCCCAGAAAGTCTGTTAGGGCTGCCTGCCACTAGGATTCAGGTAGGCTCTCAGGCCATTTGGCCAGAATAAAGGTGTAAGCAGGAGGGTGGGGAGGAAGCTGGGAACTTGGGAGAAACGGAGGAGGTGTCAGCAAGACTGGAGAAAGAAGCTACTTGGGGGGGTGGGGTTGCCATCAAGGAGCAAGAAGGTGGTCTGTTGCAGGACTATGAGGTCATCCCAGATTCCTGGGCCGGTGTATTGGTCAAGTTGCGACTCCTTCGTGGCCACAGATAAATCAGCAGTTTCAAACTCATAAATTGCCAGCCTTGGCTTGGTAACTGGAGCCACTGGGAATGACCATATACCACCGACCAGCCCACCTGATCTGAAGAAGTGATGGCCACTGCAAGTGTCAAAAGGTAAGACAGCCATGTCTCTGGGATCAACAGAACCACATTATTCACCAATACAAGCCTCCTCGCCCTTGAAGGAAGCAACTAGTATGGCTTGAAATGTGGAACTGTGGACCGTGGTAGTCCCAGTGGAGTTAACCAGAGCCTGCCACAGGGAAAGTGAGACTCCCAGGTTAGTGACTTTGAGACTGCTATTCTCACAATAAAGCCTACTTTGCATTTTGATACAACTTCTGAGCTTACAGATGTCACTACGACAGACCCTGGGCTCACCACCCCACCCTGGTAGTGGGGTGCACAAAGACAAAGCTGGGAAAAAGCAATCTGGGCCAATATTAATACAGTGGTACCTTGTATAAAGGAGTTAATTCATTCCGAATGAAATTATGTTAAGCAAATTTTCCTTTATACAAATTCCCCATAGGAATGAATTGAAAACAGAGTAATCCCTAATCGCGACCATTTTTATGTTGTACGGATTTGCCCCATAGGTACTTCTGTTAAGCAAATTTCCCCTATCTCCGGAATTTTTTATGTTGTACAGATTTTATGTTATACAAACTTTTTGTTATATGAGGGTCCACTGTACACTACTTGAATCATCCAGAAGCAAGAGAGCACCTAGTATCATGTCATTAGTAAAGCTGCTGCTTTAGAAAAGTGTGCAGTCCACCAGGACACCCATCTAGAATAGTTAGTTCCAAAGCAAAAAAAAAAAAAAAGCATCAGAAAGAAAGCCAGAATATCTACCAATTTAAATGCTAACAACACAATCAACAAAAACCCAGATAGATGTCATCGACTTAGTAATGGCATCCAACCTCAAATCTCTAGATGGTCTCTTCTATTAATGTGACGCAGTTTTGAAAAACAAAGGGATGAAGATGTAGCTTCTCAGCAATTTATAGTATAGTACCTCCCTAAAGCACTTGCTGATATGGAAACGCCAGTTGCCAAACAAAACAGTACTCCCTGGCCAAATCCCATCTCATTCAGGTTGAATCATTCAAATTCAATCAAATATGTAGGGACTGTATCAGTTCTTGTTTTTTATGTCACCATGTAATGATGTATCTTTTCCAGAAGAAATGGAATCCCTGAGCGAAAATGAAGGTTTAGAAATAAATTGTGGTTTACCATGGTTCACTTCTATTTAATGAGCAAAATTATTTTGCTCTTGGGTTCCAATAAATATGAACTGTGTCTCAACCATCAAGTCACATTTTCTTTAGTAAAGCCCCATGCAAACTGGATTTCTCCTACTTTCCAAAGATGCAAAGAAGAAAACTGAGACATTGAAAACTATGAAAAACAAAATCTCAGGAGTAAAAAACATTGTGATCTGGGATGGAAAACTCATTCAAGCCTAAACATATGTTCTGTATTTTTACCCCAAATGGGTAAAAAACAAACAAAACATTGAAATAATGAGAATAAATAGATGTTTAGATGTTTTTAAAATAAACTTTTGTACAATCATTTTATTTCATACAGAAGTCTTTGTCAGGTTCTGTTGTTCTGAGGTTTGTTTGTTTTGAAGGGGGAGGGGGAACCCTGTACTTCACCACCGGAAATCTTATTGCTCAACTGTTGTTATTTTAAGCCTAAAATTGTGAAAAGACTTAGAGGAGTCAATCAAGTTCTACCCATGCCATTTTTGGAAAGATAGGTTTTCACTTTCACTAATCATAGATCAAAGTACCTTCTATCATAACCTTAAATAACTGCTTGCACTCCCCTTAGCAAACAATGGTTAGACCATATCCTTCTTACTACAAATCTTTACTAAACACAACATTAGAAGACATAATGAGTGCTAACGTTATTATCAGCTACTACACTAGGCTGCTAAATGCCTTTTCCTCTTCTTTCACTGCCCATCATACTAAAGAACTTGTAGTGAACTATAATAACTTCAAATTCATGGTGACGATGGGGAAAAGACTTCAAACAAGTCAAAGCTTGTTGAATGCTATCTGTATTTGCTGGGTCATATTTCTATCTTTAGTGATGCATTTCTTACTAGCTGTCTATCAACACAGATTTTGTCAAGAAGAAGATGTTCCTATCTAGCCAAGGGTAAGGAGGAAAACCTTTTAATTAACTTTGACATAACATGATCCACATTCCACAGGTTCATTTTAGAAGCAACATGGTATGTCTCTTTCTTACTCTTTATACTGTCTCTAATATTAACAGCCATTATTTGCTAAAGGAAATTTCAGAAACATACTGTATTATAATTTATTAATTTAAAATATTTCTGTCTCACCTTTTCCCACGGAAGGACACAACGACACAAGGAACCAAATCAACCTTATTACTTGCCTGAATTACTGACTTAGAGAAAGGAGGTCCTCCCACTTCCTTATAAATTTTGGGTTATAAGTCTATTCTCTGAAAATCTCCCAGAGATAAAACAAAGTTCTGTTAAGTTTATTTTAAATATAAACTTCAACAGAACTAAAATAAGGTGTTATAGGTTTTGTGCATCTGCTGCCTGAAAACATTAAATTAAAAAAATCCCCAAAACATGTTTCCATGGTGTATTACTAAAAGGAACCAGACACTATGCTATACACTGTATAGTACAGTAGGACTGCTGTATCCACGAGGGATCAGTTCTGGGACCCCCAATGGACAGTGAAATCCACGGATTAAGAGCAAATGCTCTTATCCAGGTTGATGGCAATGATAGGGGTGGCGGGGTGCTGGGATGAAAGCTTTCACCCCTGATACCCCCCTTTTCCCCCTTTCTCCTCACCACCAGGCTCGGCTGCAACAAGGGGGTAAAAACTTTCTTTCCTCCTTGCCACCATCACCGCCACGGACCAACCAGCCACCCTCCAGAGGGGTGGAGGACCCACCACCCCTCCGGAGAGTGCCTGGCTGGTCCGTGGAAGGGTAAGGAGGGGGGAAATTAAAAATAAAACTTACCACCTCAATGCCCGCCACCCTCTTCCTTGCCACCAATGCCACCAGCGCATTCCGGAGGAGTGAGGTGGGGACTCAACCACCTGGCCAACCAGCCTTTGAACTTCCCAATCAGATCCCAGGCAGCAGAAGTTTTGAACTTCCCGCTTGAACTTCTGATCTGCCATCCGCCACCTGAGTGGGAAATTCAAATGCTAGTAGGCTAGGTGGGTCTTTAAAGTCCTCACCTCACCCCTGCAGAGGGTACCTGGCCAGCGGTGGTGGCAGTAAGTTTTTTCCCCCTACCACTGCTGCTGCTGACGCCACCAGCCAGGTATGCTCCAGAATTTCCCCCTGAGGTCCCAGGTGGTGGATTGTAAGTTTGAGCAGGAAGTTGAAAACTTCCTCCACCTGGATCCCAATTGAGCCAGCCATTTGAGTCCCCACCCCAGTTGTCTGGAGGGTATCTGGCTGGCCCATGGCAGCGAGGAGGAAGGCGGCAGGCATCAGCAGCAGTAAGTTTTATTTTTAATTTTCCCCCTCTTTGCCCCCCGCTGATCACCAGCCGCATATAACTGCATCCATTGTTGGTGAATCAGTGGATGCGGGGTTTCTACTGTATTTCTGTACTCATGCTTTTTTGGCATGCACCCGGGAGAGGGAGCGTTGAACCAATCCCCTGCAGACAATGTGGTCTTGCTGTACTTACAAAATTAAGTAATCAGACGACCACTAGTCCAAGAAGATGTCCTAAGATTGAGAAGACACACTGATGCTGATAGCACATTGCACAAAGGTCCATATCTTTTATTCTCCCCCAATTCCAGAGTCTATGACCAAAATGACTTGACTTTATTTTACTTAACCCTTCAAAATGCAGATATGACTGGTGGCTACTGAGACCCACATTTCTCCAGTCGAATTCCATTTCCTTGCAGTCACCTGTTTTGTTTTGTTTTGTTTTCCATTCAAACCAGACATTTTCCTAACCCCTCAAGCAACTTCAATATTTCGACTCAACAAGGTGTATTTTGGTGCCTGCCTCCACAAAGTACAAACCACTTAGCACCCAGTTTTAGTGTATATAATGGCATGACCCATATCCACAGTAAATCACAATTCCTCTCTGCTAGTTAATTTAAAAATTGCACTTGATAACAAGCTTATCTGTACACTGAACACTCCACCAACCTTTTCTATAGCTTCCTACTTAAGTCTTACTTCATGCATAAATAAACTAAATTAATAATTGAGACATTTAAGGAGTTTGTTATTATATCTAAACCTACTTCATTTTAATCGTTTTTAGTCAAGCATGCTCAATATTTCAATACATCCCTGAAAATGACTTAAATATTCTATTGGTCGCAATCTCCCATAAACCTCCTTAGAAGCGTTCTGTGTGCATATATTCATTTTTAAAAACAAAATGACTATATTAAGATGGAATAAATAAGAAACTTTTAAGATCCCAGATTTTTTTAAAAAAAATCATTCAGAAATTGAAGACACTACTTTCTGAACATTTTTACATTGACCCATCTCCCTAACATTTTCCCTAACATTTTGAATCCACTGCAAAGTTTATATGTCAGATTGGTCTGATTGGTTGTTTTCTTGGGGATTACCGTATATACTCAAGTATAAGTCGACCTGAGTATAAGTCAAGGCCCCTAATTTAACCCCCCAAAACTGGGGAAACTTATTGACTCAAGTATAAGTCTAGGGTGGGAAATGCAGCAGGGCCTGGCAGCTCTTCCTTTGTGAACTGAGGGAGTGGTGTGTGACTTTTAAATTTATCCACTGATGCAAGTGCTTGGGTCAGTGGCTAAAAGTCATTTTAAACATTGTGTGCCGCTCCCCTGTGATGCAGAGGGGGGTCATGAGAAGTGGGGTGCAATGTTTAAAATGACTTTTAGCCACAGTTGACTTGCCTCAGTGGCTAAAAGTATTGACCCGAATATAAGTCGAGGGCCCCTTTTTTCAGCCCAAAATTAGGGCTGAAAAACTAGGCTTATATTCGAGTATATACAGTACTTGCTCACATAGATGTATAATAGCAGTCTAGCTTCCATCCACACAGTTCACAGATTTCATCTGCAAGTAACACAGAAGTGACTTAACTGTCAACAGCATCTTTTTAATGTGCTCTTGAGAAGCATTATTCCTTCCTGGTTGTTAATTGTCAGGCTTATCAGGCTCTAACATGGGAAGTACTGTACACAAATTTGCAAGGTAGGGATGTGTAAGTTGAGGAGAAATTATGTTGGCACACCTAAGTCTTCAGCAACTGAACATGAATAAAAGCCAGTTAAAATGCTTTCTCGCCATCAACTGCTTTTACTTACTCTCTTTTCATATTTATTGACAAGTATATTTCTCTTTAACATTTTCCATTACCAGTTTCCTGAAAAGCATGCTTAAGCTTTATAAAATATTAATCTTACTTTTCCCAATGAGCAATGGAAGTGGTTCTTAGAAAAGACATCATGAAAACTAAGGTTTCTTCCACTTTAATTCCCAGGCCTTCGTGGAATAAGAAAAACATGAAAAGAAATATTAGCATTCCCAGTTTCTTTTGCCTATAAAGGAAAGTTGGATAATGATCAAATAAAACTCTGGATCAATCCATATGTCCGTTTATAAGAACACAAATACAGACAACTTTAAGTGTCTCTCTACCACCCAGCCAGCTTGACAGATTCTTCTGTGCATTTTCCTATTATCTTCTCTGTTTATCAGGCAGCTTTCTGGCAATAAAGAAGTGGCAGGCCCACAAGCATGATGCAACTACAGTTTTCAGCAAACAGCAGCTGCCAGAAATCCCACCACTTCAGATGAACAGTTGGCTCAACACCAACCTCCTCAGCGCCTAGCAACAGCAGCATGAAAAACGAGTATCCAACTTCTAATTCTGCTCCGACCTGCTGGCTGTAAACAACTCCAGCAAAAGCTGCTGCTCAATAGCTCAGTTAGGAGCCAAAGCAGATCAAGGGAAATGGACTTGGAGAGGAAAGAGGAAGTGTAAAGCAACTGCATTGGAATTCATGGATGACACAGAGAGAAGAGGGAACAACAGGTGTGAGCCTTCCTCAGATGCTAAGCTTAAATACTGCTGTAATACAATGTGCTAGTATTTTTAAAGGCAGAAAAGCTAAGCAATGCCTACAGTGCACCATGTTCCTACAAAGTTAATTATTCACCTGTTTTGAATACGTAACTTGACATAATCAGAGGTAATCTTAACCAAAGCGTAATCATATCACTACTCATATTACTTCCATTTTACCTATGGTGTAAGTCTGCAACCCACACCTTCCAGGTCACTATTAGCTTTTATTTGTTACTTTGTTTCATATAAATACTGCCTGGTCTTACTTGGCCATTGGATTGCAACCATGCATTTGCATGTTAGACTGGAAATCGTCAAATTGAAAATATGCACTAACCTCTGAATGTCTGAGACATAGAGCATTCTATACTGTGTTTAAGGGCACAAAAGAAGCTTACCGAACAATTTAAAACAAAATATTTTTAAACTTAAATAAAACCATAAGCATTCAAATTAAATTAAATTCCATTACACAATTTAAATGCAAATACAATCAAAACTGTTTAAAATTACCTAAATTAAAATATTAACAATTGGCTTTAAAACAGTGAAAACTAGCAGCTGAGATCATTTAATTGGAGGATCTTAATTGCCAAAGGACTGCCTAAATGAAAAAAAAAACATTCTTGTGTATTAGCCTCTGTGGTTGTCAATATCTTAAACAATGAAACCAGCTTTCCATCTAACCTACGATCCTCTGACAGCCAAAGTCATTATGCATCTTTGATTTCTGCATCTTTGCCACATTCTATGTTTACCACAAGAGATACAAGAAGGCATATGCTGCTCTATTGGAGCCAATTAGAGTAAAAGGGCCCTGCATAATAGTGTGCGAAGTACAATGGGCAGGGTGGTAATCTCCACTCACATGCATTTGATTTGTTATAAAAATGTAACAGAAAGACAGAAAAGGGCAATAAACATGTGAAGAAGACACGTGGGTGCTATTCTCACATCCAGTGTGGCAACGAAAGGAGGATTTCCCCCTATTATTATGTATAATTGTTCATAAGTACATCAGACATTTAACAGGCTTTTTAATGGGACTGAATGCACATATGAGGCAGTAAAAATACAATAACCACAAGCTAGAGGCAAGGAATACCTATAAGGATTCAGACCTGATATGGAACCATTGACAACAACAACTTTATTGATTAGCCATTCGAGCCATATCAAGTACTAAAACTACATAGGTCCAGAAAGATACAAAAAATACAAGTTGTGACTGAACAGTTTTCAAAGTTAGGGTGGCCAAAATGAATGTTATCATTCAAGAGTCAGCATCGTCCCTACAATAAATGCCAATTTGATCAATATAGGAAGATCTTACTCTGGCTGCCTTACATATGAAATTGGCGACACCATTAACAACATGCACGTTTGAGCTTTGCAGCAAAAAGGCATGCTGAAAGTTCACATTCCAATGGGCAATTTTGGCCATCATTTTTGATAAATAAGACTGTCTGAGGGCTGTATATAGTTCACAATCAAATAAAATACGGGCAATATCCTCTATAGCGGGGGCGCTGCAGATACATGTTCTCTCGTGGTAAGGTAGATTATGAAAACGGCCAAATTTATTCATAGATTTCAGTAATTCGAATCTTAATCTTGTATAGGCTCTCCTCAAAGAATAAGGTAAACTAATTGTTAGATACTTCTCGCACTTGAATACCAGTTTGTTTTTAGATAGCCAGCTTAGGGCTCTGTTTTTGGAGAGGAGCTCCATATCCTGTTGTGCACTAACATTCAGAGCTCTTTGTTTAAAGATAGTTTTGGCCTGTTGACCACTGACAAGTAGGCTCTGGGTTGAGAGCCCAAAATGTGCGATAATGATACCAATTTGTCTGGCCCAGGAATTGGGGAGTTGGCTTGTTCAGTTAGACATAGCTTGGGAAGTCTATCAATACTCACTGACTGGACCTTCAACCAGAAGGAAAAAGCTCTAGATACTGTGAGACTGGAAATAGAAAAATTCCTGTTTCGGCCCTGACTACATAAGCAGCCGTGTTTTTATCTGTCCCAAGTATCTTTCTTAAAAAGCTTGTCTGAACTAATTCGAGCAAGGGTGCTTTGTTTAGACCCCAGATTTCTGCTCCATAAACCATCAATGGCACAATTTTGGCCCTAAAAACTTTCAATATTGGAGTAAGAGAACTTGGGCAATTAAATACCTTAAAAACAGCACAGAATGTTCTATATCTCAGACATTCAGAGGTCAATGTGTGTTTTTAATTAGACAAATTTCGCTCAACTCAAATGCATGGTTGTGATCCAATTACCAAGTAAGAAAAATTAACTAGAGAAAATATGCATATCATATACCTAGGTGCTATTATAAAACAAGCAAAAATAGCACACACTAATCAAGGGGCAGCAAGAAAAGTATTAATTCGGTGTGCTATAATTTTAAAGTCAGAATGCAAAACTAAAAAGTTGGTCAAAAACTTGCTGAATCCAATTTATGTCTTTCATAAGTAGTACAGTACAAAGAGATATCAAAATATCTTTCACCTACTTAGAATTCATAAATAAATAAGAATTCTGAATTTTTAAAATCAACAATCTCCCAAAGAATATTTCCACAATAGTAAGATAGGAAATATAACGTTATTGGAATTGTAAAACAACTATAAGGCTTAGTAGATCTATAATTTTAATCAAAGAATAAAACAAAGGACTGGCTGAGGTACAACTGTTGGAAAAAGTACCACGGACACATCCATTGTCAAAAATTTCTAGATGAAGATAACAAGACTAGGCGCAACATTCGCCATGTAAATGGAAATGAAGTAAGACGAGATAGAGAAGATCCTCAGAGACAAGGCGGCCCCTAAGTGGATTAAGGTCCCAAAGAAGAAAAAGGAAACCTGAAAGCATAGAAAGCAACCATCAAGTAGATCTGCTAGAACGAGAAAATTCAAGGTAGCTGGCCTTTTAAAAGTTATGCGTTTTTGGAAAGCATCAACTGGGATATCACTTCTTCAGTTTTATTTTGTCAGGAGTGACACCAGAAAGAAAAGTTCAACATGAATATGTGAAGCTGAATTGGTAGGTGCAACACAGGCCACTATAGGCAGAAGGAGGAAAGGTGAGAACGGAAGCAGTGAGGTGGCCAAGTTTGCGGATGACACAAAACTTTTCCGGGTGGTGAAGACCAGAGAAGATTATGAAGAGCTGCAGAAGGATCTCTCCAAACTGGGAGAATGAACTGCAAAATGGCAAATGTGTTTCAATGTAGGAAGATGTAAAGTATGGCACATTGGGGCAAAAAAAAAAAATCAAAACTTTATCAGCTCATGGGTTGTGAGCTATCTGTGACAGATCAGGAAAGAGATCTTGGTTTGCTGGTGGACAGCTCAATGAAGGTGTCTACCCAATGTGTGGCAGTGGTAAAGAAGGCCAATTCCATGTTAGGGATCATCAAAAAGGGAACTGAAAATAAAACAGCCATTGTACAAAACAATAGTAAGGCCGTACCTGGAATACTGCATACCGTTCTGGTCACCCCATCTCAAAAAAGACATAGTGGAACTGGGAAAGGTGCAGAAGAGAGTGATTAAAATGATTACTGGGATGGGGAACCTCCCTTGTAATGAAAGGCTAAAACATCTGGGGCTCTTTAGTCTGTAAAAAAGGTGCCTGAGGGCGGGATATGATTGTGACATACAAAATAATACAGGGCATGAGTAAATAGAGGGAGGCTCTTCTCCCTCTCACAAAATACCAGAACTAGGGGACATCACCTCAAATTGAGGGTTGGGAGAGTGAGAACAGACAAAAGAAAATACTTATTTACCCAGTGTCTTGTTAGTCTGTGGAACTATGCACTAGCCAGGCAGGACAAAAAAATCGAAATAAATAAATACACTAAGGGAATTTTATTATTTTTTTATTTATTGGATTTTTATACCGCCCATCTGGCAGCGAGGTCACTCTGGGAGGTTTACAACAATTAACACATTCAAACAATTCATACAATAAAACCACAAAATAGTAACACAATAAAAATAAAAATAAAAATAAAAATAATATTAAACTAACATAAAACAATATATTATTATTGGCAGGCTAATCAGTTAAAATCAAGATTTAATGGGTGAACACTGAAATTGCATTATATTTGAGGGAATGCCTGCTTAAATAACCAAGTTTTTAATAGTTTTTAAAGGCAGCCAAAGAGGGGGGCAGGTAGATGTCTGGTGGAAGGTTATTCCACAGGCGAGGGGCAACGGCAGAAAAGGCCCTATTTCTTGTTTTTCCTTTCGGGCCTCTCATGGTGTTAGTTGCCTCAAACACCTAGCCTGGGAGGATCGGGTATTATGGGAGGTTTTCAATGGGAGAAGACACTCTGACAAGTAGCGAGGTCCTAAACCGTTTAGGGCTTTGTGTGTCATAGTTAAAACCTTGAAGTCGATGCGGAACCGAACTGGAAGCCAGTGCAGGGTGGCCAGCGCTGGGGATATATGATCGTATTTTCTAGTCCCAGTCAGCAATCTGGCCACCATGTTCTGGGTCAGCTGGAATCTCCGCATCAGCCTCCTGATGCTGAGGAAGTAGCTCCTTTTCTAATATTTTTTACACCAGAACATGTAAGCAATATATTTAGCATCTAACTTGAGAAATAAATAAGTATCTGGAAGTACAAAAAAAGTTTTATGTAAATATGAGACCTGATTTTTACCTTGATGCAAATCTCTTTAGCAGTTTTACCTTACATCTTTTTAGCTAAATTTTGTCACTGATTATGTCTATGGGCAGAATGAATTAGTCTAAAGATCTGGATGGTGGCAGAGAAAACTGAAGGGAAAGAAAATCAGATATATGTAAAACACAGTACAATTATAGTCTGATCCACCACAAGAGGTCATGTATGATGCCCTCCATAATGCCAATGGAGACAATAAAATGTTGAATTCCCCCCTTGAAAAAATATGCTAAGAGGAATTTTGGTTTTGACAAACATCCACAGACCTGTCTGGCCAAACAAAAGGAGGGCATAGGTACTTCCTAGACATAATTTCTAGATTCAGAAAGAATATCTCACTTTCACACCTATTATTTCTTGTATTTCTTCGCCGCTTCTCACCAAAGACAAATACAACTCTATATTCAAACAGTTAATCTCTTCTTCTCACATTACTCTGAGTAACAGAGTTATTTGGCTTTTCCCCAACCAGGGTTTTTACCTCCTTTACTATATATTAAAATATACTCAGACACAAGAACTATGTTACTCCAGTAACAGCCCACTAGAAAAGTAAAAGAACAGAATGAATGCTGTTACAGAAGGGGAACAGGAAGCAAACTTCAACTTAGATAACTTAGAGAGCCATATAAAGGCTTTCAATCTTAAATATATCCACTTGGGATCAAAGAATACATACATTTAAATAGTTGCATTACAAGCAGAGAGTTGGGGGGGGGGGACCCGGCCTACGCTATGTTCTCCTAAGGAGAGCAGGCCCCTTAACAAAGACGGCCTGAAGTCTGTAAGCCAACTGCAGCTGCCCACAAAACCCACACAATACTTATTTTGTGGCTAGCCAAGTGGGTGGAGTACTTTTTATGCCACAGCATCAATGTAACATTTTCCAGCATTCTTATGAAATTGGATCCTTCTGTCTCAATGCGACTCAAAGCAGATGAAATACAAACGGACCCTGGATGGAGGAATGGTATCCAACGAAAAAAGTAGAGAGGGAATTATAGAAAATTATACAGAGATGGGGAAAGGGGAGCAGAAAGGCTCGTGCTTTCACATAGAAACCTAGACCCCCCCCCAAAAAAAAGTATTCAATATCTTTTTGTCTCATTTAGTAATCAAACACATAAGCCTTCCCTACTTAAAACACCTCTTGAAAACACGAGACACAAAACACAAGACACAAAGCCTAGGTTATCACGTGTGAATCTGCTTTAACAAGGAGCTTCACACACAGGTCAAAACTGAGTAAATTCTGAATTAAGACAAATACCGAAGTACCAAACCATATTATGAGACAATAAAGGTGTGTGTGTGTGTGTGTGTGTGTGTGGATTAGGTGACAGGTTTGGGTTCATATATCCACATATGATATTTTATCCTTGTGTGTGCTGAATTACATATGATTGTGTTCAAAAGACTGTTTTACAAAACCTAATTTGTCACTGGGGTGGGTGGATTGTTTTTGTGGAAGGATCAGGAATGGCATATAAACATGTATACAATCCACCCTACAGGACTGATGGATCCACATGGTTTCCTAGTGGCTGTTGGAGAGTTGCCAGCTGGTTTTGGCAGCTGACCCTGTTAAGGCCTTGGCTGATGTCTAGAATGGGGAAATGGACAGAACTATTGAAATATGCATCTCCTCCCATGGCATGCAGCCTAATTAGCTTCTTCATTTAACTAAGGAGCTGGGAATGATGAAACAAGTGAGTCAAATATCCCACCCAGCTAGTAGCTAGGCTACTACTCTGGGTGATTAACAAAACAACAACACATAAACAATTATAATAATATCAATAAACCAAGAGTGCAAAAAAGAATACTTAATGGCAGGCAGGCCACAAAAATAATACATAAAATTAAATGATTAGGGACAAACTGTTGAAAGGCTTGGGGAAACAACAAGGTCTTCAGATGCCTCCTAAAACCAAAGAGGGATGGAGCCAATTCCATCTCTAATGGGAGAGAGTTCCAGAGTGAAGCAGCTATTACAGAGAAGGCCTGGCCTTGAGCAAACAATTTCCAGGCCTCCCTTAGGGTGGCCACTTGGAGCTTCCTGATATGAAAGGTGCTGGTGGAATGGATAACTGTCTTGAACAAGAGGCAGGCAGCCAGATACCAAGGACATTAAAAGTTAACAGTGAGCACCTAGAAGTTGGCCTGGAAGAAAATAAGCAGCCGGTGCAAACATGGCAGAATATAGGTCATACTGTATGGGGAGATGTTCCAGTGAACAGCCTGGCAGTAGAGTTCTGCACCTGCTCCAGTTCCAACCCACCTTCAAGCGCAGTCCTAGTTAGACAATTTCAATAATCTGTTTTTGATATTCCAAGCTCATGGATCGGTGATATTAGGGACATCCTGACAAGATGGGGCAAAAGTGTGCAATCTGCCTAAGCTGATTTGGCCGTGACTGAGATCTGGTTCTCCATTGAAAGAACCAAGTCCAAAAGCACATCAAGGTCTCACTCCTCATCTTTCACAGGGTGTGTGATCCCATCAACACCAGGAAAGCTGCTAGCAAGTCAATCAGGGGTTTCTCTTAATAACAGGACTTCCATCTTATCTGGATTCAATTTCAACCTGTT
Source organism: Phrynocephalus versicolor (assembly GCA_023846285.1). Lineage (NCBI taxonomy): Eukaryota > Metazoa > Chordata > Lepidosauria > Squamata > Agamidae > Phrynocephalus > Phrynocephalus versicolor. The sequence continues at coordinate 14,013,344 of JAHTLZ010000114.1, read as the reverse complement.
AGTCCTTGTCCAATACATAATTCCTGGAGTTCTTAGACAGAGCAAATTATCTAGATCAACTTCAGTCTTGCTTCAAGCCTGGTTATGAAACAAGAGACAATTTTGGTCACCTTGGTGGATGACCTACATTGGGAACTGAACAGGGGGAATATGTTCCTGTTGGTATTGCCAGATCTCGCCATGGCTTTGAATACAATCAACCATGGTATCCTTTGGGGGCATTTTTTTGAGATGAGTCTTGAAGGCACTGTTTTATAGTGGATACAATCTGTTGCCATACTTGGATGGAGGGAGGGAGGGATGCTGTTTGACACCCTGGCCATTGATCTGTGGTGTCCTTCAGGGCAAAGTCCGATATTACTTAACAAGTGCATGTAATCAATAATCTCCAAATACCCTGTGCCAAAGATCTTTACATAGGAATGCAGCTGTTGGAATCATTGACAGCCAAATGCTTCATTGGTCCATTTCAAATAATCCAAATATTTACCAATAGGTTCCACTACCACTCATTTTCTGATCCTTCCATCTGTACTAAAGTGAAAACATTCCCACCTCTTCCCTATTTACCTACTTGCATAATAACCTTATTCAAACATCTACTGAGCATATTTACATTTCTTAGATTGGGCCCTTCCACACATTAAAGTAGGTTATTTCTAAATTACAGGGGGCGTTTTAAAACAAAGCTCTTAGCAGTTATTTAAAGCTCAGAAGACTTGTCAGACAAATCCTCTCCTACTATGAAGAAGGGAGTAAACAGTAATTACAGAATCATTTATCGTTAAATAAAAAAGCCAATTTATCTTCTTACACCATAGAACTTTCCAATATGAAAGCATCATGACAATTTATTATTATTTGTAACAAAAAAGCTGTGAATCTTTTTTATTTGTATTGCAGCAGTTAGTTACAAAGTGATACATATACAGACCAAAAAATAGGCAATGGCGCTTTGAAATGGTTATGCTGGCAGTGGGAAAATTTGAATATACCATATACAGTATCACAAACTGTTAACGGAACTCAATACTATGTAGACTAAAACATGCTATTAAAATGTAATTTAATTTAACCAGAGGACTTTATTTTGCATTTAACAGAGACTCAATACATCAGAGGGCTTTCATGTTTTCAAAAACTCTAATAAATGCCTATTAAAGAATTACAGAAGCATGATAGCCCTCACAAGATCACAAAATATTTATAGCAAATAATAGTGTCATTTATTGGACAAAATTATTCATAATGATCACATAAGTACAGTACTTTTACTCCTGAGGATGAACCATGAGGAAATACCAAGCAAAAACAAAATAAAAATAAAAACACAAAGACAAAAACATTGTGGGACCTTCAATACTATATTTTAATGTAAGCCTTCATGAACAAGTCCAATTCCTCAGATATAAAATGTACAGCAAATGAAACAACTTCATATGACTAAAGCTAATTTTGGCAATGTATCTCCACAAGCAAAAATTAACCTGCCAGTAGGAAAGCATCTGCATGACTTCATGTGATTAATGTTCAGATGGAGGATAAGGCCTTTTCTGTACTAACCCCATCCAATTAAGTTCCCTACAAGAGGACATAAGCAGGGACATAAATGGATCAGGTGACTCTAAACCACCCATAGCTTTAAAAAAAGATTGTCAGCACTTTGAATTGTATCAGGAACTGACTAAAAACTGCAGTTTTGTCAATGAAGGAACATACATCCAGTTCTCAAGGGACCTGCTACCCTGTGAACCAACTGCTGCTTCCAGATACTTGTCAAAGACAAATACATTTATGGCACCCTCAGGAATACAGGTGTGATACAAGTAAGACATGAATCACTGGCCGTAAGTATGCTCTCCAGAGGCTTAGCTGCTACATGAAGGTCAGACTGGCAAAAACCAAAGTCGGTTACTGCTCACATCTGAGCATCCAGGGTCAGGGATGTGCCAGACTATGAGCATACTTTTGTCAAAGGAGGTCAGTCCCATTTGGAGTAAGATTGGCTGCCACCAGCTGGCCAGGGGGACAAACTACCACAAGAGTTACTCCACAGAACCCAGATCAAGCTTCACTTTAGCTCAGTGTCAATTTCTCAACATAAGTATTAAGAGCCATTTCATTATTTCAACCCTCACATTGAAATAAATTTGAATAAGCTACTTTGTGTTCATCTCTCCACAGTCTTGTGAATTGTGTATTACACCCACACCTTAGTATTCAAGCTTCAGTCTCATACGACATGAGGGATATAGAGGAATGCACAATTTCCCTTATTTGGGTGCAAGTGGGTAGAGAAATTCAGTGCTTAATATAACGGCACTGAAAAGCACATGCTGATGCCATCTCAAATGTCTCAATCTGAGTAGGAGTGCCACTGAGATTCTTCATATGAAAAAATTAGGCTCCACCCATGACAAACCCTCTGTAAAACCCCTGTTATAATATTGCCTTTTAAATTGCTGAAACAATTCCAACTTCTTCACATGAAAATGTCACTTTTTAAATATAATCATACTGTTGTGAATGTGATCATGCAAGTCTGACATCAGTTTAACACTTCATTAAAATAGTTAGAGAAGTTTATGTCTACCATCTTCTACCCATCGTTTACAGTAATTCTCTCTCTCTCTCTCTCTCTCTCTCTCTCTCTCTCTCTCTCTCTGTGTGTGTGTGTGTGTGTGTGAGAGAGAGAGAGAGAGAGAGAGAGAGAGAGAGAGAAAGAGAGAGAAAGAGAGAGAGACTGTATCACTTGCCAGCAGTTTTTAATTATTTGAACACAGACAATTCTGATGTCTATGAACAGGGGTTTCTCTGGCCATTTCATTGCAGAAGAGCAGGCGATGCAACACTTTACTCATGGACTACTTCTTCCCCACAGACACTGGAGAAGACAAGAAAAGAATGAGAAGAATGATCGCAGGAAGCACAGCAAAATGCTTCAATAAGCATAATCCAGTAAAATGAGCTTACATTAATGGGCTGTGGCCTTCCTTACACAAAGACTTCAATTCAGACATAAAAACTTCGGGCTGATAACACATGATCTTACAAACTTAAGAACAAGCCATATGCTGCTTTCATGTCTTCTATGGTGAGCAGGCAATGAACCAATAAATCACATCTCTGTGACAAAGTTAGATGCACTAAGCAAACAGGGAACTTCTGAGCACACAACTTGTTCTCAGACATCCCAAGATCCTTGTTTAAACCCAGACATATTTTGAAGAAACCAACATTACAGTGTGGGGTTTTTTTACCAATAAAGTTTTCTAATGAAAAAGAGAAATTACTTTCATGCTCTAAAAATCAAAATCTTAAGTGTTGGAAGCACTCTGTTTTGAGGATTTTAAGCATGGAATAAGTCCCAAGTGGGAGATTGGTTGCGAAAGGGTAAAAAACGTAATTGTAGTTGTTTGTTTTGTGTTGTGTTTGCATTATTTTATTTTTATGTTGTGTTTCTGTTTATGTGATTTTTAAAATAAAAAAATAAAATGTAAGTGTCCATTTTTCATGCATAACCAGTACATTTATACAAATGATATAAAGAAGAGCACAGAACATGTAAAATCAGATTATCTGGCGAATGTGTGTCCTTTTTTGTTTTTGGAGAAAGAAAGAGAACAGTTTCTGTACTCGGTTGGAATGGATCTTTGTAAAAACAAAAGGAAAAACAAACAGAAGTACTATTTCCTTTATTTATGCATCAACAATGGTCCCAAAATCCACATCCCATAGAAACCTGGCCTTCTTCCAAACCTTAGAAAGTGTCATATCCTACACCACGGTTACATACACAGAAGGAACAAAGAACTGAGAGGCCAGTGCTTGTAATAAAATCCTTTTAGTTCTGTGTCCTGGTCACGAAGCTGGTGTACTGAAGGACTGACTCTCTCACTTTCACTCACTTTGTTTTGGCCGCTCAATGTAACCGCAAAGGAAAGCTATCCAGCAACCACACTATGAAGCACTTCCCACTTTAAGAACACTCACAATGCATTCTGCAAGCCACCCTTAGCTTCCTGTGCTTCATACAGGATCAATTCCTACAGCTGCTGAGGCACAGCAAACAGTACCATATCTGAGGAATTAAGTAAAGGCTGAATTAATGACGTTATCAGGCTAGTACCTGATCCTTTGCCTCTAGTATGAGTCGCATGTACATGCAGATTAAACATTCCAATTAGGAGATCTCAACAAGAACAGATGATTTCAGTTTTTAATATTTAAAAAACACAGTTTCAAAAAGAAAATATTAAATATAAAGGGAAAATTACAGAGGTAGAAATGTGTCTCCAAAACATAACCATGGCCATGCTGACTAGAGATTTCTGGGAGCTGTAGTTAAAAATATGTGGTGTCCAGTGTTTAAACAGATGTTTATGGCACAGGTTTATGTGCATTACAGGGTTCTAAGACTGTGTCAGCTTTCAAGTCACTGGCTAGAATTCAATTGCATCTTTACAAAAGCACACCTCCACCAGCATAAATTTCAGCGGTGACCTGCTACACGTTACCACTGATGTGGTGCCACAAACTAGCATTTGCTGTCTATGCAAATTTCTTAACATGTGGAAACGTGTGTGCATGGAGTGATGCCAAAAGACATAACTACCAAGATTCTGATCCTTGTGACATATACAGTATGTTATTGTCCTTACAACTGCTAGGATCCTACCGGTTTTCAAATAAGCTTTGTAAAGCTTGTTGTGGGTGATGGACATGGTGCCTGAGAACTACTCAGTCGCATCGCTGATTACAAGTACACAAATGGAATGTACCCAATTAGTCCCATCAAGTTTACTCAAGCCTTAATCAAACACTAACAGGATTCTAGCTACCGTAATTATTTTTAGAAAGCTATAAAGTCAAAATTGCCCTTCATGTTCTGGTCACTAATCTTCTGCAGAAGTGTCAGAGTCATAAAATCTAGCTCTCTTATGGAAAACTAAATTGCTTGAATTTTTAAAATGACAGAACAGCAATGATTAGCTTCCTTTCACCTTTAAGGACAAAGCCATTTATTGCTAAATAAATTCCAAAGCTTTATGAGAGGGGGGAAGGAAAAAGGGAGGGAGAGAACGTGAATTGCATGCATGTAAGAATGTAGTACTCTTTCTCCCTTTGCATTACTTTCTGGTGCAGCTTGGAGAGATGAACAGCAACTAAATATATCAACAAAATCTCAGACCTCAGAAGGAATAAGCAGTTTTCATGATCATGGTATCTGCCCTGGCAGCTAAATTAAAATTGGATTTTTTATTTTAGATACTACCATTGAAATTGGATGAAAAAGACTGAAAAGAAATGCAAGGAAGGATAAATACATTTTGTAACAGTAATAAAAAAGCTAGGATTACTAAGAGTTTATGGTATGTACTGTAAAAAGAGGGAGGTTTAGGATTACCTAACATAAAGCTATATTATATAGCTAATCAGTTAAAACATATTCCAGATATAATAATAGAAAGCAATCATTTAATTTGGAGAGATTTAGAAGTTTCACACAAGGAGAATATATTTTTAAGGAAAATATTAAAGAGTTAAGAAATATAGATAATCCATTTTGGGAAAATGTGATGTAATGTTGGAAGTATTACAAGGATAAACTAAGTTCACCAGTGTCATCTCTGATTCGAGTAACAGAAATTAAAATATTTCCTCAAAATTTAAAAAGTAAGCTAAATAAGGTGTTGCAAGATAAAGAAGTTATAAACTTGTAGGACTGGCTGAAATAAATGCAAAATAGACAAAATATAAAATATAAATTGGGAGAAGATATTTCCTGGTTAAATATTATACAGTCAGGAAAATAGACTAAAGAATGGATTATTAAAGTAGGAGATTGCAGAAAACTGAGTAGATTTGAAATAATTATAGAAAGAAGATAGAGAATAAAGAATTCAGAAAAGGTATGGTAAGTGAAATACTGTATATAAATTGTTAATACAAAAAGAATATAAACAGAATAAGTTAAAATATATGGCAAGAAGACATCAATAAAGAAATAAAAAAGGAAAATGTGGAATAAAATAATAGTGAAAAAGATGTCAGTGAGAGTGAAAAAAATACTGTTGCAAAGTATATTGGACATGTACATAACACCTGTAAAGTTAAGTATAATATACAAAGAAATATTTCCAATTTCAATGACAGGGTGTAATATTTTTATGTGTCCATGCACATTTCTCATTCACTTCAAAGCACCCAAAATTATTATTATCTTCTGGTGAACACAGCTGCTGGGTGTTAAGCTGGAGTTAGCCTTTTCCAATGACCGAGCTCTTTTCAAGAGCCTAGGATGACTGGAGATTCTTCGTCGAATATATGCTGTTCTTAATAATGTCGCCATTTGTAGTTGACCAATGTTGATCTTGCCAATGCTGAGGGTTTTCAGATGCTGACCCAGGACTTTTGGGGTTGCACCCAAAGTGCCTACTATTATTGGTGTTGTTCTTGCTTTCTTATTCCATAACTTTTTGGTTTCTATTTCTATGTCCCAGTATTTGGCTGTCTTTCCTAGCTCTTTATCGCTGACCCTTGCATCTCCAGATATTGCCACATCAACAATTCAAACTTTGTTTTATTGCTTGTATACAACTGTAATGTCTGGAGTATTGTGGGCAAAGTGTCGGTCACTTTGGATTATTATTATTATTATTATTATTATTATTATTATTATTATTATTAT
>JAHTLZ010000114.1:13968593-14002567 GCA_023846285.1 Phrynocephalus versicolor | reverse complement strand
AGAGAGAGAGAGAGAGAGAGAGAGAGAGAGAGAGAGAGAATTGATCTCTCATGGTTTTCATCCAGAGCACTAGCAATCAGTTCTATATAGTCTTGTGTGTAATGAACCATAAAAGTTCTTATGCTCTCCAGTCTAAAGGCTGAATTCGATATCCCGTGTTTCAGAATTCGATATCCCAAGTAGACCACTTCAGTGCTTTTGCCATTGAACTCATGGGCTTTTGGGTAGCCAGAGGCACTGGATGGATGGATGGAAACATCTATTATAACCAGAACTGTGCTGATCAAACCCTTGCAATTCAAAGGAGAAGTGTAGAGTATACTGTACTGTGTATGCAATTCTTTCCATGTGGTTCCTTTTAGAATGTGACCTAAAACATTTTCTCCCTTTTGCATTCAACCATTTTAGTTAACCTTTTGTAGACTTGTTGTTTCTATTGCACAATCTGGCAATCAGCTATACCTCAAAAACTAGCCTGTTTTTCTGAAAAATACCTCTTACCATGAATATATTATCTTCTCTCCATTGCTTATTATATTACCTAATATTGTCTGATCAGTACAAATTTTGATATACAAAGAATGGGCAGAAGGAAAGGGTGAGGGGTGAGGATACACTGTTTGCCAGATACAGCATGAATATAAAGGTCTGGAACAGAAAGGGTTCTTTCCTCTTTCTCTTTTGATTTGCTCGTGGGTAGGAACAGAACCGCACCATCTACAAAATTCTGTTCTTCAGTTTCCATATGTATTGTAGTACTGATGCACCATCACTAAATAACTGGACTAGCTGTTTAATGCAATGGGAGATATAATAAGGGACCATATTCCAATGGTATGGCTTGAGGGAGATGAAGTCATACTATATTGTTTTTATGACTCTCTCACTATGAAGTCTAGCAACTTCTGCTCTTTAACAGGGGGTTGTTTGGGGTTATTTTATTGGCAAAAGTAAAAATAGAAAGGCCAATTAAAATTTATTACGAATACACTGCTGCTGGGCAATTTAAATCCTCTTCTGAAAAAAAATCTAACAAGCAAAACTATGTCAGAGGTCTGTCTTGGCATGCTAAGCATACCTGCACTGTTACATTCCTTTAATTCTGTGTACGAGACATGCAAGCAACCGAAACATTTCTGTTCTCCAAGGCTGTTAACGTTCAGAGAAGAAGACAACATTTGTGTCAGCCAGAACCCGATGCTGTGATGCTGTCGTTCACACTGAATCCCACTGCTTCCTTCTAAAAAAGTTGCCTCCTTTCCCCACCCCCCTTGCTGCCCTTGTGCATTCTAAAAAACATACTGCAAAGAGCTAAGAACTCCTTTCTGGAACTGTGGAGAGTGGCAGGAGGAGGAGGTATGGAAGAAATCCTTCATCCCATTGATGTTCAATACTGTACTATTCTCAGCCTTAAGCTCTCAAGAGATGAGATTTTCATTTACAAAATAGAACGATGGCTGAGTTCCAACAAAAATTCCAAGAAATCATGTTGCACTTTTATTGTTTCTTTGCATTAAAATATACACATTCTAAAGCTTATGCATTAGATCCAAATCAGAATAGCCAAACTATATTTGTGCCAAGGGGCTTTCTCCTTAAAAAGAACCAAAGATTCCTTGCATCATTAAAAGACAATATTGAAATGTTGGTAAGTATATAGATTAAGAGAATTTAAAAAATATTATAGTAAAAAAAGTAAATCAAATAAAAACAAAAAATGCATTTAAAAGACACAACAATCCATTTAAAACAGGGGTGCCCAAACTTTTTGTAAGGAGGGCCAGATTTGGTGGCTGAGAATGTGTCAGGGGCCAATTGCTCCCCAACCCTGCCACCCCACTGCAAGCCCCACCCACTGACCCATAAGTACCACCCACTGCAACCCCACCCGCAGGAAGGAAGGCAGGGACCAAGGGAGGGAGGGAGGGAGGTGGAAACCAAGAGAGGAAGGAAGGAAGGGGGGAACAAGGGAGGGGGGAAAGAAGGAAGCTGTGGACCAAAGGAAGCACAGGGAGCCATGGCCACAATTCGCCCCTTGGAAGAAGCAATCTGTGCAACGTTGCACCCCCCCAAGCTCCCCAGCGGTGGTGACGGCTCGCCCGCCAGCTCACCCCAAAGCTCCTTGGCGGTGGTGGAGGCCCACTGGCCTGCGCACCCACCCCCCACTTTGCCCTGCGGTGCTGGTGGCAGCTGACCGCCCAGCCACCCAAGCCTTCCAGCGGTGTCAGTGTTGGCAGATTTTTTTTAATGGGGAAAAGGAGGGGGAGGGAGGGGCGGGCCGGCCAGCCACAGGCCACTCATAATGGCCTGACGGGCCAGATTTGGCCCCTGGGCTGGACTTTGGGTAGGCCTGATTTAAAACCCTCTCTCAGACAGCCAATCACTAAGAGAAAGCCAGCCCAAAGAGCAATGTATGTATTTGCTTGTGGAAGGATAGCAAAGATGGGGCCAGCCAGGCCTCCTGAGGGAGAGAGTTTTGGAGTCTCAGAGCAGCAACAGAGAAGGCCCTCTCCTGTGTCCCCACCAAATGTGCCTGCGAAAGTGATAGTGGTGGGACTGAGAGAAAGTGGAGCTGCTGTAACGTGCAAATGTGTGTATGTTGTGCGATGAGATCCCAGTACCAGCCTCTTTTATCAATCTGGATGTATCTTGGCACTGCAGAACTTTCCAAACACATTCCAAAGTATAGTACATGACATTAACCAAGCCAGGATGTAACTAAGGCATGTGTCACTGTGACCAGATCAGACCTCTCTAGGAAAGGGGTGCAACCCTTTCCTATTCATATAACTTATCTCTAAATCTAAGTTTGTATTGTCTTTGCCAAATTGAAAGCAGGGACAAAGTCTCAATGTAAAAGCAAACAGCAAGCATCCAAAGTCATACATATGTGTAAAATAAGTGAATGAAACTTCAGAACAAAACTCTGCTACTAGATAATCTTACAAGGTTGCACTTATCATCCTTAAAACAAATATCAAGTAGATTCTATTGCAAGAAGAAAATCTAAACTATCCAGTTTCCAGTGCACAAAGAAACATAACAGGAAGAATCTGCTGTGCAGAGACCCAAATATACATTTATAACAAAATACTTTTTCCAAGTATTTAAAATCATAGATATGAGCAATCTAACAAAGAAAACTTATAGGGTTTAGCTGCAGACTCTGTAAGGCTTCTAACAATGCCTACCATGCTGCATTATAATGCAGAGACAAAAATGATAATAGTCCAATATCACAGAGAACGAACTAGCTAGCAATTGTGGGAGCAGGATTCTGGATGCTGCCATATTCCCCTGCCAACATGTTTCATTCTTCCTTATGTAAGTGAACTATATTCATGCATTCATATGGAATAAAGCATACTGCTTTGCTCAGGGAAACTGCTTAAACAGGATCAAAAACTACTCTTGCCTCTTAAATTGCACTCCACCCATTCTGCTCCACACAATTCAGTGGCTTTTTAAGTAAGTTCTGGAGGGGGAGGGGGGCAGAGAAAGAGAGAAAGAGAGAAAGAGAGAAAGAGAGAAAGAGAGAAGGAGAGAGAGAGAGAATTGGCTGCCAGTTGAAATGTTCATGGCACTGCAGCCGAACAGTCCTCTTTCTACAATGGCTGGATGCTCAACATTAACATCAGTTCTCTAGAACAGTCAACCAACAACACAGCTGCTATCTTAATGAAAGCCCACTGTCTCTTAATGAAAATTATTGTAGCAGCAAAGGAAGAAAAAGTTTAATCATACACTGAAAAGTAATATAATATAATATAATATAATATAATATAATATAATATAATATAATATAATATAATATAATATAATATAATAAAAACAGAGAAAAGGCTAAGAATAAGTACTCAGTATTTTCTCTACAATATTGTTTTAGTACTAAATAGTACTAAATGTTTTCTGATTAGGAACATTTTTCCACACTTTACATTCTATAATACTGTGGCACACCAAATAAAAAACACTTGGGTTGCCAATTTCATAAATTAAAAAAAATACTTGGAGTTCCACAATTTCATAAGGTGACACATGCAGAAAGAATGTTACTAAGCAGGAAACAAAATAAAAGGCTCCAGGGCTCTTCGAATTATGAAAACATCCCTGTCATCCATCACAAATTTCTTAACTTAGTGGGTTATTTAAACAGCAGGCATATAACCTCTTTCCCTTTAAAATGAAAGGGGAACAAAAACGCACAATTCAAAATTGTAAGAATTGTTATTACATTGGCTGAATAATTTGCACATAATGAACACCTCACAGATTGAGCATAAGTCTTAAATGATACACTTTCATCATCTAACACAGACTACATCTATTTCACTTTAGGGGCAATTCCATGTAGGAACTAGCACAAGTATTCCTTCCCTTTAGCACCTTTCTCCCTTTTCCAGGGAGGGGGTGGGGTATAGTAATCAAGATGGAAAGTACAGATGTCTGCCCTGACAAGAAGTCTTTGATTTGTTGCAAAGCACACTTTCAAGTAATATATCTCTGTGCTGGGAAAGCCCTCTTCGAGGTTCCATTCACGTTTAAGGCATGCAGAGTAATAAATAACTAAGATTTAAGACAAGACAATATACAAGGGTAGAAATAAGAGGCAAACAAAATTATTGGAATTCCTGCAAGCACCTTTAAAGCAGTTAGTTTAATAGCGCAATCCTACTTCTGTCTACTTAGAAGGAAGCTTCCCCCACCTACCCCTATCCTGAGTCTCTGGGTCTTGCTTCCAGATAAGCACATACAGTATAAGATAGCAGTTGTTCATGCTAATATAGAAAGTATCATAGCCAGATTTTTCATTAGGAAATTACAAGAAAATGAGTGATTGATTCAAATGTTTAAACATCCAGAAAACACATATATGAACTACTCCAGAAAGCTGGTTTGCAGCTGTTAGGGCAGCTTTTCCTACACTGATGCATTAAATCCCGAAAACTCGTAACTGCATCCTTCTTGAAAGGACTTGCAGAAAGAGAGCAAGTATAGAATTTCTGATAAACATTTCTAATATTTGCAGCCACAGTCTTCCATATGGCAGATATAGTGAAGACTTAATTGCATGAAGGCTCTGTTGCCCTTGAATCCTGCTTGTAAGTTTCTGGTGAGCAACTGGTTGACCACTTGGTATGTATTTGTTCTGAGCCAGCATAGCTCTTCTTAAGTACTCCGGGAAGTAGGGGCGGACACCAACCACATCAAGGTGTGTAAACACTTTTCCCACACCATCCCAAGCCTCAGCCTTGCAATCTATTATTATGCCACAGCACTTAATTAAGAGCCCAAGAAACTCCCATGCAAAAATAAACTACATTCAACTTCATGCATGCCTTGGAAGTCATCCATCAATGGGCACCATATATTTTTCTAAATATTAAATAAGAAGCTGCCAAAGCAAGAGTGTATTAAAACCTCACGGAAGATATCGTCTTTTTTAAAATTCTGATGTAACGACAGGAGGCAAATTCCGGACAAACAGACAAGACTAGCACTGCAAAAGAACAGAGGCCTATAATTACTCTAATTTCATTATGAAATAATCAAGAGACTTCTCAAGCTGAATCTGGTGTCCTGGACAATACACTGTTGGACAGATGCACCAGGAATCTAATCAGAGGAGCCCATTGCGCTTTACATACAAATGGTGTAATCGCAGTCTGACCATAACTCCTCAAACAGAAGCTTTTTGTCTGGGTGGGGCACACCAAAGCTCCTAACACAGCCAAGGCAAAACTGCCAAGCACTGGCCCCCATTTTAAATACAAGATTGAGTTGTGGGGGGCAAAGGTGGCAAGGTGATCGAGCAGGTCACCACCCTGCGTCTCCAGACGTTCCTGGAGGGGAACCATGTCCTGGATCCCTTCCAATCTGGGTTTAGGCCGCGTCATGGGACTGAGAAGGCTCTGGTCGCTCTGCACGATGATCTGTTGAGGAGGGCTGACAGGGGTTGCTCTACCCTGCTGGTCCTTCTCGACCTGTCAGCGGCTTTTGATACCATCGACCACGGTATCCTGCTGGGGCGGCTCTTGGAGGTGGGGATAGGGGGTCTGGCCTTTGGCTGGCTCCGCTCCTTCCTTGCGGGCCGCACCCAGCAAGTGAGCTTGGGGGGTGAGATGTCGGCTCCCTGGACACTCTCTTGTGGGGTGCCTCAGGGGCCGTCCCTCTCCCCAATGCTCTTTAACATCTATATGAAGCTGCTGGCTGAGATCATCTGGAGTTTTGGAGTCTGCTGTCATAAGTACGCTGATGACACGCAGCTCTATCTCTCCTTCTCCACCGGTGCAGTGGAGGCCGTCCAGACCCTTGATTGCTGCCTGGCCGCAGTTTTGGACTGGACCAGGACTCACAGACTTAGGCTCAACCCTGGAAAGACCAAGGTTCTGTTCTTCGGAGGTGGCCCGGATGGGTACTGTGGCCCTCTTCCCAGTCTGGGTGGGTCTGCCCTCCAGCTGGCGCAAAGAGTGAGGAGTCTGGGCGTCGTCCTGGATCCGGACCTGTCCCTGGAGTCCCAGGTGGCAGCCGTGACCAGGTCGGCCTTTTATCATCTTAGGCTTATCGTACAGATTCACCCATACCTTGATGGGGACTCCCTGAGGACAGTGGTACAGGTGCTGGTCATATCGAGGTTGGATTACTGTAACGCCCTCTACATGGGGCTCCCCTTGAACCTTTTTCAGCAACTGCAGCGGGTCCAGAATGCGGTGGCCAGGTTAGTGGTTGGTGCGCATCGGTACGACCGCATCACCCCATCTTGGCCCGCCTACACTGGCTGCCCGTTGCCTCCTGAATAAGGTTTAAGGTGTTGGTTTTGGTTTACAAAACCCTCCATGGCTTGGCCCCTGTCTATCTGGCAGAGCGTATTTTCCGACAATTAGATCTGGCCCGACCCACCTGATCCTCATTGGCCCTCTCGCTTCGGACCGTTACTCCGAAGGAGGCCCGTAAAGCGAGTACTCGCAAACGGGCCTTCTCGGTAGCTGGTCCTACCATCTGGAATTTTTTGCCGAGCGAGCTACGGCAGGCTCCATCATTGGCGTCGGTCAAGAAAGCCCTAAAGACCGTGCTATTTAGGGACGCCTTCAGCAATGACTAGGGATGCAGGTTTCTCCTTTTTTTTCTTTTTCTTTTTTTGCCCCTGCCACGTCTGCTTGCCTGCTCAGATGCTATTGTTATTATGACTGTTTTTAACCTTTTAACTTTTTCTTTTTTGTGTAAACCACCCTCAGTTCTCGCTCAGGAAATAGGTGCGGTATATAAATCTGAAAATAAATAATACATTAATAAATAAACAAGAAGCAGCCAGAAAGAACCACCCAGAGTGACCTCGCTGCCAGATGGGCGGTATAGAAATCCAATAAACAAACAAATAAATAAATAAATAAATAAATAAATTCAGCGGTACCTTGTATAAAGGAATTAATTCATTCCAAATGAAATTCTGTTAAGCAAATTTAACATTATACAAATTTCCCATAGGAGTGCATTGAAAATGGAGTAATCCCTAATCGCTAATTTTATGTTGTATGGATTCACCCCATAGGTGATTTTGTTAAGCAAATTTCCCCTGTCACCAGAATGTTTTATGTTGTACAGATTTTTTGTTATACAAACCATTTGTTATACGAGGCTCCACTGTAAATAAATAAAGTATGTCCGCACAGCCCACACAGGTGGGGAGACTACACTCTGTAGCAATTCAAAGAAGAGGCAGGGTTAAGAACCTTTTACCTTGCCCAGTCTCTTCGGCTTCGCTACTCCCAAATGAACCTTTCACAACAGGTTCTCCCTGTTCAAAGGGCTACCATCTCATCCACCACCACATAAGAAGAAATAGTTTGCTTCTTCGATTCATGATAAGTAAATAGCACTTCCTTTGTTTTCACAGTGAACAATCAAACAAAAAAAATCAAGAAGCAACTGTGATTTATAACTTACCAGATCTGGATTTAATGATGTTGCTGAATTCGCTGTGCCCTTCTTCATGTCTTTCTTCCATATCCATAACTTTGGCCATCTTCTTTTTTTCCAAATCCAGGATTTCTATGTAGAATTATTTAAAATCTTGCAAGAAACACTCCAATCTGCTTTAAAATCAATACCTGAAATATAAACACACACACCAAAAATAGATACAAGTTTGTTTATTGAGGAAACTGATACAGTGCTCTGAAAAACAAACATTCTCTCAAGACTACTTGAGACTATCATAGAATTCAGTTTCCACACACTTTAGCACTTTATTCAGCCACAGATTAGCCATTAAGCAAAATAAGCACATGCTCAAGGCATCAACAAGGGAAGAGGGCACCACATAAGTTTTTCAGTGCTAGATTTAACACAGGCCATGGTGCAAATGGTGCACCCTTCTTAACAATCCCCATTTGTCCATCTTTCACACTCAGCTCTGTCTCTCTCTTTGAACAGCTCTAAGAAAACCTCCCATCTATCTAAAGTAAGCAAGTATGAACCAGTAAAAAACTAAATAGTATTAAGACTTGTGAGGGTCCAACTTTGCACCTGACGTCTCTTTCAAGTTCTTGCAATAAATGATGCCTTGATTGCTCAAAAGTTTGTTTTTATTGTCTTCCTCCACAAAGAATAATGAGGGGTTCAATCTTTCTTCATAAAACTGTGGTGGGGGGGGGAATCAAAAGTGGTAAGAAAGGGGTTTGTAACACTTTCAACTTGAATATCAACATTTAACAGTTTAACCCATAACTTAAGTCCTGGTTAGACCCACTCCACAATATCCTCACGGGTTCGGGAGATTTCAAAGCTTCTTCCCACTGTAGCTCCAATTTCTCTCCTTGGTCCATCCAGGGGTCTTGGAATGGGTTGGGGGTCCATATCCTCTAGTTCAAGCATGTCCAAACTTCGGCCCTCCAGATGTTTTGGACCACAACTCCCACAGTCCTTTGTCATTGGCAATCTAAGCTTAGAATTCTGGGAGTTGTGGTCCAAAACATCAGGAGGGCCGAAGTCTGGACATGCCTGGTCTAGTTTGTCCTCTGCCAATATCCTGGCCCGATTCCATCTTTACTCCCCTCCCAATGGGGCTACACTTATTCCTCCTCTCTCTGTGTCTATCTCTCCCCCATTTCTTTTATTCCCCTCTCCTGTTCTATCTTGGCTCTTTCTTCCCTCAGCTTCTTCTTATATTCTCGAGCTTCACATTCACCCCAATATGATCAACTATCTCTCAGAGCTCTTCTTCATCTGCTCTCCACCTCCTCATTGGGCATAATCCTATGCTCTCATTTATTGGTATCTGGGTTCTCTATCCACACCCATTCCCAATTTGCTGGCAAAATCCTCCTTTCCTTCCTTATATATCCCTCTCCTACTTCTGTCACCCATCCTTTTTCCTTTTTCGCCTTTTCCTCTCCAGCAATTGCTAACTTCTTCCCCTCCTTCTTTGTCCCTCCTACCCCTTCCTTTCCTAGCTTCATCTGTTCTTTTCCTTGCTTTTCCCGTTCTCCATGTAACTCCCACCATAACATATACCGTAATTGTCTACAGAAGGGGTAGATGGCACTCCGGCAGGAGGTAGTTCCTTTCTGCCCACAGCTCCACAATCAGCCATAATCACCATCATTGCTATGTGTTTTGTTTTTAAAATGTATACTTCTGTATTCTGAGAGGTTGGGTGGGGATAAGCTTAAAAGGGGTTACTAGTCTTTTAGACTCATGGCCTCTGCACTGTACTGTACATGCAAACCAAAGAAATATCAGCTGCTGTTATTAATGCCCCAAAGATCTTGTTTGAGCTTTTTAGTTTACAGATTCAGACAAAAATCTGTCTACACTAATCAAACCTTTAAAATGCAAGATTTGGGTGGAAGCCAGTAATTTGGCTGTACATGTGATATGTAGTTCCTTTTGCTATGTGCTATACAAATAAATTTCCTATTTTCCTGCATATAATGTGTTATACTGTACATAAAAATAAACGGGGCCCACCGTGCATTATATTAATCAGGGCACCATCAGCTCCTCAGAGCTTAGAGCTTCTAAAGGTCTTAATCCATCCATGCCAATGATACTGAAGGCAACCGGGATGCACTGTCCGTTTCCATTTCTCAATTTAAGTCATCCCCTAGCATAATCAAAAGTACCACATCCACAGTAGAACCCAGGCATGAATTAATGTGAATTATCAGTGCAAATACTGCAGCTCACTTCTACCATAACTACTTTGACATCTATAACCCCTGTCTCCCAGTATGAAAATCAGGATAAAATTCATCTGCATTACCTGTGTAAATAGTTTCCTTCCATCAGAATCTTGTACATATCATAACTAGACATTCATGTCTATAAACCACACCTCTCTATTTGTAAACTGCAGAATTTACATTCATGCACACCTCTTTCTCCAATACTGCTTCATTGCTTATCTGAACAAATGCCCCAAGGCAAATCTGTTTTGTAATCTCTGATTACAAAAACCAGGAGACTCCTCCAGAAGAAAAAAAGAAAAGAAAGAAACTCAAGGACACTTCTACATTACATATTCTCATAATCCAGCATTTCGGTACTGCCTGCTTAATTACACATAGTACATAGCACATGCACCTTACTATTTAAATGTTAATATCCACCAGAAGCAGCTATGTTTGGCCAAAGTTCAAGAACTGTCTAGTAAGGCAGATTCAGAATCTCAGTGTGATGCATTTAACTATTTCCAAAAGTTCCATTTTCCCATGTACAGTATAATCTAGTTATATATACCGTATGCAGAACAACCCCATACATGTCTGGTCAAAATTTTCTGTTGAGTTCAAAGGGTACATGCTTCCAACTTTCTCATCACTTTAAAGTAATCCTGGCTCACAAACTAGAAAATAGCCTGGGAGTGGCTAGATCAACTTCCTTATTTATGTGCATATCACAAAGGAGACAGCTGTTTCCATCTGTTCCAAAACCTGTATCAGTGAGTTTCAAGAGCTCTCCAAAAGCTATGGGGAAGGGACTGTAGTTACTTGCCTATCTTCGAGTTTATATACCTAATATTTACACTGAAGGGAAATACTTGCTGTCAACAGCAGCCTCCCTTCTGGTCTTTTTTTACCATATAAAAATCTTGACTTCTTTAATACCTATAAAGTGGAGAGAATAATAACAGAAGACGAGAGGCTTCATACATAATTTATTGTTACTAATTTCCAACCTTCCCCAAGGGCTTGGGATCATTTACAATGCATGCTTTAAAATTTCATTTCATTATGACTGCTCCAATAAGGGTGTGGGAAGGAAGTGCGGGTGCTTTGAGAGGCCATCTACAAACTTGAAGCACTCCAGCAGGTGTTGGGAGTGACCAGGGCTTCCTTCAGCCTCAGTTACCACATCCAATGGCAAAGTGGCAATCCTACAATATCTGGAGGCCCAGGGCTTACTCACTCCTGTAATCAAATGACTAAAGCAGTGGTGTCCAAACTTCGATCATCCAGATGTTTTGGACCACAGCTCCCAAAGTCCTTTGTCATTGGCAATCTAGGGAGTTGTGGTCCAAAACATCTGGATGACCAAAGTTTGGACACCCCTGGACTAAAGGATCTTCTGTTCTGCGACATCTACACAGTGGCATCTAGTACAGTTATAAGCCATCTGCACTGGAGGTCACTGCTCTGGTGTAAAAGCACAGCCTCACCCCTCACTCCCCAAAAAACTCACACCTCTGCTAAAAGATTCACTTCTTAGTCCCCATGAAGTATGAGAGGGAGCATGCTCCCCCAACCCTGTATTAAAGCCAAGCTGAAATCTGGGCTGGGTTCAGAGACTTGGAGTGGTATCTGTGGAGGCTTATTAAGAGAGAGTTAATAGGCATTACCACTGAGGAGAAGACATAAGCTCTGACTTTCACTTAGCATGACTTTCACTTTCCCAAGTTGTCAAAATGAAGTTTCACATGTAGAATAGATTCTGCCCCAGCCTACCAAACCCCACCTTCCAGTTTTTCCCGGCTGTCAACAGGCAGCACACTCAAGGAACGACACGACACATAATCTATTCATATTCCAGTCGTCTTTCAAAGGCGTTGCTATGACTTTTACCCAGAAAGCATTCTCATGTCACTCCCTGAGAAATCTGTTCACAGGCCAAGTTGACAAGAAGTTCCAAATACTGAACAGATGAGAAATCAGACAAGAGAACCAAAACAAAGGGTAGAGGAATACTATTTGTTTGTTTGTTGAGCTGAGCTGTGATATGCAATCTACAGCTGAGATGTAGTTTGAAAACCCCACCTTCAATGCAGGCTGCACTTTTTTCTAATTCATCTCTGATAGAAACCACCCTGGCACAAACAACTGCCATGCGTTTTTGGGACTCTCGTTTATGTAATTTCTATGCACTCAGCAGAGAATTTATATAATTTATCTGCACTATGGACAAGACATGGGTGCATTCTGGAGGAAGCGTGGACTTTGAGCCACAAAAGACAGCAGATAACCTGAGCTTTTAACTGCTCTAATATGGGTATCACCTGCTCCTTCACTGTACTGACAGAAAACAGGCTCTCCATTTCAATCCTTGCCAATAACCTGCTGAGCTATCCTGCAGGACAAGCAACACCTGCTTTGGGTCTTATCCTGCTTACAAATATAGCAAGAGAACTTTCAAAGAGAGAGAAGAGAGATGGTATCACTGCTTTTCTGCTTTAAAGTAACCCACAAACCAGCTCAGAGAATATGCATGAAGGAATTGGTGAAAGGCAGAGATAAATACAGTACCTTTCACCTCATAGGGAAGCAACAAGTCTGTTTTCTATTTACTTTACAGGACAGTTCCCCAACCTGTGTGCTTGAATAACAAATACCACTTTTGCCAGCATTTCCTCCCTTTTCAGAATAACAGATGAAGTCCCAATAATTCCAGTTCAAACCTCCTTCCCCTCCCCTGTTCCTACCACAAAAGGCATTAGCTCACAGTGGGCTATTCTCAAGGCCAACACAAAACATTTTGCTGCCTGAAGGAGAACAAACTATGTTTGCTATTTCTCCTCACACACTCCTTTGCCAAGTCAAGCTGCACAGTATCCTAAACTAGGCAAATTATGTTGACATCAGAAGCACACACACACAAAAACCTCTCTCAGCACCTCCTCACCTCACTTGTGGGGGGCACACATTCATAACAAACTTAAATAAGTAACTCTGAGTTGCCTTTTCACAACCCATCCAAAACCTGCTGCCTTTAAGGGCACCCACCTCACTTTATCTAACAGCAGGGATGGCCCTGAGTAATTAATAACAGTTTGGTTGATAGAAAAATTCCCAGAGTGGGTGAAACAAGCAGTCACTTTTCAACAAATTAAAGGTCCTAAGGGCCACTGCTGCCATCCCCTATGCACAAAAACTTTCTCTGGGCTCCTATACATCCCAAACAAAAAAAATAGGAAAGAAAACCTGCTTGCATTCTAAGTATCCTGAGACTGACGGTACGACTTGGTATTGAACTCCAGAGCTGTGCTGCAAGTCAACCTTAATTCTAAGTCACCTGATAAAACGCTCCCTAATCCTCCAAGGCTTATGGCTGTTTCGGTTCAATATCTTGAGGTACTGTTGTGCACTATTTAAGAGGGAGAAGGGGGGGAGGTATGTCCGGAGTATCCTGGTACAATCAACCGGAGAATCCCAGAAATGCGGTGGAACCTGTCGGTCCCCAAACCATCATTTGTTATTTGGAAAAAGGGGGGTGAGGGGAAGCGAGGGGTGGTGGTCGCTAGCTCTGCGGCTCCGGCGGGCTCTCAAGGGCAGGTCTCCCTCCACGTGGGTCGGGCACTTTTTCCAAACACGTCCTTGGCTCGCAAATGTTCTCCTAGCTCCAGCCTCCGGCGCGATCTCCTGGGGCGCCTCCTCGTTCCCCAGGAAGGAACGACGCCTCGTTACCAGCCGCCCGAGACGTCTCGCTTTCTGCGCGTATCCGAGGGAGAGCAAGCAAGGCGCGCAATTCTGTGCGGCTGTCCTTTTGTCCTCCCCGCGCCGAGGCATGGCATTACTTTTCTCGCTCGCTCGCTCTCTTTCCCTCCCTCCCTCGTCCTGGGCCCGTCAATGATTCACCACCAGCTTACCTGCCCAAAGCAACCCTTCGCGCCCGAAGAGCCCCAGCGCGGCGGCCGCCACAGCTCAGGCGGCGCTCCCGAGTTTCCGGCCGCTGCTCCGACTCGCCCCGAAGAAGCACCAGAGGAGGCGCCCGGACGGGACGGGACGGGACGGGAGGCTCCAAAAAGCCACTCGAGCCCGTGGCAAGCCCTCCCCTGCCGCCCACCAAGGTCCGCACAGAGCGCTCGCCTCCGTTCCTCGGCTCAGAACCGAACTCCCCTCTCTCGACCTCGGCCGCCTCCGCCTCCTGCTGGCTGGCCGCTGGCGCTCCACCCCAGGGGCGGCTGCTCTGGCCCCTCGGAGCTCAAGCCTATGGGCGGAGGAGGCGCCCGGCCAGCCGCCCCCTTAGACGGGCGGGCGGGCGGGCGCGGACTCCGCTCCTGGGCTGGCAAATGGGCAGTGGGGGGGGGGGCTCCTCCTCCTCCTCGCCCTGCTGCTGCTGCTGCTGCTGCTGCCCTGTCCTGGGCGCCCGGGGCTCCTCCTTTGTTCCAAGGCGAGGAAGGAGCAAGGGCTAGGGAGGGGCCGGCACCCGCCAGGCAGCTTCGCCTGAAGCTCCGGCCAAGGGCTGCCCCAGCCACTGCCCGCCGCCTCCTGTAGATGGAATGAGGGGAAGTCGCTCCGCTAACTTTCTGCGGCGCTGGAGAACTTTTGTTTCCGGAACCCAGGCGGCGCGTGCACGAGGGAGGCCCGCGCGCGCTCGCGCTCTCTCGCTCTCTCTCACGCCCTCCCGCTCGGCTGCGGCTCCTCTGGGAAGGTGGCGTGGCAGCGTCACGTGACCTCTTGGTCCACCCGGAGCGGTTCCCCTCAGGTCGCCCCGCTCGCCTTAGTCCGGCAGAGAGAGGCGCGTTGCTTTCCCGACTCAGTCTCGGCTTTTATTTATTGGGCGCACCTCTTGGAGGACAGCAGTAACCCCCCCCCCATGAAGTGTTCCACAGTCTACGGAAGTTTCTGCCAAATAAAAGACTTTTTTAGACTTTTAGGCGTCACCACACTTTCTTTCTTTCCGCATCATATGAACATATTTAGATATTTGTAACTTGTGATTAAAACTGTTTTACCTACACTTTGAGTTCAACTCAGTTCACTTTGAGTTCAGGAAAAGCATCAAATGTTTGGCTCTTCAATTTATTATAATGCATTTTACTCCCAGTGCGGGGAAATCCCACACCTGTGGGGTCTCAAATGACCAAATAACTTGCCAGCCTGGATACAATGTCCCTCGAATCCTAAACACTGCTGTAAACACAATCTCCAAGCAAAGCATTCTAATAGTATGTACATCTCTTCCTCCTCACATGCACCCCAATAAGTATGTCTTTCTCAAGGTTTCTACACCTGGTTTCTAGGTAGGCAAACCTGTTTAGAAATGGACAAGTTGGCTATATGAAGCAGAAAAGTTACAAATACTATAAAAATTCTATAAAATATAAAAGGGAAAGACTGAAGGCATCTGCAGCATATAGCATCTCACCCAGGCTGAGAGAGAGGTCCTATCCAAAGGACTAAATTTTGCCATCACACCCAAACAGG
Organism: Phrynocephalus versicolor; assembly: GCA_023846285.1. Classification (NCBI taxonomy): domain Eukaryota; kingdom Metazoa; phylum Chordata; class Lepidosauria; order Squamata; family Agamidae; genus Phrynocephalus; species Phrynocephalus versicolor. The sequence goes on along the minus strand of JAHTLZ010000114.1, from coordinate 13,986,926 downwards.
TTCCTGTTGTGGGTTTCATCACAGCTACAGAATTGGCCATTCACAACAACAATCTGCCAGTAGCAGAAGCTGAACTTTTCAGGCTAAAAGTCTCTGCCACACTCTCCAGTGCCCAACCAGCACCATCCAACCTCACCAGCCAGGAGATAAGTGCTCTGACATCCCTCAGCAGGGATTAGAATATCACCATTCTGCGTGCAGACAAAGGACGATACACTGTCATCCTCAATACTGTGGAATACCACAAAAAGGTTATCTCACTTTTAGATGACCAACACACATATGAAAAACTAAAAAGAGACCCCACCAGCAATTACAAGAAAAAAGTAATAGAATGCTTAAAACTCTTGGAGAAGGATAACACAATTGAGGCACCTGAAGACAGCACTTAATGCCTGTGGATATCCAAAGTGGGCCCGCAACAAAGCAGTGTCCTGACACAGAAGAACAATGGATTAGCCTAAGACACAGACCCGATGGAAGAACCTGGTCATTCCCTACATGGCAGGAGTGTCCAAAAAGCTTTAAGGGATTTTTGGCAAACACCACATCCCTGTTTACTTCAAACACACTAAGGCAGAGACTTGTTCACCCAAATGACTCGACACCAGAATACAAGAGGAGCAATATAATATATGTGGTCCAATGCAGTGAGGAGTGTGCAGACCTCTACATTGGAAAAATTAACAGCCATTAAACAGGAGGATGGCCCAGCATAGGAGGGGCAACAGCTCAGGACCAGAATCAGCAGTACACCCCCACTTAAAGGACAAAGGGCACTCATTCAAAGATGAAGATGTACACATATTATACAGAGAAGGTAGGTGGTTTGAGAGATGGGTCAGGTATTATACAGAGAAGGTAGGTGGTTTGAGAGATGGGTCAGGGAAGCCATTCAACCTATCAGGTGAGTATTGAAAACCTCTCTCTCAACAGAGGTGGGGGTGGCTCAGACACAGTCTATCTGCTACTTATCAGGCAGCGATATCAACAATCCCTAGACAAATCAAAAATACTTCACAGCTCCATCTGCAAGGCCATAGTTAGTGACCCATACTTTATGGGTTTCAGCCATTGTTCACATAATGGCCTATTGAACCACCTAACGAGCCTATTTAGGCCATTGTTCATCTTGTGAGCCTATTTCAGATCAGGATGACAAGAGATCAAAGTGAACAATAAGTGAACTATAAAATGGAGGACTCGTAAGAACATAAGAACATAAGAACATAAGAAGAGCCATGCTGGATCAGGCCAAAGGCCCATCTAGTCCAGCTTCCTGTATCTCACAGCGGCCCTACCAGATGTGTTTGGGAGCGCATGAGACTAGATATCTGTCTCCTGATACCACTCTCCTGCATCTGGCCCTTGAAGTACCCTGGTTTAAAGCCTGGAGACTACACATCTCCATCATGGTTTGTAACCTGTGATGGACTTTTCCTCCAGGAATCTGTCCAATCCCCTTTTGAAGGCATCCAGGTCAGATGCCATCACCACATTGTGTGGCAGGGAATTCCATAGACTTACAACGCGCTGGGTGAAAAAATATTTTCTTTTGTCAGTTTTTACTCTCCCAGCCCTCAATTTGAGTGTATGTCCCCTAGTTCTAGCTTTCCCCAAGCTGTTTGGATGAGCAGTGAAACATTTCAATCTCTTAAGAAAAGAAGTCCAGTTGCCATGACTCAACTTCCAGATAAACTCACCTGGATGACTGAGAATCTTCACAGTCATCTATAGCATAGTTGCTTATGTAAGGGAAATTGTTCTAATGAAATTCCAAGTAATACCTCTTACCATCTACTATCTAGCATCAACATACATCACTAACGTCTGTTATCCAGTGGTGGAAAGCCTCAAATTTTCAAGCTAGAAATTGCCCATGGGAGAGTTCCATCTAGCCTACTAGTTACCTTGCTGCCCTTATCGTAAATCAGTTAGAGTAATTGCAGACTATAAATGTTCTCTTCTCTCTCCCATGCTGCAGTGAAGCTTTAAAAAAACCAAACGAATGGAATTTACTGAATGGATGTTCAGGTAGGATAGCCCTATGAAAAATTTGGAAACTTTTGGAAATTTTGGGTGTCAACTCCCAGATTATCCAAGGCAGCATGGAATTCCCTAAGTCGGCTGTGAGATTTTAGCAGCTATGATCCAAAAATGTAACTTTACCACTTTCTGTTCCCTAGGTCTAGATGGCAGCCCAATGTGCAGTGCCCAGACTTTCAGTGAAAGCACAGAGATGGTGCTGCAGGAAGTAACACACACACACACAGAGAGAGAGAGAGAGAGAGAGAGAGAGAGAGAGAGAGAGAGACTGCATGTACATGCATGCATACACAATTTAAATCTCATCTATAGCTAATTCAGGAGGGGAGCATAGCACTCAATTGGTTAAAATAGGGTTGATGACTACTTAGTCTGATTAATGTCACAGAAACATGCCATGTATGCTCTTTGCAAAAATATATATGTTTACAGACTGTGATAGGTACCAGAAACAACACTCAAGTGCCTTTCATCCTCTTGGGGAAAAGCTTAGAGTCAGTATTCAAAAAACAAACAAATGTTTATTCCAAACTATTAACGCTTATCTACTTTCTCGGAGTTACCTTCACCACCCATTTCACTGTACTGCCCCAGATCCCAGATAAAGCTTGTTGTAAGCCTTTGGCCTCTCATCCCTGGTGTCGTTCACCAGCTTCTGCAAATGCTTGAAATGCTTCTCGTTGGCGCAACCAGCATTGCTGGGGTGCGGTCAGGACCTCTCAGCTGATTGGACCCTTCTTGGTTTCCGTAGCAACCCTTAGTTAATCTTGGTCTTTTTTTGGTGGTGGTGGGGACTGCTCTGGATCCTCTATGGCAGTGGGTCCCAATCTTGGGTAACTCATGTGTTATCTGACTGCAACTATTAGCTGTGTTGGCAGGGGATTCTGGGAGTCACAGTCAATAAAACTATATTTATTACCGGTTTTCCTACATTGTCTGTACCATTATTGTTAATGTACAATTACAAGTTGAATACATAACCTAAAAGAACTGCAATCCAGAACAATGTAGTATATATTAATAGAAATGCATACAGTGATTTATTAAACAGAGTCTTAAAATGCAACATTTATTCCTTAAAGATGACTAGCTGTCGGTGGTGATAGTGTTGGTGGAATCTCCTTGTTGAGTAGTGCAAATCAGGATTTTGTCCCAGTGAAAGCCACTCTGTCCAGTACTATGCTTAGGAACACAAGGCATCATGGGAGGTTGCCTTACACCAAACCATCACTGGCCCATCTACTGCCCTATACAAGGTCTACCAGCAGCTCTTTGATTTTCTCCAGCCCTACCAAGAAGTACCAGGGATTAATGAGCGAGATTTCTGTATGCAAAACACTGATTCTACCTCTGAATGGTAACCTTTTTCAAAATTATTGAGCAGGTGCAAAACAACTTCAAATTTTAAATCCATGTTAGAAGAAAAAAACTATTAAGAGGCTGGAAAATGCACATAAATCGGTTAAATGTTACAGTTCCTTACAAATACAACACCACCAGATATTACTTTGTATCCTAATACATCTGAAACACTGTGTCACCCTAAGATTCTCTTTTTCATATGTGTAAGGTGTAAGATGAAATGCAACAAAATATAACAAAGGCAGCTGGCTGTCTTGTTTTAGTTTTTAAAAAAGACTTGGGAAGCTGATCTGAGCAGAGCAAAAGGAGATATTTACATGTACACCAGGATTCACAGTCCTTACAAAGTTGTTTGGATGAGCAGCAAAACATTTCGATCTCTCAAGAAAAGAAGTCTAGTTGCCATGACTCAACTTCCAGATAAACTCACATGGATGACTGAGAATCTTCACAGACCCCTTACCTCCCAGTTTCACTTTCCTAATTTCCTGCCCCCACACTAGGGTTCCAGATGCTACTGAAAAACCATAGCTTTGACTATCTGGATCTTTGTCAGCAAAGTGATGTCTGCTTTTTAAGATGATGCTGCCTAAGTTTGCCATCGCTTTCCTCCCAAGAACTAGGTGTCTTTTAATTTTGTTGCTGCAGTCACCATCTGCAGTGATCAAGGAGCCCAAGAAAGTAAACTCTGACATTGCCCCCACTTCTTCCCCCTCTGTTTGCCAGGAGGTAATGGGACCGGTGGCCATTATCTTAATTTTTTTATGTTGAGCTTCAGCCCATTTTTTCCCACTCACCTCTTTTCACCCTCATTAAGAAGTTATTTAATTCCTCCTCACCGTACCATCTACATATCTGAGGTTGTTGATATTTCTTCCAGCAATCTTAATTCCAGCTTGTGATTCATCCAGTCCTGCCTTTCGCATGATGTACTCTGGATATAAGTTAAATAGGCAAGGTGACAGTATACAACCCTGTCATACACCTTTCCCAATTTTAAATCAGTCAGTTGTTCCATATCCAGTTCTGATGGTTGCTGTTTGTCCCACATATAGGTTTTTTAAGAGACAGATAAGGTGGTCTGGCACTCCCATTCCTTTAAGAACTTGCCATAGTTTGTTGTGGCCTACACAGTCAAAGGCTTTGGCATAGTCAGTGAAGCAGAAGTAGATGTTTTTCTGGAACTCCCTAGCTTTCTCCATAATCCAGCACATGTTGGCAATTTGATATCTAGTTCCTCTGCCCATTCAAAATCCAGCTTGCACCTCTGGGAATTCTCTGTCCACATACTGCTGAAGCCTCCCTTGTAGAATTTTGAGCATAACCTTGCTAGCGTGTGAAATGAGTGCAATTGTACAATAGTTGGAACATTCTTTGCTGTTGCCCTTCTTTGGGATTGGGATGTAGACTGAACTTTTCCAGTCCTCTGCCACTGCTGAGTTTTCCAAATTTGCTGGCATATTGAGTGTAGCTAGCACCTTAACAGCATCCTATTTCAAGGTTTTAAGTAGTTCAACTGGAATGTCATGACCTCCACTGGCCTTGTTGTTTGCAGTGCTTCCTGGTCTTCCTTCATTTAAAAATAGTGAGAGGTTTGTTATATGCTCCTTGAAACTCTAAGACATACAGATATATCCATTACTTAACGTATGAGCAAAATACACTCTTATTAACACTACCCAGAAGTTGTGTAAATAAGTGATGATATCATCTCCTGTTTTCCTGCCTGTCACAGGCTTCTAAACTGTATAATTTAAACATGCTGCAATAACAAAAACAAGAATTTCTTCATTATCAAAAATTCAAGATGTTTATTGTTCCATTATATTTTGTTGTTCTGTTACAAAGTTGCCTTGTATTCAATTTCCGGATGGAAATATAACTTCAGTTTTTAAAATGTTGTTGTTGAAGTTAATGCAACATGGACATTTTGAAAGAGAAATTAGGGTCTTCCAATATTTCCCATTAAATGATACAGAAAACAGAGGTAATTGAATTGATCAGGCTCTTTTGCAAATATTCTGTGTGTGAGCATAAAGCCTATAAAATACCAGTTAACACTAGTTCCAAAGATTTATTACCCAAATTTTAATCCAATTTGGTGCTTTTCCTGTGTCACGATTTTATTTAACACTTAGGATGCATGGACAAAAGGGTTATCAGGGGCATATCTGGGGTGGCGCAGAAGGGTACATCTGCCCCGGGCAATCTGGGGGCATCTGGAGGGGGAGCAGGAGGAGGAAGCTGTGCACCCTCCCACCACCCAGCAGTCCTCCTTTCCCTAAGGCTTGGCGACGACACCCTCTCTGCTGCCTCCACCACCACTCGCGCGGCCAGGCAGGCAAAAGCATGGTAGCCGCAGCACCCTCCTCCTCCACCACCACCTTGCCTCGTGGGAGAGGTGTAAGGTGTGTGTGCGCTATAGTGCATGTGTGCGTGCGCGCACGCACACACACACACACACATGCGCCCGTCTGCCTACAGGGTTCGGCTCTGTTGCTGGGAGTGTGTGGTGTGTGGGGGAGAAGTGCACCAAAAACGAACGTTGTCCCCAGGAGCTCCAAATCCTGGTTACGCCTCTGAGGGTTATAGTCCTGGGGGATATCAGGAACACAACCTCCTTAACAATGCTTTGAAAACTCTTCTCTGAATGTTCATCTTTCATTGTGTGGCAGTAATGTTTATTTTACATACAAGGCCAGCCATCACAAGTCATATTGCTGCTTGAGGCAAAAGACAAGATTTTTCCCTACAAATGAAAGTTATGGTGGTAATGTAATTTTACTTGACTATTTTTGATGGGACAATGTTCTCTAGTCACCCAAAAGCAGGAGAGTATCTAAACACTTGGATAAAAGGCTTAAAACATTTTGTTAATCATTACAGAGCTTCATACCTATTGGATAGTTTAGTGCTTTAGGCTGCAGAGCCAGTGAGTTCAATTCCCCCTGGATTTCCCGATCCATAGGATTCCTTCCAGCTCTGAATTTCTAAGATCATTAACAGAATCTGTTCATGTTAATATTTACAACAATAGAACCATAGAATCATGAAGTAGGAAGGCGCCTACAAGACCATAGAGTTCAACTCTGCTCAAAGCAGGAATACAAATCATAGGATATCTGCCAAGTGGTTGTCTAAATTTCTCTTTAATGCCTCCAGTGTTAAAGCACTCAGTGTTGGGGGGTTATTTATTTATTTATTTATTTATACATTTATACATTTATACATTTATACATTTATACACTTGTATAAATAAATAAGCACCATTCACCAGATGAGTGCTTATTTGGGTTCACTTGAAAATTTAACACCTTGTACAATCCATCCCCCCAGATCCTCTGGTTCTTTTCCCTTCTTTCTATCCTTACCTACCTCCAACAACATGTATTATGTTGTCCACTCACCTTGATTGTTCATAAGCCTTGATTGTTTAAAAGAGAACATCATCATCTCATCTTTTAAGAGTTCCAGTCAAATGAAAGGATGAGTCCCTTGGGAAAAATCTACAAATTGCCTTTCAAAGTGACTGTAAAAAAATTAACTCGAACAGGCTAGAGGCTACACCAAAAACCGTGAACCCTAGGACAAACCATTTGGTTCGTCTTCAAATATACATAGGGTACATCCACCGTGTCACAAGAATGACCTTGTTACAGATAACTGCATTATTTTAAGCTATTATCTGCCATCACTGGCTTTAGGGAATACAGGGCAGTGTTCTGTCCAAGGGAACAATAGTGGCATTCAGGAAGAACAGATGGGAGAACATTCTCTTCTGCCTCCCTCAATATCTGCTAAGTAAAGAGATTCCCTCACTTAAGCCAATTCACACCTGCACATATATACCTTCAATCTACACACAAGTGGTGATAGGCTTATTATTATTATTCTGCCTAATGGCTCAGTAAGAAGCAGATATTCTAGTATTCTGGCCAAACGGTCTCAATACGCTAAGATGTCTGAGAAACATATGACACCTATTAAACACGGGTTGAAAATACTTTTGTGGGGAACTCTGCCAATGTCAGAACGGTGCTGTGATGTGTTGTTTTTTTCCTTGTGTGTGTGTGTGTGTGTGTGTTTGTGTGGTGATGAAGTGATGAGTAAGATGAGATAACAAGTTGCTTAACACTCACATGGTTCAGGAGTGACTACTACAGCACAGAATGTTATCAGCTCCCTGCTTGTTTTCCTATGCCGTATAAAAGAACATTGGTGTGCATCTTCTGTCTCAACTGGTGAACTTAAGGGGCAGGGCTTTGACAATGGTACTGTAAATAGAATTATTGATGTCTCTCGTAGGTATCGGCATAGCTCAAGATTGTAGACTGTGTTATAAAAATGGCATCTCTTGTTGCTACTGATTGACAGCAATTATAGGTAAAGGTAAAGGTTCCCCCACACATGCGTGCTAGTTGTGTCCGACTCTAGGGGCGGTGCTCATCTCTGTATTCAAGCCGAAGAGCCAGTGTTGTGCAAGTCCATGGCCACATGGCCGGCATGGCTGCAAGGAAACACTGTTTTACCTTCCCGCTTTTTACAGCGATACCTATTGTATCTACTTGCATTTACATGCTTTCGAACTGCTAGGATGGCAGGAGCTGGGGTTATCAGTGAGAGCTTGTTCCGCTGCGTAGCACCCAGGATTCAAACCACCGAGCAGCCAACTCTGCAGCCGTTTCAGAGCCTTAGTCTTCTGAGCCACTGTGCCCCATATTGGTCACAGCTTAATCTTGAAAACTTGCATCCCTGCTTAGAATGTCCGTTAGTGGTGGTTTGAGATACACCACTACCATTATAGGTGGTATTTGGCTAAAATCCTATAGATGTAACTTGTGAAGTCATAGTGGAGGCTATGATTTTCAGTAGACTTTCTCCCTTCCATGCTACAGCCTACAGCCCCAATGGTTTAGGTAGATTTTCCTGTAGTGCTAAAGAAATGAAATGAACCCTTAATAGCTTTTTAAAAAGTTTATTCTATGGGACAAAAAAGGAATTAATGCCATATTGTAGAGAAGGTATTTTTGTCCCAAGAATCATATTCCATGTCTGTTGTTGTTGCATGATTTTTCTTTTTCTTTTGTAATACTATAGTGAGTCTGATATTATGAGATCAGCACTGAATCTTTGGAACACATGTATCAGCAACAATTTATTTATTTTCAATGACTGTATGTGTGTGGTTTCTGAAAAATCATTACAGCTAAATTATAGTAATGCATTAAGCTTCCTGTTTATGGGAGTTTGTATTATTTTATTGATTCAGATACCTTCAAATCTAGCTTTAGGCACACCAGTCCGACTAAATGTAAATTTAGAAGATTAGTAGGAATATCCTGCAAGAGTGCCTATAAGCTTTATCTCATTTTAAACCTACTGATCCAGAGTTTTTTGTTTGTACTTTTATTTGTTTATTTGTTTATTTATTTATTTGTTTATTTATTTATTTATTTATTTATTTATTTATTTATGTTATTTTTTTATTATTATTATTATTATTATTATTATTATTATTATTATTATTATTATTATTATTATTATTATTATTATTATTATTATTATTAAAGAAGGAGAAAAAGAAACCATTTAATCTGTCCTTCCATTCTTCTCCCTAACTGGATGAATGCAATGACAGAATAAAATGGGCAGGTTTAAAAAACGGCATTGTACTGTTTGGTGAATCAGTTTCCCCAATCCAAATACAGTAATGCCTTGGTTTGTGTGCATAATTCACTCTAAAACCTGCTTGTAAACCAAAACACTCTTACATAAAAATGTATTTTCTCATAAGAAATAATGGAAACTTAGACGATTCATTTTGAGGCTACATAGACCACATACACAAACATACAAAATTCTAAAAACTCACAAAAGAAGTTGGCTACAAGTCCAAGTAAACACCATAGTTTAGGTACCTGGCTGTGGAATTTGCTCTGCTTGGGGCTAACAACTGGATTTTACAGTGTTTTTAATGTAACAATAATAAAATACAATTTTATATACACACTTGACTAGCTGCCCCACAACTAGAAATGGTTTGAAAGGCTATTGAAAACAAATTACCATAAATAAAATTACAAATATATTAAAATAGAACAAAACCCTAACTGGCATTCTCCTTTGAAAGCAGTCCTGGCTGGTGCAAGAGAAACCTCCCTTCCTCTCTCCTCCCTCTGCTTTGGAGGCTGCCTAAGACGGAACATTCCAGACGATTACCCACAATCCAGCAGGGAGACAGAGAAAGAGACAGCCACCATCGGTTCACTTGTGTTCATGTGACCTATGCCAGTGCTTGTATATCAAGACATTGCTTGTTGATCAGAGCAAAATTTAGAATAAATGTTTGCTTGTCTTGCAAAATACTCTTAAATCAATATACTTTTAAACAGAGGCATTGTTGTAAATAAATTCACAAATACAAAGGTGTGCTGGATTGGAAACCAGGGGTATAAATCACTTATATGTTTATATGTCATTCACTGATGCATCAGGGCAAAGATAAAGTCTAAAAGTATTCATGACATAAGGGAAACAGCAAATTTTGCACTGACTTCAATCAAACAGCAAATTTTGCACTGACTTCAACCATTCAGAAATGTTAATTTTTAAAAACTTTCATTTGCAGCACCCAGAGGTATGACATGTGAGCTGTAATACAAGGGACCAAGATTGAAGAATCCTCCTTATGATCGTAGAATAATCCTAGCTACTGCTGGTACTGCCTCATTTTGATATAACAAGGCATGATGTTTACCCATGCAAGATTCCATACAGCTCAGCATTCAATTAAAAGAGCTAATTAAAAATATTATTTCCATATGTGACCATCTTCATATGCACCATTAGCATGTCCACAAGTTACAACCTAGAGAGGATGAGAGCCATGCTGCTGTACATGAGTTGTAAACTGTGTTCTATTAAAAACATAATGGAGCAGGCACTCCGTTTAAGGCATTTTATCTGATAATCCAGGTTTCCTGATGTTCAATATGGGCACTTCACCTGTACTCAGCATCTCATATAACTCTGGTCTTGCAAAGCACCATGATCCTGTAGAATAGCTTTGTGTCCCAAATTACCATAGATTTGCAAAGCTTTTAAAAATACTTATTGCTGTCAGAAGCCACCAGGGGTCACTCATCTAGTGCTTTTTAAAAATAGCAACTACTGGAGGCAGACTTCTTAGTCATGTTCAGAAACCAAAAAATGGGGTGCAGTGATGTTTTGAAAACAAGAAGGGGCAATATCTTTTCCAGACAGTTAAAGTTTGGCCAACAGGTGAGCTTTTGGGTTTTAAGAACTCTCCTTCAGTTTGCAATGTTGCAGACTTTGCTTTCAAAATTGTTTTAAACAAGGCAGCCTGGCCTCCACATTTAGCTAGGATGGTTTGGGGAACTTTTCTGTTTCTTCTGCACTCCCCTTATAATTCCCAGCCTGGAGACGAATCTCTCAGGACTAGAAAGCTTGTCATGAGTTTTCAGTGGTTTAATAAAATATTACTCTATCCTTGTTAATGCAACATGATATGCTGCATTTTGGGTGTTTTACTGGACTTATCACTCGCCTCTCTACAAAGGACTCCAGTTCTAATTTGGGCAATTGCAAAAATTCCCTTTTTAGCGCAGCTATTCAGAGCCTGTTGTCACCACCTTCGTACAAAATGTACTATCAATAACTATTGCATCAATACTTGTGTTGTGTTACACCAAAGAGACAGCTGCAGTATGGCCTATATTAATGTGTGTGGTGTGGAACTATAGAAACAACATTCACGGCAACATTCATTTGAGGATGAATCAGAAGAGTTTGCCTCGGTTTTACTTCAGACATGTTTACTTTGTGGAAAGGACAACAACAAAATGCAATTAATCAGAGAATTAGATGTAATATGGGAAACCATACTCTATATATTAACCCAAAACTGACTGCAGGATTCCAGTCATAGCGAGCTTTACCTGTTGTGATTAACTTACTTGCTGGCATCCTATTGAAATGTCACCAGTTGAACTGTCATGGTATTGTTCCGTTACAATTTTCATTTTGGACTGGGAATTGTATAAGCAAGCAGGTACAGGTCTGTGATCAAGTTAATACTGGGTTTATTACACTACATTTGATACTGGTTTTGTAACGTCATTATTCACATTTGAAATCTTGTAGGGCACATGCATACATTCCATTGTTCTTTCTTTTGGAGGGGGGACTGCAGATATATTACAAAACAGGTGAAAATCTTTGTTTCTGGCGGCTGTTGATTACCAGATTCCCAATGGTGCGAGTTGAAAGGGTTTGGCAACCCAGAAAGTCCCAAGACAGCCTCACCCACCTTCCCTATTTTCATAGGATTTTTTTCTCCTGAGAGCAGGATGCAAATTTACCTCAGAAAGACATAGGTAACGAAATGAGCCTCGGAGCTCAGGGAAGTTTGAGAGCCTCCTTTGAACGCATTGTTTCTTCATCCTACCGCGGAAGAGAAAAAGCGGAAGAGAAACAAATAATTCCTTCATCTTTCATGGATGGAGGACTATTTTTCCCGGGTTTTTCCCCCTGGATAATATATACAGTACAGTACATAGATTTGTACAATAATGACTCCATGCCACCCGACCAAAACGGGACAAGCCCTTCCGCCTGTCATATACCGTCGTTTCGCAGTTCTCCGCTTTCATTCCTTCCTCTCCGACCCTTTGGGCGGAACAGGTTTGTTTGTTTGTTTGTTTTCCTCGCTCTACGCAGGCCGAGCAAGTCTTGTCTCGTTGATCGGGCGTCATTGCGACCCTATGAAAATTAAATTATTAAATGGAGGTACGTTTAATAAACATTTTTTTCTGCAGACAGAAGCGGTTGTGAATGTCGGCGGGGGAGGGGTGAGGACGTCGGTTCATCCATTGCCGTCGTTGGTGTCAGGAGATATTGCATAGGACGGGAACTAGCACGTCGGAATCCGAGCCGGGCGGGCTCCGCCTTCATTCAGCTCAACCCTCCCTGGGGCTGCGGGCTCCCGCAGAGCCGTTCAGAAGCCGAGGGTTAACCGGGTAGCTTGGCAGTGTTTTACCTGCTGTCTCCTTTAATTTAGCAGCCGCTCGGAAGGAAAAAAACCAGCTACCAGGAGTGGGGTTCGAACCCACGCGGACATGCGTCCATTGGATCTTAAGTCCAACGCCTTAACCACTCGGCCATCCTGGTGCGGCTGCTAGCCCAGCACGCAGGCACTCCTACAAAGAACAAAGCGGTAAAACGGGAGCTCCTTTATTGTTCCGTCCCAGGCGGGGCACGCCGGGCTGGAACTGGAGCGTAAGGGACGCGGGAGAAAAGAAGACTCAGCAGCTCCCCGCGGTTTTCTCCTTCTTGGCGCCATCCGCCTGCTTTTTCGAGTTCTTCATTCGAAGCACGGGAGGGCGCAGGAACCAAAACAGTGAGCGGAACCCGGATTTCACAGCAGAGAAAAGAAAACAAGCTGGCAAGCTCCAGCGGGCGGTTTCAGGCGTTTATGACGCTCGAGCAAGATACTTTGGAGGGTTTTCTTTTTAAAAAAAGGACCAATTTTTTTAAAAATAAACTTTATTCCCGTGGTAAAACTGCTCCAGCTGTGAATTTCAGATGAGGAAAATCCGCGGTGACTCGTAAATATTTGCATCCCAGAGTACCGCACTTTCTATGTCAATTAGGGGCTCTTAGCAACGTTACTTTGGGGACTACTTCTCCCCTAATCCCCAGTCAGCATCCCCTCTAGGCTTGCTGGCCTGGGGATTCTGGCTGAGACCAAACATTATACTGTACTGCATGTTTCCAAGCTCTAGTAAAATATAACAATGCTGATGCTTTAGATCACTGCTTCTCAACCTGTGGGTCCCCAGATGTTCCTGGACTGCAACTCCCAGAAACCCCCTTCCAGCACAGCGAATGGTGGAGGCTTCTGGGAGTTGCAGTCCAGGAAGGTCTGGGGACCCACAGGTTGAGAACCACTGCTAGAGATCAATAGTTGCAGCTGGTACAGACAGAATGAAGTACAGTACTGAAGTTTTTGCTTCTGAAATCCTTCCTGAAGTAGACCTGTGGGCTGAAACATTTGGGGAGCATTTTACCATCAGAATGAAGATCACGTACATCTTTTCCTGTCCTGATACCTAGTTTCTCATTTTGATTTCTGCTAAACAATGGAAAAATGGAAGACATCTGACCTGAATTGGCCAAAGTAGGCTTTTCCTTCAGAGGTAACAGAACCAAGGCAGAATCCTCAAATATAGCTCTGTGTGAGATGTTGGCTTCAGATAGGGTAGGAAAAAGAAATAGAAGGGTGTTTGATGTTCTTTCTTCCCAAGAAAATGATTAGTACTGGGAAGAGAAGGAAGGCAAAACCTATTTATTTTTTCAAAATATTTCTACTCCGTCCTTCTCCTTAAAAAGAACTCCAGGGAGCTTACATCACCAAGAGACAATATTTAAAGCTAAAAATAAGTATACAAATACTGTACTAAAAAGACAAAAACTTGTGGCACCTTAAATACTAAATTAACTTATAATTTAATGTCACTCTGGCTAGATCAGACCTCTCCAGGAAGAGATGCAGCTGATGCACTAGTTTTAATTGTGCAAATGTACTCCTGGCCATTGCCAAAACTTAAGCATCCAAGCTCAAAGACACACCTGTGTTATCAGAGGGAGTGTAACCTCATTTAGCACAGACTATAGTCAGCAAATCCACTAAAAAGCCATTGAAACCACAATTTTGTTAATGTGGGATTTTATTTTCTGTATCCATGATATAAAACACCAGGATATGGATCCATATTCCTGGCATAGTGTGTTTAAGAGTTAATCAATTTAATTCTGGCTTAATTAACTTAGAATAAATGCTATTGAGTAGTTCCAAATTAACATTTTCTCACCATGATTAACATTTTATTCTGCCTGTAAATATTTATTTAAAAAGATGGAGGGATGATGTTGAATGCCCGTACTACAGATTCATTAATTGATGTTTAAGCAGTATCCAATTTGCAGTATGTATTTAAAGCTTTAATTTAAGGACTAAGAGTTTAATGAAGCCATAATTTTATTTCAGGTCAGTCACAATGCTCCATTGTTCGTTCATAAGACCTATGAAAAATATATAGTCTTGTTTTCTGTGCTATTTCTGATGAAAGATCTAAGTAAAACAGTGTACTGTATTGCATTTCCTGGCAAAACTGTGGTTTTGTAAAGGAAGTGAATAACCGTTTAAAAGTGACCTAAACTAATAAGATAACGAAGAGAAGAAACCTATAGTACAACAGCAAGCAACTGTTAAAAACAACCTGTTTAATTTCTTAGATCAAACAGTCTTCAAGAAAAACAACCAGTTCCTGGCTTTTTAACATTGTAGGGGTACAATGAATGTCAGAAATAATGTCAGAAATCTTGGTTTCTGATTGCATGATTATTCTTTTAGGTCTCTAATCACCAATATTTGAGAAAGTAAAAGTAAATAGTTTCAGTGCCAACTTTCCCAAAAACAGTTAGTTGCTGCTAAACCAATAAAGCTATATATCTCGTTGATCTGTAGAAATTATTTATAAGTCCCGTACTGTAGTTACACTGCAAGAGAAGTGAAAATATCATTGTACCTTATCTCTAATTGCACTAGAAAAGAATAATACGACCTAAATTAAATTGCTAGTCCCACCGAGAGTTGATCTATGGAATCAGTGGAATTCACGTTGGTTCTGATTGGACGGTATAGTGGGGGAAAGCAACATTTACAGCTTTGCTATGGATTTGATTTCCTATTAGCAGTGAAACATGACATGCTGGATAGCTCAGTGGTTTAGGCAGATCCAAACGTATGATTCCCCACTGTGCCTATTTGACAGGCTGGACTCAGTGGGCCATAGGGTCACTTTCAGCTCTGCAGTTCTAAGATGATGGCAATGATTGAAACAGCATTTAATAAAGTGAAGGTTTAAGAAGGAGGTGCAACATTGCATTGGCTCACTGTATCTGTTTGCCTATGTGTCCTTTAGCAAGCTGCCCTGTCCTAGGGGAAAGGAAGTGGTAAAACCCTTCTGACCATTGCTAACCTGGAAAAGACCGAAAAGGGTTGCCATAATATAGAACTGACTTAAAAGCATATTATTGCATACCCAAAAGGGAAAAAAGGCACTGCCAGGTCCAAGAGGACTCTGATGTGGCTTACAGGAACTGTTTGGGAAGTGATCAAAAGCAAGAGAAGTTCATTAAGAAGATGGAAGGCTTGTCCAAACGAGAACAACAGGCAGAAACATAAATTCTGGCAGAACAAATGCAAGGCAAAAATCAGGAAAGCAAGGCAAGACTTGGAGAAGTGTGCAGCTAAAAACACTCAAAGAAATAAGGACTTCTTTAAGTACATTAGAAGTAAGAACCCAACTAGGAAGGCCATTGGACCATTAGATGATAATGGAGGGCAAGGGATTATTAAAGAAGAAACAGAGGTTGCTGAGAGACTCAATGAATTATTTGCTTCACTATTCACTGAAGAAGACAGAGACTAAATGCCCAAAACAGGGCCTATCTTCATAGGGAGGGAAACTGAAGACATGTTTAAGTATTGAGAACAAGGAATTGAGGGATATCTTACAGCATATGAGGCTGTGCATATTATTGTTGGGGACTTTGATCATGCTGAACTTAAAACTGTGCTCCCCAAGTTCCATCAGCATGTGAAATGTGCCACTAGAGGAGACAAAACATTGGACAAGGTCTATTCGAATATAAAACTTGGCTACAGGGCTATCCAGCTCCCAAATTTGGGCCAGTCAGACCCTACGTCCCTGTTCCTTTCATCAGCATATACTCCTTTTAGGAAACAGGCTCTTATCACAAGGACTGTTAAAACTTGGCCTGAAGATGCTTCTCACCACCTGCAGGACTGTTTCCAGAAAACCAACTGGGATATTTTTGACCATCCAGACCTGGAGGAGCACACAGTGGCAGTTCTGTGCCATATCAAACATTGCACAGATACTGTTACTGTGAATAAATGCATCAGGATTTATCCCAATCAGAAACACTGGATGAACAGAGAGGTCCAATGCCTGGTGCGGGACAGAAATAGGGCTTTCAGGATTGGCGATGTGGAGCTTTACCTCACTGCAAGAGCCAACTTGAAGAGAGGCATTTAACGGGCCAAGATGGATTATAGGCAGAGGATTGAGGACAACTTCAGTAGTAATGACACGAGGCAGGTGTGGCAGGGGATCCAGCATATTACCAACCACAGACCAGAGCTTGCTACTGTTGATGGGGACCGTTTGCTGGCAGAGGAGCTTAACCTCTGGAGGTGGAGCCACCGGAGACGGCTGCATTACAGTCACCAGCCCACAATGGCCCCTTATTCACTTTGGAGGAGCATGAAGTGAGGCTTGTACTGAGGGTGGTGAATCCAAGGAAGGCTGCTAGACCTGATGGCATCACTGGACAGGTGTTGAGGGACTGTGCAGACCAGCTGGCGGGGTGTCTTCACTAAGATCTTTAACCAGTCCTTATACCAGTCTATTCCACCCTGCCTGAAGTCCTCGACTATTGTCCCTCTGCCCAAAATACCAACAATCAGAAGCCTTAACTACTACAGACTAGTTGCACTCACTCCAATCATTATCAAGTGTTTTGAGAAACTGGTAGGTAGGTATATCATCTCCTGTCTTCCATCGACGTTTGACAACTACCAGTTTGCATACAGGGCAAGCAGATCCACAAAAGATGCCATCACTGCCACTCTCCATATTGCTCTGTCCCATCTGGAGCAGCCAGGGAGTTATGTGAGGCTGTTGTTTGTAGATTTCAGCTTTGCTTTTAATACTATCCTCCCCCACAGACTGATGTCCAAACTAGAGGCACTTGGGATGTCTAATTCCATTTGCCTCTGGGTCTTGGACTTTCTGTCAGACTGCTCTCAGAGAGTTAAAGTAGGGTCCCACATGTACATAGCCTCAACACCGGCTCCCAACAGGGTTGTGTGTTGAGTCCCCTGCTCTGCACAATCTATACATATGACTGCACCTCTACCCACCCCAGCAACAAAATCATCAAGTTTGCCAATGACACCACTGTGGTGGAGCTCATTTCCAGAGGGGATGAGTCCACCTATCGGGGCGAGGTGGAGCAGCTCTGTGCCTGGTGTGGAGACAATAATTTGGTCCTTAACACCACAAAGATCAAGGAACTGGCGGGGGATTAGAGGAGGAAAAAAGCGGACATTCAGCCACTGTATATTGGTGGGGACTGTGTGGAGAGGATGGTTGAATTCAAGTTCCTGGGTGTTACCATCAAGCAGGGCCTGACCTGAAGTGCTAACACCACTGCTCTGGTGAAGGAGACCCAGCAGAGGATATACTTCATCAGACTCTTAAAGAAAAACAATCTGAGCGAGAGACTGCTGGTGTCCTACCAATGCTCCATTGAGAGCACTCTTAACGTACTGTGTCTGTGCTTGGTTCTCCAGCTGCACAGCCACAGAGAGGAAAGCACTCCAGAGGGTCATAACTACAGCCCAGAAGATCATTGGTCACCCGCTCCCATCTCTGGAAAAGCTATACAGTTCCCATTTCCTTAAAAAGGCAAATAACAGCTTACGGGATTCATCTCATCCTGGACATAGTCTGATTGTACTACTGCCTTCAGGCAAGAGAAACGGAGTAACAACAGCAAGAACAAACAGATGAAAAAACAGATTCTATACAAAAGCCATAACCACCTTAAATGCTGTGACCAAAAGTGTGACCTTGGGGAGTTGTGATGTTTGTGATGGATGTGTATGAGTGCTTTTAATTATTTTTACTTTTTGAATGTTTTTTTCTTTTTAATTGCACCAGGGATAGTATTCAATTTTGTTGTATTATGTACCATAATAATAAAATATCTATCTATCTATCTATCTATCTATCTATCTATCTATCTATCTAT
>JAHTLZ010000114.1:13955827-13968583 GCA_023846285.1 Phrynocephalus versicolor | reverse complement strand
TATCTATCTATCTATCTATCTATCTATCTATCTATCTATCTATCTATTATACACAATATTACATTAAAGTTACAAGAGAACGTGAGCAGTTAAAGGGGAGTAAAGTTCCATGTAAAGTTATGAGTGATGGAAACTAACATTGAAAACAAAGTGTCAATGTAAACCCATAAGGTTATGCATAGCTATAAACACAAAATCTATGTGATCCTGTAGATTCATATAAAAGACACATAATAGGTAGACCATAATTCAGGGAAAGCTTACCTGAAGAGAAAGGTATTTGCCTGTTTTCGGAAAGATAACATAGATGAGGCAGTCCTGGCCTCTAGTGGGAGGGCCAGAGTCTGGGTGCAGCAGCCGAGAAGGCCCTTATCGTGGGTTCACATGAGATGTACCTCTGAGGGTGGCAGGATGGAGAGAAGGGCCTCCCCTGATGACCTTAACACCTAAGTTGGTTCATACTGTGAGATTCGATATTTAATTTGAGGTAGCTAGAACCCAGGCCGTACAGTGCTTTGTAGGTCAAGGTCTGTCTGTCTGTTTGTTTATGAATATTTTTACCCCACCTTTTTCCTTGGAAAAGGACAGTAAGGAAATAAGCATGATGGGACATGGCATGATTTCTAAAGCTCAATATTAACTGTAGTTTCTATTATGTATGAGAGTCTGTTATCTAAGGTTTGTAGAAAAATAGCATAACAATGCCTGCAAATCAGAGAGGAGCCAGCTACCATTGGTGGATTGAAGTATGTGACATCTGGAAGCTTCTCAGGACATGAAGGAGAGAGAAGTCATTATTAATCACTTGGGACTGCTGTTTGAGTTTTCTGCTTCGTGCCAGATGTAGTTAGTCAGGATCCGGTCTATTTAGCTTAGACAAAATGGACCAAAGTATTAAATTAGAGAGTGTAACCTAGACTTTTTAGGGAAACAAATTTTTAATTGAATCTGATAAGTTTTAAATCTCTTTTTTTAATCTTTTTTCAAGTATAACTTTTTTGTAACTTAGAATAGAAATAAAAGTCTTTTTAATTAGACATTTTGCCTCACGAAGATCTGTCATTTAAAAAAGAACCCTAGGTGGATCAAAAGGGGATTTTCACCTAAGAAATGTTTTGCCTTAAGGATTTTTTGTGTGTGTGTTTTGACCTCGGTCAGTAATTAATCCTTTTGATTAACCACACATGATGGCAGCAGTGGGACACCTCATGAGTAAAGCTGCTTAGACAAAAGCTACACTCCCAGGCTCTGGTTTGATTTATCTGCTCTCACTGCGTTCCAGAGGTGAAGGATCAAGCAAAGCAGAGATAAGGTTAATTAGAGGCCATAAATTTTGTCTTCTTAATGGGCTTTCAGTGGTTGGAGGCCCAAACAGCTAACCCCACAGACAAATGTAAGTTTCATTTTCTCTGCATTCCAAGCCTCGTTGAGAGAAGGGGAGGGAGAAGCACTTTTTTAAAAGGCAAATTTTTCTCTTGCGATTTTGAGCACTGAGCACAGACAAAGCAGTGCTGTAGTGAGGCTATAAAATAATTATTTGTTTTAGAGCTTCAAAAATTATAGACTTATTTGAACCTTCAAAATTAGTTTGAACCATGACACTCCAAATTTTTCTGTAGCCCATATGAAAGACTCCACAAAGACATGTGAACTCTTTCTACATCCTGTGTGGAAGTCCGGCATAGTGGTGTTTTCTGAAGCATAGTGAATGCAATCTGATTCTTTTTGATAACTGGCCATATGACCAGGCACTTAACAGTCAGTGAACAAATCACTTAAAATAGTAAGGGCTATTTGGTGCTGCTTCCTTCTGCAATGCAATATGTACTACCCAAGTACATTGGGAAGAATGTCATGTTTCAGCATTTCTCAAATCAAGTAAAGTGCCGTGTGGCAAAACAGATACAATACTAACTGTGTGGACACTTGAACTTTAAAAATTTAAAAATGTCAATTGCAGCTGTGAATATCTTAAACAGCATTGTGACCATAGGGTGAGGAGCTGAAATAGTTAACCCCTTTGTTCACAAGTGCCAGCCTTTAAAAAACGCCCTGGAATATATCCCGTGCATTGGTAGATTCACCTCTATCAGTATCACCAGTTTCTTCTGTCCTAGTGCATGTAGCAAATGGTTAGGAGGTTTGCATTGGAATGAAAGTTGTGGGAAAGAGTTAATGCTCCTGCTGTCCCTATTACTGCTCAGGGTCTCCCAACACCTGCTGTTTAGATGTAAGAAAATGCACACAAACACACAGTTGCATTCATGCACTAAATATTTCCTCCAGAAGCTCAACGTACAGTATACCTTTCAAGTGATGCATGTAAGAATCCTAGTTGGCTATGAGGCAATGGAACCAGTTAAATTGTCTTGATGAATAGGATTTTTTGGCGCCAAGGAATTGCTGTCTGTCTTCAGAATCATGTCAGCAAACCACTTTGAAATGGGGAAACAAAGGAAGGTGTCACCATACCCTAGCTTGCCTCACTTGTATGAGTCATCAAAAGCTCTGACCCAAGTAAAGCAGCTTCCTCAAGTGCAACGGTGCTCTACTTGTGCCGTGTTCTGATCGAGCCTATATGTGGCTCACCTAATGTGGGAAAATGAGCCTGCTACTGGAGGGGGTGATTCATGTTAAAAAAAAGTTTGGAGGAACACATATTCAGAGAGCACTTACCTAGCACCTCCTTGTGAGAAATCTGAATAACTAAATATGACCTTGCATTCCAATTTTTCCCCAACCTGGTGTCCTCCAGATGTTTTAGTCATCAGTTCTAGACAGAATGCTCAGTAGTAAGCAGCAGTTTACATAGTTAGGACTTTCCACTTGTAGCAAGAGTTCTCTCTTCCTTTCTCCAAGGGAGCATGGAGCTCACCAGAATATGGATCCAAAGTTCCCTTTTAAAAGTCACTTCTCTTAAAAGAAACTCTGTATGTTTAGGAAAAGTCATCTAAAGATTCCACACCTCTGATGGAGCTTTTCTCTTGGAGCTGCTTTATTATTATCTGGAAAACACAGCTGCCAAGTGCTAAGCTGGAGTTGGCCTTCTCCAATGATCAAGCTCTTTCCAAGAGCCTAGGATGACTGGAGATATCTTCGTAGAACATATGCTGTTCCTAATAATACTGCCATTTGTAGTTGACCAATGTTGATCTTGTCAATGCTGAGGGTTTTCAGATGTTGAGCCAGGTCTTTTGGGATTGCACCCAAGGCACCTATTATCATAGGTATTGATTTTGCTTTCTTAATCCATAGCTTTTCTATTTCTATTTCTAAGTCCTGATATTTGGTTATCTTTTCTAATTCTATTATTATTATTATTATTATTATTATTATTATTATTATTATTATTATTATTATTATTATTATTATTATTATTATTATTATTATTATTATTATTATTATACTTGTTAAACAGAAAGCTTCTCAACAGGACACTATCGCCAGATATCCGCTTCATATAACAGCAAAACATCATAGCCCTAAGCTTCCCTTCCACTAGAACAAAGTGGAACTCAAATGTGAAATTATTCTAAAACAAACTGACAAGTGGGTATAGGGTTGTGTTTTTTGTAAGTTTTAAACAAAGAAATAATACTGTAAATACAAATAGCAAGATGCCATATATATTATTGCTGTTATCAAATATAGTGTACATTTTGTAAGTCATACATGCTGATAAAACCTTGCGTTTATTAGAAATTTTGCAGGTCACTGGTAGGATCCAGGGGTGGTTTTCTGCTGGAATTATGAGATAGAGTGAAAGGGAAAATCCTCTTCCTACACACAATACACACACATACCCCAGCTCACCCCCTGTATTCCCAAAGCCAACCCTGAAGGACTAAGATGTTTTCATATAGTACAGAGTTGGTTGCAGAGAGGAAGCAAAAAAAGTACTGTACCATTATGACCACCAGTATAAGGTGGGTTGTAACATTTGAATGAGCATATTTGTTTGTGCTGATTTAGACATTTTTTTCTCTGGGTCTGAACTTCTAATCTTTGGGAATGGGTTTGCAATCATTCCTGGTATATAAGAAATTTGCGAGATTTATTCTTTTGCGTAAGCTGGTATTACCTATATATTTTGGAAACTCTTTGATGGTTTCCTGAAGGAGAACAATTGTGCTCTCAAATGATAATAAGTAACCATTAGGTGTGAATTGTCAAATATTTATTAAAAAATAAAAGCACAAATATAAAAATTCAAATTGAAAACATCAGTGTCTGAAAAATAATGATAAGAAATCAAATCAGTAAAAAGTGGATAAAAACAAACAAACCAGCAACTGGAATATTTACATATTTTGGAAATTAACATGATCTAAGCTTCAGTTCAACAGACAAGTTTCCAAGGCATCAATTGAGTCCTGTAGTTTTTGAAGTTGTAGTTAAATGACTAACAATCTTGTTTACAAATGTTTCTGCTTTGACCACCGTCGCATATTTAGAATGGTTGGAACAGGCTGAATGGTCTCCAGAAATTTATTTGTGCCCTTCATATTTTAATACAAGGTGAATATTTTTTCTATATACTGTACTACAACAGTGGTTTCCAACCTTAAGTCCTTAGATGTTCGTGGACTAAAATTCACAGCAATACTGCTCAGTTCGACTACTGCACTAGGAGATAATTTGGGCCTTGATTCTTATTGGTAGGTCTCCGATTTCTTTACCTCCTGTCAGCTTTTGTATGGGCTCAAAAATGTGACTAGGGGAACTTATTTTTTGTACACTTTCATTTCCTCATAACCAGCTTTTTTTTACTTCTCTGTGACTAGGATAGAGCCACCCAAGTTTTATATTGCTTCTTTACCTCCTCTTCTTGAAGTTATCAGACTTCTTATAGCTGCTCAGGATCTTTCTAGTTGTTCACAAATGCTGCTATTTCACTCTGTTTAGCAGCCTCCTGGCCGCGCAGCCTTGAAAATAGGCAAAGCTATAGGCAGGACCAGGGCTACTAGGCGAATTAGATGCCTGGAGTGCAGAACTGAGAAGGGGGTGCAAAACTGACCTCAGAGGGTCACAGAACTGACCAGAGAGAGGGATTTCCCCCTACAATTTGTCTGTCTTTGAAAATTGGTTGGGGGGGGCATAAGTAGTTAATCTTGCCTAGGGCACAAAAAAGCCTGGCACCAGCCCTGGCTATAGGACAAGTAATAATTTAACAACATTCTTTATATAGCAACCAGAATAAATATTTTTACATCTTCATTTAATTTAATATATAGAAACAAGAATATACCTATAAAAAGCATCCTGTATTTACAGTTACAGCACTATCTTGTATCAAAATTCTTGATTCATTTGGGTATGCTACTTGTCTTCTCGGCCTTATCCACACTGCATCGATTTGTGTATTTTAAATTTTCCTTGCAGCAAACCATATCGCTGATTCTTTCAGATTCATGGGAATGTTCTGTTTTTGTACTGAACCTGCAACTTCGGGAAATGAATTATTCATTTGATCAATATTTCAAGGCTTTGCATATGTTGAGGCATGCTTGTGATTGTGACAGGAAGGTGGCATGAACACGTGCTGCCTGATCGCACATCACAACTTCCTATTATCATTTTATTTGCAAGACATGGTGATTTATATATAAAGCAGAATTGCTGGTGAACTTTTTTTTTAAAAGAAGCTAATAGCACACACTGAGGGTCTAGTAATTGGCTGATCTCCTGCCTTCTTCCGGAAGACGGTCAACCCATCATGCAAGATAAGCAGCAGCACAGGAGTGCTCGGCAGGGATGTTTCCTCCTGTATTCAAGAGCTCTCCTCACTTCTCCTTTTGCTTCTCCAACAAAGTCTTCAACATTTTGCACGTTGAGCTCAATAATGTTAAAGGTGTCGGCCTGCTCTTCGACCAGCAAGGCCACCTGCAAGAAGAGTTCATGGACCTCTCTAATTCGTGACTCCAACTTCATCAGCTCTTTGTGCCGCGTCTCTATCTCGCTCAAGGCTGAACGGGCTCCCTTTGCATCAGACAGAAGGTTTTCAGAGAAAACGTCCCACCTCCCTTGTTCCATCATGTCCTCTATTTGGTTCCCAGACACATCCTTGCCCATAATCTCCAGCTGTCGCTGAATCCTAATCTTGCAGTTCTCCCGCTGTTTCATCTCGGTCTGATTGTATTCAAACATGGCTTCTTGGAAAGCATGCATGAGATCGACATAGTGGTCCTTCGAGACACGGGCTACGATTGAGTTAGGTCCATATTTTGTCTCTGCGTCATTACTGAAGTCTCTCAAAACCTGGAGTTTCCTGTGGATATCTTCGCCACGGGCTTTGATGTCTTTTGCAATCGTGTTCGTGTCACGCTTGATGCTACTAAAGCGGCGCATTGACGTAAGGAACCGCGTATTTTGTTTGCCCAGACGTCGGACATCCTCCTTCAGGTGGTGGTTGCTGGTTCGGATAGCCTGAATGTCTTTGTAGAGACTTGCTAAAGCATAATCGGTTTCAAATAGAAGAGTTTCATGAGGTTCCTGTAAGTTGTCCCCAGCAGGAGGAGAATGTTGGCTGTAAAGCCTAGAACGCTCATAAAGTTCAAAGAGACGGTCTCTCATTTCTGCCTCTGGAAAGAGAGAGGAAAATACAAATAAATACAAACAAATCCAATTGGCACTTTTCTTACTCCATCTAACCAATCTTCCATAAAACAATTAGCAAGTTTAATACTCAGTCCAGATATCTTTACTGGACCTGCTTGTGGACATTTGTGTATAGTAGTTTTTGCATCTGTCTGTCTGTTGTGTCGTTACAGTCGTGACCGACTCTTCGTGACCCCATGTCCATGGAGTGTTCTTGGCAGGAATACTGGAGTGGTTTGCCAGTTCCTACTCCAGGCGCCTACAGCACCTGGTATTCCCTAATGGTCATCCATCCAAGTACTAACCAGGGCCGACCCTACTTAGCTTCCGAAATCAGGCGAGATCAGATGTGCTTAGGGCATTTAGGCAGCTTATCAACTGCATGTCCTAATATAATTCAAAACCCTTAGCTATGCCCCATTTCAGAAGCAGGCAGGAAACATATACCATAAATCATGCCTTGCAATGCAAATATAGAACCTTGTTCACACATAAGCACAAGCTGCAGTGTTGATTGGTATCTAAACTTAAAAGTTTTCCACCCACTGATTTAAATGAAACATGAAGACGGTAAACTCAGATGCAGCATTTCCAGCAAGACTGTGGTTTTAAGGGTAAAGCTTTGACAATCGTAATGATAGAGCAATTTGCTCTGACAAGATTCTTCAGGGCATTTTTGCCCTGCCTATTTCTGCTTCTCTAAGCTTAGCCTCAAAACTGTTCCACTTCCCTCTGTTTACCAAAACCATGGATTTGACCAAATTCTGGGAGGCAGTAGAAGACAGAAGGGCCTGGCGTGCTCTGGTCCATGGGGTCATGAAGAGTTGGACACAAATGAATGACTGAACAACAACATAACTGTGGGAGATGTGGTTCATTAGCATGATAGCAGAACTGTCTTTCTGAAGGATTAAGTTGCTTGCATGCTTCAGCTGTGAGTCAGTGTTGTAAGCATAAAAAATTTATTCTAGCAAACCAATGCACAGCCACCCCAATAGGGCTTTTGAGGTAAGGGAGATGTTTAAGGAGTAGTGTTACTGGCTCCACTCGTCTCCTCCTTGAATTTTCATGGCTACACAGAGATTCAATCTCAGGTCCCCTGAATCCGAGTCTATCACTCCATTCACTACTTCACAAAGGGTCTACATCACATTTCCAATTACAGTCTGAAATGAGGTGACAGCTTACATGACCGATTCCTTTGCTATTAAACATGTATTCCCAAGAAAATTAGAACTAGATATGAATGAAAAGACCCTGCAATGCCAAGGTATCCAGTCCCTGGATGACTTTGTTATATTGAGGCATGTGACAATGACACTAGGACTAGTTAGAGAGGACTAATAAGCTGATAATCAGCGACTGCCTTCCAGTATATGAAGACAAGGTTCAAACAATGGGAAACTCATTTATCATTAAACATCCCTTCAGAATTAACAATTAGTCTGACATTTTCCAAGTCTCCCAGTGGTTGCACAGAAAGCCATTGGGGAGAAGGAGCTGAAGAAATGTCCACTGTTAAGTAAGATTGGTTTAATGTTCCTTACGTTAACTCATTTTTCTCAACTGAAACCCCTGCTTCTCTACTTTAATCCTTCTCCCAGCATCTCATCCCACTAAATCAGTGGTTCCCAGTCTTCCCAATGCCGCGACCCTTTGATACAGTTCTTCATGTTGTGGTGACCCCTTGACCTACTTGGAAGAGGCCACAAGGCCCCTTTGGCAGGCCACTGCCGCAGGTCCCATAGAGAACTTCCATTTATAGGCACCTTCAGCCAATTGCAGCCTCCAGTGCCTATTAAGCTGTAACTCCCTCTTTCCCCCCTTCTTCCCCTTCCTCCTCCAGATCCAAACTGTTTGTGCCTTTTTCTTCACTAGCTCACGGCGACCCCTGTTAAATGGTCATTCGACCCCCAAAGGGGTCCCGACCCCCAGGTTGGGAACCACTGCACTAAAAAATAATTTAAAATGCCAGTGACCCTATTCACATATTTTCCAGTTTGGTCTTCACTTGGAAGTGTTAATTGCAACCAGAGCAACAGAATGCCCTCCCCAGTTAACAGAATGTTTTAACAAGTGTAACAGAAATAGAGTGAAATTGTGTGTTATATCTCACAATATATTGAACAAATAAGAATAATCAAAATAATGAAGAGAAGGGAGCTAGTTTGGACAACAAGGGATTTCAGGTATGTGATTCTCTTTTGTTGAGAATTTTAGTAGTATCTATGGCAGTGATGGTGAACCTTTTAGAGACTGAGTGCCCAACTGCAATTCAAAACCCAAGATTTTTTTTGCAAAGTACCAAACAGCTATTTAATGTGAATACAGAAAGGGCTCTGAGTGCCACCTTTGGCACCTGTGCCATAGGTTCGCCAACACTGATCTATGCTATCAAAAAACAAAACAGAGATACTTCTACCTAAAGAAGAACAAGTGAAACTATAGGTACTGTCCTTTACTAATTGTAGCAGAGCACTGCAAAATATTGTCATTCATTATTTCCAGTAATCCCGAAGCTTATACATATTCCTCATGTAACACAGTGGGTCATGACATACAGCTTGTATTATTTCCATGTTAATGACAGCTTGAATCATAACAACTAAGAAGCAAAGTATGCAGGCGAGATTACTAAGCAGTGAGCCTGTATTATACTGTCAGTATACCATGGCTTCATTAATCTGGCTAGATACATACTATCAAGTGACAAGACATCTCATGATTATTACACTCTTGAGTGGTAATGTCATTATGAAATGTACATTACTACATAACCCCTAACACAAGATTCCTTGAATTACTAATCAAAAATTCCCAGGGTATTTCAGATACCTCTTTATGTACACATTTTCCATGCCGTCCGTTTGTGTACCTTCATGAAAACACATACAAGACAACCAAATTAAAAATGACTGCTTATAATTAGCAAAGAAATATATGTGAAATTTAACCATCAGACCATTCCAACTCTGAAAACAGTAGAAAGCCAAAATGTTAATTTAGAAGTACAATCCAAAATTACATAAATATTAACTAGTTGATTTTTCATGGAAGAAAGAGGTTACTTTGAAGCTGGTTGTTACATAGTTCCTACAACAAATCTCATTGAGTTCAATAGTACTTACCCACAACTATGTTTAAGATTGCAGTCTAAGAAATGCTTTGATATTAAAATACCTACAGGCTCTAACAGCTTCTAGCATGGGGTAAAAATGCCCACTTGGCCCCTGTCAGTGCAGTCCCTGGAGTAAGTGGGACCCCCACCCCCACCCCCATTATCTGGATTAGGGGAAAGACACAGTTCCCTTGTTCTAAAGAATAAAAGAACTTTGCACTTGCTAGAACCTTACAGAAAATAGCAAGGTTGACTGGGGTGTGAAAGAAGCTTCTCTGCCACCAGAACGTGGTATTCCCTAACTCTCAGCTAGTCAGGAGGGGAAATGTAAACCACCCAATCCCTATGGGCTGAAATAGGGGCTAAATGTGTCTGTGCATGTGATGGCAGGCAATGTGTGTGTGTGTGTGTGTGTGTGTGTGTGTGTGTGTACACATGCACAGATTTGTTCACTTGTTCAATCCTTTCCTTACCAGCTGACATCAGGGATGGCTCACAGGGCGAAGTATTAGGATGGCTATTTGAATACAAAAGGACAGACCACTGCACCTTTTTTTAGTTGTACCAAAGAGGGGATTTGGGCTGCTATGGTTTGCATGAGAAGCTAAACCTATTGAATGTCCCTCTTCCACGTAATCATTAGATGTGCAGGAGCTTAGAACAGAAGAACGTAAGAAGAGCCATACCAGATCAAGCCAATGGTCCATCTAGTCCAGCTTCCTGTATCTCACAGTGGTCCCACCAGATGTGTCTGGGAGCACATGAGACTAGATATCTGTCTCCTGATACCACTCCCCTGCATCTGGCCCTTGAAGTACCCTGGTTTTAAGCCTGGAGATTATACATCTCCATCATAGTTTGTAACCTGTTATGGACTTTTCCTCCAGGAATCTGTCCAATCCCCTTTTGAAGGCATCCAGGCCAGATGCCATCACCACATCCTGTGCCAGGGAGTTCCACAGACTAACAACGCGCTGGGTGAAAAAATATTTTATTTTGTCTGTTCTTACTTTCCCGGCCTCAATTTGAGTGTATGTCACCTATCTGTTTGCCCAGCTGGCTCAAGTTTTCTTGTTCTAGATGCACATTTAAATGATAGGTATCATGCTTTTTAAACCTCTACACTAAAATAATGCTCACAAGTGTTGAGAGCTCCATGGTGCAGTGGATAAATGCTTATACTGCAGCTAAAACTGTGCTCATGACCTGGGGTTCAATCCCAGGTAGCAGGCTCATGGGTGACTCAGCCTTCCATTCTTCCGAGGTTGGTAAAATGACAACTGAGCTCTATCAGGTGAGAGTTACTATTCTGAGACTGCGGAACACCAACATTCCATTATATAGGAAGCTCTTGATCATTATTGCTGCTGATCCGTTTGTGAATTTTTTTATTCTATTTAGGTTAGGGCATCTTGGATTGTAATATCGTGGAGTTTTTTTTCATTCTGATGCTGATGTTCATTTTAATTATGGTCTATTTTTTGTATTATGTTTGTTATTATGTTTTATTATTTACCTTAAAATTCTGTAAACCACCCGGAGTGGCTTTTATGCGAGATGTGCAGTATGTAAGTCAAATAAATAAATAAATAAATAAATAAATAAATAAATAAATAAATAAATAATCCCCTACAAACTGTGCCTTGAATCTAAAAAATAAGAAAACCACAAGGACATTGAAAGTACTCTGGGATGGGAGGTGTATAGCTAGAGGCATTCCAAATATTTAGGTGTTGTTTTGATTTGGCCATTCACATATAAAATATACAGCTTAAACACAGAACATAACATTACTGTGAGGATTTGCCTACTCAAAAACTAGTGAAAGAGGCAAGGTGTCACAAAATGTAGTCCATCCTTTGTATAAGCACCAACCTCTTAGGAGAAGACTGAAACCTATGTAGAGCTTCTTAAATGCCAAAAGTTTGGAGGTCATATTAGGTCTATGTAGAAGTAGAACTACCTACATAGTAGAATCAGTTCAGTAGTGAACACTAGGATAAAGTACTAGATGGGGTGCGTGGAAGTCTCTGAACTGATGATGAAGGGGTATTGGACGATCTTAGAACAATTTAGAGAAACTGGAATATTTATCTGCCGGAGTAGTAAGTAGGAGGTAACCAGGTCTGTAGTTCATAGAGGCCCTTTATCCTATGACAGTCTGGAAAACTCTAAACTGGGTGGGCAACTTTGCTTCTCCAGATGTTTTTGAATGGCAAACTCTAATCAGAGTTGCCAGCCAGAATCAGCAGGAGGGCCATCGTTGCCTAAGCTTGCTCAAGGCCTGGAGCTCCCTGTCTGCCAGCTTGAGAATATACTGCACAAAAATTAATTCAATGCTCACAGAAAAAAAACAGACGTAGAATGTTAGTATCCAGATCAGTCCTGCGTGTAAGGCAGGTCTAGGTAGCTGCAGCTGGTGGGAAGAGTGTCTTCCAGTCTTGTTTTTGCAGTGCCCATTTTCCTCAGCCAAAGGATTTTGCCTGGAGTTAAACAGCAATACAGAACCACCACCACCCAAATCTAACATGCACCAGCAACATGTGGGTTATTTTTTTCATTGTGTTTGCTCTTCTAGGGATGTCGGCACCTGGGGACCCTCCAAAGGTGCCCAGCCTTAGTTCAAAGTAAAAGTGGATTATGTTAAAACTATAATTTGCAGTTTAATCTTATACTTTCCGACTCAGCACACCTGTGGTTGCCCACTCAAGAATGCTTGCCCTGTCTCCCTTCATCAGGAGAATGCTAGAATAATAATAGAATAGACTAAAATAATAAATAAGAGTCATTATGTCCTATTGGACTTACTTTCTGTTAAGTGACTGTAGCACTGTAGTAATGGACACCAGCGCTGCACCTTTTGCTGGAGTGTCCATCACACAAGTGATCTTGAAATCAGTGCATGACTGGTCACATGAGACATCCTTCTACATACAATGACCATTGCACACCTTCTCACACTCACACTTACACTCACTCACTCACTCACTCACTCACACACACACACACACACACACACACACACACACACACACACACAC
>JAHTLZ010000114.1:13919748-13955817 GCA_023846285.1 Phrynocephalus versicolor | reverse complement strand
ACACACACACACACACACACACACACACACACACACACACACACACAAACACCTCATAGGAATCTAGCCTTAAGCTACAATTCTAAAGGCTCAGACTAATTAAACAGATAAAGTAATGCCACAACATCAGAGTGGTAAACATAATTTGGGATTACATCAAAATCAGAACCCAGTCCTCTTGGGTACAACTGCAATGCATTTGTTTCGACACATACTGTCAATTTATAAGGGGCCACTAAACTAGTTTGATTATCATCATTGCCATCATTCATACATATATCCAAGTCTGCCTTTGAAGGTCTACATAGGCCTACTTTGGAAGCCTAGATGGCTTCTAGCAAAGTACTATCCAGACCCCTTAAATCCCTTAAATAATTTAAAGTTGCCAGGCAAATAAAACATTCTAGTAGAACAGAACTTCCAAAGGAGAGTCAACGGATGAGATCAAGGACCTGTCTAGTCTAGGATTCTGTACAAACTGGCTAAGCAGATGTCAACCAGAAGCCCACAGGCAAAACAGGAGTGCAATAGAATAGCATTCTTCCACTCTTGTTTCCTAGCAACTGCTATTCAAAAACATACTTCCCCTGATAATATTGATAATATACAGCCATCATGACAAGTAGCCATTGATAGACTTATATTCCAGTAATTTGTTTGTTCCCCTTTTCAACCCATAGTGAATTTTGTACAATACAGTGGACCCTTGTATAACAAACAGCTTGTATAACATAAAATCTGTACAACATAAAAAATTCCAGAGATAGGGGAAATTTGCTTAACAGAATCGCCTATGGGGAGGATCCGTACAACATAAAAATGGGATCACTCCGTTTTCAATGCATTCCTATGGGAATTTGTATAAAGAAAAATTTGCTTAACATAATTTCATTTGGAACGAATTAATTCCTTTATACAAGGTACCACTGTATTTTTAATAAATCTGCACTGAGGGAAGTACATCCTTTTATCTTTTTTTATTCTGATTCTTCCACCATTCCACTTAATTATGCTAAGGCCTGAATTCTAGCAATACAGAAGAGGGTGTAAACTTTCCCCCCATCAACTTTCCCCACAACTTAATTTTATGCGCCTCTATTGTGTCCCCTGTTGAAGGGAGCCCAGACAAGAAGAATGCCAAATATGAGATGGATCGAATCAATAAGGGAAGCCGCAGGCTTCAATGTGCAAGCTGAGCAGAACAGTAAATGGTTCAAGTTGGAAATGATTTTACAGAAGGTACAATCAATTAATACTGATGAAAATAATAACTTGTTTGTTTTCCCCCGAGCAGAATCTCATAACATTATACAGTACCTTCAGGGAGTTGCTTCAACATCCCCCTTTGCTGGTTTTCCCTGCCCTTTCCTGCATATTCTCCAGCTCTGCAATATTTTCCGTAGTGTGGTGGCTACCAGAATTCTAAATATTTCCCCAGAATTGCATAACGGAGTGTTTCACACCAACTCTGCGTAAGGCGACAGCTTCAGTTTCATTATCACTACAACGTGTCAGCAACTGGGGATGAGGACACTTAGCTGTAAGAAAGCATGCCTCGGACCAGGTTCTGACAGGCGGGAAAGCGCTCCGGACCTTTTTGTGTAAGAAACGTCAGTCACCACCTAGCAAAGCACAACCTGAGTTCCAGACGACACCCTTCCAGATGTGGCCGGGGAGAATTCTCATCAGCCCTGGGCAGTAGAGCACATGATGGTGAAGGATGATGGGAGTTGCAGTCCATTAACCACATCTGGAGAAACACCGTTGCTCCTGCTCCTGTGTAATAAACAGGCAAGCGCGCCGCCTTCTCCCACCCACCGTCCCCGGAGCATTTATTCTGGTCCTACTTTTGATCCCCAGGCGTCTCATTTAGGGGCGAATCTTCATCCCTTTCGGAGACTAAAATTTCAGCGATTGCTACCGGACCGATCCAAGTTCACGGGGCGGGAAACAGCTCGACACGGAGCCCCCTCCATCTCCGTAAAGAAGATGAGGAGGGGACGATGAACCGGTTGTCTGATCGCCCCCGACTACAAACCCACCCACCCCGCGCACCCCTTTTCTGGCAAAACGTCCCATAAAAAAAGAGTTCGCCCGGCTGGCGCTGAAAACTCACCGCACGCGCGCACCCCGCCGGGAGGAGAAGCGGGACCTTCACCACGAAGCTCACCTGGCGCGGCTGCCTGGATTGATCGGCGCCCTGGGAATGAGAGACAGCGAGAGAGAGAGAGAGAGAGAGGCTGTCCACGGCACCCTGTGGGAGTTCCCGTTCGCCCGCTTGGGTCACCCCGCCCACTCCACCCCCCTCGGTGCCTGCGCGTCGCCCATTGGCTGGCCCGGGGCTCCTTGGGCTGCCCCGAAAAAAGTGACGAGGGAGGCGGCGCGCAACGGGGTGGGTGCCGCCGTGGGAAAGGCATCTCCAGACCGCTGACCTGGCCTTGGATGCTTTGGGGCAGTTTCATCGCAGGCATCATTCCCGCAGGGGCGTGACCTACAACCCGTGTCCACCTGCGAGACCGCGAGACGCTTGCCTGGCATGTGAGGAGGAGTGGTGACTTTGGAAGGGATCCTGAAGAGAGACCCCATAGCCGCCGCCGCCGTCCCTATGAGGAAAGTCCAAATACGCAGGCAACTGGAGGAAGGGTATCAGCAAATGTGGAGCAGGCCTTTTGTCAGGTTAGTGGCTCTTCCTGGCTCATTTAGGACCAAACCGCCTTCAAATGCATTGCTGTAGTAGGGGCAAGGGTAACTTTGCAACCATATAATGATATTCAGGAAAATCCATTTACATCCCACCTGTTGTGCAGCCAAGCTCAGAGGAAAAAAGGAAAAGCTGATGGAGAAGGCAAGTGATATAGGCTGTCCTACTCTGAAAACTTTGGGGAATTGGGTTCTGCAAGTCCTATCTCCACTACACCACTGCTTATTAGCTAGCCAGTATCCCATCTTGTTCATTTGAATTTTGAAAAGTCTGGTAATTTGTGGTATTGTTTGAAGCAAGGAAGATTGGTTAATAGTAAAGCAAGCTCAGAGTGATCACTTTTTAAATGATACTGTATTATTGTTATTGTTTCAGTTTATATCAATTTTGACTGCAGTACTCTAGTTTAACCACTGTGCCTGATTACAATTAGTAGATCCCCATACAGTACACAAAAATGAGGCACAGCACTGTGAGAATCTGGAGGGGCCATGGCTTTCTCTGGACCACAATCCAATTTGATATTTATTTGTCACCATAAAGAAGTGCATTTTAAAATATATAATAATTGTAAAAAAAGGGAGGTAGATAATATACCACACTTTACAGGAAATCATCTCATCATAATACATACCTTAGATTTGACAGCTGTGATCAAAGATCACTAAGACATAATCTACCATATACACAGTTACTAAACATCACAATGAACGGCACCAGGAAGAAAGCTACTAATAAGAGGCCAGTTAAGAGGCCAGTTAACTATCCTGATCCTGTTTTATAAAACAACTTTGCCAGGGCCCTTCTGCACATACCAACCAACGTAAAAAGGAAGACAAAACCTGTAAATCAAGTTAGCTGTGTTTCAACTTTTGATTCATTACTGACAAATAGAACATTAAACATTAAGAAATATTTGTACATTTTGAACACTATAGATGGCAGCCATGAAAGACCTTTGAGTTATTTTAAAAATTACAAAATATTGGGCACCTTCTAGCGATGAAAAATTTCCAGACATTTTGAATCTATGGGATGTGTATGGAAGAATGGGGAGTGGGGGGCTGGAAATTCAGAAAACAAAAGAGTTCCCCCCATTTTATCCCAAAGTTTCTGGAAATTGTACATCTCTGGGATGTTCTGGTTAGGAATGAGTTCAGGGGGAAACAGCAGAGACCTTTTAATATCTTGGAAAGAACAATGTTCCAGCATGGTTACCAGCCTTGTAGACCTTACATTTATCATACACATATACAATGATTGAGTCTGTAGATCGCCACTGTGGCAAGAAGTACAATTTGAGAACATGTGCCACTTGTAACACCAGATGGATAATATATGCCATTGGATGCCCCTGTAATAAGTTCTACATAGGTAAAATAGTTAGTGTCCATAAGGTACATATAAGGGAGCATGGAAGAATGGAAACTCTTATGGTCAGTCTTTACATGGAAAACCACCATGCTGTAAAGGATTTACCGTTCTGGGCTATAGATGCTCTTCATACAAGCAATGATAAGGCTCTGTTGAAAATGGAAATTGGCTGAATACTGAGATTGGATACACTGGTTACAGTACCAAGAATTTAAATGAGGATACAGATTTTCTCCCTCTTCTTTTGTCTGTTCATTTTGTTAGGCAGAAGTCTGTGGATGAATCAGAGTGTCCCTGAATAACAGCTGTATAAGGCATCATCCATAAACAGGGAATCTTTCTTGTACTGTGTCATAACTAATCTACTGGAACTGTGTACAGATCAAATCAAGGAGAAAAAGATCTAATAGAGACCAAAGTCCACAGTTTGTATGAAACAAAATGTCTACATGTGTCAATTAAACGTGACAATAGATTAGATGATTATTCCCAGTGTGAAGAATGATTAAAGTTTTAGATGGTTATATGCATTGGAATTTATAAATGCAAAAAAAAATGACAATGTCTTGTCCTACTTTTCTCTCTCTTTTGTTTTAGTTTTTACAGCCCTTGAAGATGGCCATAAATTCAGGCCGAAATAAGCTGGGCAATGTTAAACTGAAATAAAGGAAAGTATATTTCCTTCCATGCTGAGAATGTAGTTTTTTCTTCTGAATCCAACTAATGCTCATGTAAGAGAGATTTCATAATTCTTGGTGACAAATTGCCACTTGTTACCAAGATGCTGGTTGCATTTCTTGGCTCATGTCTGATCACACAATTGAATGCATCCACCATTTCAATGAGTAGCAGACTTAACACACCATTGTCTATATAACAAAATATGATTTACTCATCCAATCAAAGGCAAAACAATGTCTTCAGGGATTGTCCATTATTGTCTCTTTCTTCTCCATCTATGCATTAATGTTTTATGCACTTTTCTAATAAATGCCTTTCTTTTCATTTCAGCCAACAAGCTTTGCACTAATCAAGAATATTAATTAATGCAAAGGCATCATGCAGTTATACAAATTTAGCCCTCTTACAGATCACCCATTGCTCTTCTTCAAAATGCATTTCAAGTCATTTAACCTTTTCATTTTAAATTTATTCTTGAGTCTTTCTTTCAATGCTTGTTCTGCATCCATTTATAAAGTGTTGCCCAGTGTTCACTTGGGAGTTACTTTTGAACACATTGGTTATCTCTGTGGTTAGGATCAGGATGTTGGTACAAATGGCCACCCAACCCTTTCTGTATTCTCAAGGGAGATGACTCAGGGGTGTTTCCACAAATTGCCCTTCTCTTTCCTTTTTAAGAGGTTGTTAATTATGTTTTATGCATTAGCTTTGCTAGGAAATGTGGGTGTTTCTGGGTTGTTGCAGTTGCGGGAGGGATTGGCTTTTTGGGGAGGCAGTATTTGTCTCCTGCAACTGACAGATCTCTCTCACCCCACCATATATTTGAATCCCTTTTCTTTCTTTTTCTGTGATTCTACAGACTTCTAAAGGACCAAAGATTTCAGCTTTTTACAGAGCACAAGCTGAACACTTGCATTATGCTTAGCTGGATTTCTCCTTCAGTCTTTTGCAATGAGCTAAGGGGACCCTATCACTGAAGTGCAACCAGTTCCAGGTTTGCAAAATAAAGCCCATAGTCCTTTTATTTATTTATTTATTTATTTATTTATTTATTTATTTATTTATATACTGCAGTCCGATTTTCCTCAAATGGGAACTCTAGGTGGTTATTTAAGACACATGCTTTTATTTAAGACGTGCTTTTATCTCCACAGAAACATGTACACAGGTCCATTATACAATGCAGCTGGGGAAAGGCACTGAAAAAGAGAATATTCATGGTTTAGAACAAGAAAGATGAAGTAATTCAGAATGAGTACCAGATCATTGAAAATGTTTAGATCATATATGGGTGTATAATTCATAATATGATATGGGCCACGTCAGCCTTGGGGCTGGACATGGGTCATGGACGCCTGGCACTCAAGAGTTAAACAGGGAGAGTCATAGTAAAGCTAGTTGTCTTCAAATTTTGGAATGAGGATCTTGAGGTGCACCTTAAATTGTCCAATGGGCATGTGTCCACTTGCCCAACTAATGTTCTGCTGTTAGACAAGATAAGACCAACACGGTTTGAAAGCCATGGAGACCAGAATAGGATTAAATGCCCCAGCAAAGAGAAGAGGGTGATTGTTCACACACAGCCACCCCAGGAAGAAAGAATACCAGGAGATAAAATGGGTAATCCTCCTCCACACTGCAGACAGTTCGGATGCTGAAAATGCCAGCAGATCTAGAGCCTTGTCAGCAGGAGCCCAGCAGGGCAAGGGAGGCTGAGTTGTGTGTCTGCTCTTCAGGTGGAGGTTTTCCCAACTTTCAAAAACAAATTTACTCCCCCTGGAAGCAAGGGGAAGAGATTGATCCAGCTTGAGAGATAGCATGGATGATCCACACCTTCTGCTCCCTCCCAGCACATTTCTTTTTCCTGATGATAGGTTTCTTGGCGTTTCTACTGCAGTTGAAGGGTGGATTCACCATCGGGTCCTCTTCTCTTCCTCTTTTGCGAAAGGAGAACTGATGAATCCTGTTGCCCCTGAGGAACCCTCCCCTGGACCACAGCATGGATTACAGCCTAAGAGGCAGCTGGTTCCTTCGCACTGGAATCGTGTGTGCTTGGCTTCAGATGTATTAATTCATCTCTCGGGATTGAAAGAGACCCATAGTTAACATAAGCAGGCTACTCGAATTCTCTTTTAGCTTTAATGTTGCCACTTGATGATGTAAGATGCCCCTCAATTCCCTGTTCTTAAACTTGAATATGCCTTAAATGTACTGGGCTGTATACTGTCCCTCACTATTGTAAGTGGCTCCTTTTCCAAGGAGAGAGGTGGGGTAAACATACTAAAAATAAAATAAAATAAAATAAAAATGTGGGATTCTTCCCTGCTCTCCTCAGCCAATAGTTGAGGAAAATCATGTACTTTTTTGGACCGCACCTCTTAGAATTTCCCAGCCGACATGATTATGCATGCTAGGGAATCCTGGGCGAAGGTATAACTGAATGTCCCTAACCACAGACACATTGTATTAATACAAAATCCACATGCTTATTATTGTCACAACTATCCCTAAAAGATAAGCA
Organism: Phrynocephalus versicolor; assembly: GCA_023846285.1. Taxonomy (NCBI): domain Eukaryota; kingdom Metazoa; phylum Chordata; class Lepidosauria; order Squamata; family Agamidae; genus Phrynocephalus; species Phrynocephalus versicolor. The sequence continues at coordinate 13,948,540 of JAHTLZ010000114.1, read as the reverse complement.
CAAGCCATTCTTCTGTGAATCCCTCTCTCTTCATGTTGGATGCTTTTGTCATTTCCTGTGGGGTTAACTGGTATGTTCTCCTCTCTCTCTCTCTCTCTCTCTCTCTCTCTCTCTGTCATATTTTAAGTAAGCTCTGGGTTACAAAAAATCTCCTAGGCACGCCAGTATAACTTGTTCAGCAGGAATGTCTTTGTCACTGGCTTCTGTATCATTTATCACTCTAAGAAGTTGATTAGCTGTGCATGCTCATTTTATTCCTTGTGCTCATCTCTGCTGGTAGCCTAGGCTCAGCTGAAGACATGGAGGCATATTCCTATTTTTGTTATTAAGCTTACAGCTAGGCCAAAGAAATGTGGGGATTAGTAGTATACTGTATTTCACACAAGGCTAATACATCCATGCAAACACTGCTGAATAAATGCCTGAGGCAATGTGGGACTTTTTCCCCCCCAGTTTGCCTGACCCTGATTATATATTATAACACAGAATGAAGGACTCAAGTGGATAAAAGTCATTTCCGAAAACAAACCAAAGCAATTTCCATTTGTGTTGAGACGAAGACATGAAGTGCATCTGAAGGTATCTCCTTGGGGAATATGGAACAGCATAACAGAAGCTGTTCAATTATTTTGACTCAGAATGGGCTAGAGTGTCCGTGTCCCAAGAGTCACCAAGACCAGTCTTGTGCCTTCTAGAGAAGTGAGCCCCCAACCCCCAGTGCATGGCCTGTTAAGAACCCTTATCAATGTTGTGTCAATAAGGACACAAAGGCAAGGTTTCTTCTAAGGCACATGCCTGAGTGGGCGTGCACGCTTCTCCCCTACCTCCTTTTTTCTGCAATAAGGAAAAAATATTAGAATCCTCCTGAGACCATCTCTACCCATGGTCCATGGAAAAGTTGTCTTCCATGAAACCAGTCCCTGGTGTCAAATAGGTTGCGGACTGGTGTTCTGTAGAGCTGGGGATCCCATGTTTATTTCTTTTCTACTTCTTTTTTATTAATTATTACAGACATACAAACATACAATAAACAATAATAAACAATAATACCATCAAACACTACAAAGTGCACCCCCACCCCCCTGGGACCATCCAGTGTTCTTAAATCTTCTCTTCCTTCTTCATCTTCTTTTTTTTTTCTAGTTGGCTTCTTAAGGTCCTTTTCTCCAGAACTGTGTTGGATTATACGTCGGTTGTGTCCCTTTTCCTTTTAGTAGTACATACTCTATAAATTTCCCCCAAATATCATAAAAAATATCCTTTTTCATTTCCCCTCGCAAAACTTTTATATTACAGGATAATTTATCATTTAAAGCTATATTCCACACTTCCTTATACCAGTCAGCAGTTTTAAAATCTAATTTCAGTTTCCAATTTTTAGCTATAATCAATCTTGCTGCTGTCATAAGATTTGCAATTAATTCTTTTGTTTTCATATCATATTCGTTAATAGGTGGTAATGATAACAATGCAGTTTCCGGTTATTTCTTTTCTGCTTTTATAGCATGCCTTCCCTTTTCTTCAATGGATTTCCTCCTCCTAATGACAATTCTGGGGGGCAGGTCAGCCGAAGAGAATGTAACAAGCCCAAGCCCATGCGGTACATCCCACCAGCAAGTGTGTGGTGGTGGTGGTGGTGGTGAGTGGTGAGTGATGGTGGTGGTGAGTGGCACTTGGTACTAACACTTTCCTTGCCAGTGCGCATAGCTACCCTTGTTTTGCCACCATGGGAATGGCAGTCCAGCAACTTCAGGAGGGCCATATGTTTTCCCTATCCCTGGTACAGTTCAGTAAGTGCTGCTCAGTACTGTAGCTTAGGTATCTGGCTGCAGAGCCAGAGTGTGGGAGTTTGATCCTCCACCGTGTTTCCTTAGCAGGGGCTGCGCTCATTGATCCATATGTTCTCTTCCAGCTCTGCAATTCTTAAGATTAAGATTATACCGTATTCTCCATTTAAGGCCTTTAATGCAGCCATTTATAACATGCCACTGCGCATTTCACTGAATAGTCCTGAAGTGTTATGGGGATTTGAGCATTTTCCCCTACTGCACACTATTCATGATTTTATAAATCACTGGGTACCAAGTTCTCTCCCCAAGGCCCATGCTTAATTTACATATTTCGTCACTGAAGGAAGCTAAGCTATTGTGGCCGTTTCACTATTTTTTCTGTACCCTCTCTAGTTACATGTTGAAGCAGAAGAAGATGCTGGCTGTCGACAGGAAGGAGGCAGGGGGGAAAACAAACAAACAGAAAATAGTTGATAAGCAGTAACATTGCTGCCTAGTGTCATTTCCTTTGGGTGTGAGCAAGTAGCAACAGAGATTTAAAATGCATGTGTAAAGTTTGCTTGATTTACCATTAAAGAAAAATCTAAGAGCTTGATACCTGTAACACAATTGGTGATGCAACAGGGAGTCATGTAGGGGGAGACACATGTAATTTTCATGTGTAAACAACAGGATACAGTACTTGTTTTCCTCTGCTTTTAACTGTTGATCTATATTATTCTGATTGCTCCTTTTTGGTGTGCAGAAGATTAATGTGTTGTGTTTGGATTGCTGGCCTGGCCTGGTTTCTATACTGTCACTCCCATTTTATTATATTGTTTGGACTTTACTCTACTAAGCTAGTTTTCTTTTTAGATTTGGAATTAATTTCTAAAATAATTGATTATTAATGTGGTGCATAATTCTGATATCAATCATGATGAAAGGCAATATTAAATTTTGCTTAGAAACAAACAAATTGAGAAGGTATATCTGGAAAGAGAATGGGGGGAAAAGCCAAGCTGAATAAAGAGACCATTCCTCGGTTCTATGCATCCCAAGGTATCTGTGAGGGTGCTGTGCAAAATTGTTAGTTATTTCCAAAGCTCCTTTTGCCCAAAGTGTCCAGCCAGGGAGGTGGTTGCCCACAATGACTCTGTGTGATTAAGCTGCTGCGTTTGGAAGCCAGCTGGATCAGGATCAGATATGCAGTCATTTCTACAGCAGGTATGATGAGGTAGATAATTTAATATTGTGACATTGAGGGAGACAGAAGAATGACTAACCTCAGAGGCAGCTACCTGTTGCATTTCTTCATGAATCATTACTTTGGGCTGACCACCGTCTTGTCAGGAGTGGCAAACTAGAACAGAGAATGCAGTCATTTGTTCGCTCATTGTCCCTCCGTCCCAGGTGTGTTATCTCCCGGGCCATTCATTCCCACTCCCACAGCTACTCTCCAGCTTCTTTCACAAACTTTCTACTTCATTCTTTTCATTGGAGATGCCAGGGATTGGTGATAGATACTGTAGATAGAGGAGGACAATATAAGGTGGGAAAGGAGGAAATCAAGGAGGCTCCCCATCTCCAACAAGACAGAATTCTCTTGAATTCCAGGTTGTCATGATATGCAGGTGTTGAATGTATGGAGTGGTCAATTCATATCTCTAATCAGAATTAGACATAATTCTTGGAAATAATTCTTATTATCTAATACAAAACCCATTTTAGGCGGGAGTGTGAAGTTTCCAAAACATAACGCCAACTAGGAAGAAAAATAAGACATTTGCAGCTTCATGGAGGCATGAGAAAGGAGAAATCTACACAGTTAATTTCTTGTATTTTCCCCAACTCATATTTATCCTCTTGAAAATGAGAAGTTAACATCCTGTTGATGTTTGTGCTACAGAAAATATTAATAGCCCTCTTTGTCAGGAGGGAACTTACTACACTAACTGAATCTTTTTGTTTCATGTTAAGAAACCCCCTCACTTTGGTAACCATTTTCCTCTTTTGAAGGTAATTATGACTGAGCTAAAATTCTGGGTAATTTCCCACTTACATATGTGTTGAACCATGCTGAACTTATAATCATATTTTGTAAAATCTGTGCATTATTAGCATAGCTTCAGTGGCTTCACAAATAGCTTTCAGTGGTTCAGATAGAATAATAAATGATATTGCATAACAATTTGATAGGTGTACTCTCTGTGCTCCACTATTTTCATTGAAGTGCACATGTGTTCAGAGGAATGCGCATGACGATTTGTGTCTATTGAAATGAATATGAAGACTGGGACATGCTTCAAAAGGATTGGAATAGCTCTGATCTGGATGTTCAGATTCTGATCAGGGTTACAAGTGCTCTCTCTCTTGTTGGTCACTTGCTCCATTGTTTAGAATGGGGAGGGAGTGTGTCCTAACTCGACCTCTGATTGGGTCCTCTTTCCCCCAGAGGAGTTCAGTAAAGCTTCATTTTTAACTACAAAACATTCAGCCTATATTGGGGAAACATCCAAGAATGTGGGAAGGTTTCACTTAACATTTAGATCTTCATTTCACAGCAACAGTGAACTGAAGGGGTTAGAGTCTCTGGCGGTCTCCACATAAGCTGAAAAGTCCCATCCTCTTACTGACTTCCAACCCGTTGTGGGTTCCTTTAAACCTGACCCCGATGGTGATGGCAACAGGGGCAATTGATCTTTCGGGACCCATGTTGACCATAACAACTCTGGGTCAAGCTTTCCTTCTTCCCAGTCCATCTTAAGGTTTACTACTTGGGGAGTTGTCTAGGCAAACGTACATAAAAATATTAATGGTTCCACCCACCCACCCCACCCCATCTGAAATCTGGTTGGTGATATTCATGAATACTTAGTTTCCTTTTCCTTTAAAAATCCACAGACCATAGAATTATAGAATAGTGAAGTTGGAAGGGACCTATAAAGCCATCAAGTCCAACCCCCTGCTCCATGAAGGAATACAAACCAAAGGATATCTTCTAACACTGTACTTCTGTCTGCTTGATTCTTTATTAATTGCACCAATTTGTAGATAAAAATTAATCTCTTTTTAGTTTTGCTGACTGTTTGACAAAGGCATGCTAACATGAGTCAGACTGCTGAGGATTTTATAAGGAGCAATGGAAAGGCTCTTCTTTTTCTCCAGGAGCATAGGCAAGATCTAAGTGATTTAAAACTCATAGGGAGGGCAACTGATTATCTCTAGACTAGAGATTGGCTAGAAAGGTGTTGTTGTGTTGTTGTTGTTTTGCAGTTAGTCCTGTCCTGCACAGTTCTAGAAACCGACACAACAGCTTCCAGTCTTAAAAGATATATATTTCCGTCCAAATATATTAGATTTCTGACATCATCAGGGGGTGGACTACTAGATGGCCATTGCATTCATTTCCCACCCTATATTGTCTATATTTCAATTGTGCATGTGTTGTTTTCTGTGTAAACTGCCCAGAGTTCCCCTAGCGAAATGATCGTGGTATAGAAATATAAAATATGTCGACTAGAAAGACTCGCTATAGGTCAATCAACATGCCATTAAATTTGATTGAAAGCAATGCCACCACAAATGTAAAATCCTTTTGATTTCAAAGAGATAAGCCTGGACAATTTGCACCAGGCCCTGAGCATATTCTCTCCCACCTTCAACTTTCCCCAAATGACCTACACCTGTCATTGTCTTTACCATGCATCTTTATTTCAGCTTTAATACCTATTGCCATGCTGTTTGAGAGCAGATGCATTGTGGTCAAATCCCGTGAAGCTCTTCATGTTAATTTAGCACATGGCACAAACATATATCTTGACATTTCTTAGCTGGAACCGATAGCACAATGAAAGAGCCATCCCTCAAAGAGGTGAAAGGAACAGGGCCTTTTCGGCAGCAGCCCCCAGATTATGGAATGCCCTCCCAAGTGAGACCCGCCTGACGCCAACAATGATGACATTCCGGCGCCAGGTAAAAACATTCCTGTTCCAGAAGTTTTAAAACTGATTATTGTGGGTCCTGATGGCGATTTTAGTGTTGTATTTTAATATATTGTATTTATTGTATTTAAATGTTTTATTGTTTTAATTTTATTGAAATGTTGATGTTTTAATTGTCTAAATTGTTTATTTTGATTGCGAGCCGCCCAGAGACCTTTGGGTAGTGGGCGGCATACAAGCTAAATAAATAAATAAATAAATAAATAAATAAATAAATAAATAAATAAATAATGTTTTGTGTGTCTGCAACGCTGGCATCACTTAGGCTGTTTAATTGCTAAACATTTGGTCTTTCATGGCCGTTCTATGTCTAGCAGCCCTTTCATGTAGTTTCCAAAAACGAGCGAGAATACAAGAGAGTTGCTGCAAGGACAGCTATTTAAACAGGGCCAAGGACTGGAAAGGGGTTTGCCTTTAGTGTTGTTGTGTTCCACATAAACATAGATTGCCCATCACCTTTTGCTTTCTTTACACATGACCCAGAGAAGGCCTGGAACTACTGGAAATTCCTGCAGCACCCGTCTTACGATGTCTTCATCCCGTTCCTTCCCAGGGCATTTGCTGAAAAAGTACCTCTGTACTTTCCTGAAAGAAAGAGGCTGTCAGGAAACCACAAGGCACAATTAACAGGGCTTTCAAGGTAAGGGACATATTTAAGGAGCGGTTTTACCAGTTGATTAAGATGTGTGAAGGAGGGGGGAAGACTATTCAGACTATCTGGAAGGTTCCAGAATGTGATGTTAATGTTTAAAATATGGATTCAGAAATTACTTTAGTTGACTCATCTAACCTTTTAGGAGATGGTATACTCATTTGAGGTCCTGACGTACTGTGCCTGTATGCTTCAAAACAATGCTGATGCTATGCTGATGTGTTTGAGAATTAGGTAGATGAACTTAGTCTTTGTTGTTTACTGGTAATATTGCCTGAACTACTTCAAATTTTGTTTTACTTACTTACTTACTTACTTACTTACTTACTTACTTACTTATTGCTCCAAGTGATTTTGTAATCTTTGGGAAACTTTCTAGCATTTTGTCTTTCTGCCTTTTTTCTGCCTTTTAAAAAATATAGGGTTTTTTTTCCTCTTCAACCAGTTGTCTGGGTTTTGGACTCAGAACGTTTGTGATCCTAAAAGTAGATATTGCCTTGGCCAGTTACCAGGCGCTTTGGTACTTTTGTGGTGTGGTGGCAATATCACCTTGCAAGGTGGGCACAGTGGTGCTGAGTGCTTACCCTTGTGGATTTCTGAACTCCATGGAAACATTTCCCAGTCAAAGTTAGCAGGGCTGTGGTGAAGCACTGGGGCCAGGTAGAACTGCTAGTAATTTGAATGTCTTGGGCTCATCCATTCTAGGATAAATGGGGCAGTGTGGCTTGATAGCGGCTAGAGGGGGACTCCCTGAGCCCCAGTAAACTGTCATAGTCTGTTCCAACACTGAGATGAAATGTTTTTTAACAAACACCATTTGAAGACAAGGGGTATCCCATTGAGAGTGAGTGATCTATTCAAATTCATCTGTGCTCAATCCAATGGAAATAGTATGGTAAATGGCCAGTATAGTCACCCCTGAAGTCTCACCTGATCCCTTCTTCTCTGTCATGTGACCATATTTCCACTGGCATATTCAAGTTTATTCACAATGTGTAGCCTGCACAATTAAACTGTAAACCGCCCAGAGAGTACTTTGAAGTGTTATGGGGTGGTATATAAGCAGAACACTTTTATTTCGTCCATTAAGTTATTTTCCAAGTGCTTAATTTACACAAGCACACACTCTAGGCCACCCACATGCAGCTTCACTGCTTTACTTTGATCTATGAAAACAGTTCTAGTGTATCTTCATGTCAATATCTGATTGGAATTCCATGTGCTTAGTCAGTAACAGGTGGGTGTGTCCTCAAACTCTGCCCGAGAAGCAGTACTGTACAGTTGTACTGTTTGGAGTGGAGGTGACTCCCAGGTAAAAAGGGCACCAAGCTCACAACTTAAGCATTCACCACTTATCACAACAAAACCACTCCTGATAATTATCACTTGAAAATGCATTTAAGATTCTGTCCCGTAGATATCTAAAGCATATTTTTATTAATTTAGCATTTACATTTTAGCTACATATAGCATAATAAAAATCAGGAAAATGAATTAAATGTTGATTAATGATTGAAAGGAAGAAAAATATATCTCAGTTGAAGAATTAAACTAGAAATGACTTTGGAAGATTGATGAGTGGGTCTCTTAAAAAAAAAGAAGAGGGTAAATGCAGCCAGTCATCTATACACTGGGAACAAACCAAATCAGAACCACAATACTGGGAGAGAAAGGGTTAGGTGTTCTAGCCATACCAATAAAGGATCCTTATCCATCAGAAATTGCCTTCTAAGATGTTTAAATCAGAAAAAAGCCACAGGGGGATGAATTAATCCGGTTCACCTAATGCCATGCTCTTGATTTGATTACTTATGTACACAATGATTTTTTTCCTGACTCCAACCTATTTTGGTCCTAAGTTGTGAAGATAGATGCTCATCTGAAGTTAGTACAGCATGAAAATCTGCACGAAACTGGTATAAAATATGCCTAGGAGCTATTTACTTTGTTTTGTTTTTTTAGGTACCCTAGGGAGAGGGATTTGTCACTACAAAACATTTCACTCTGCATTCAGTTATTGTCAGCTTTGGCAATCTGCATTTGACAAAGAAAAATTACAAAGTACTGTAGAGTTATTAGTACGAAGGAAAAATATGACTTTTGAGAAACATGGAGAATGTATTATTATTTAGACTATTAATTTTATTACACTGGGGTGTTATCTATTATTTATTACATTTTATTGTTCATTATATGCACACTGGCGCTTCAGTGGTGGCACAGATATTTACCATGAAGAATTTTTTGGTTTTTTGTTTTAGAAAGGCATTTTCTGGCCTTGATTTCTGTAGCATAATAGACTCTTCTATATATGTATTTGTGTAAATAAATGGAAATAGAAATTGTTACTTGCTTTTATTAATCAAACTTCATCTTGCTATGCCCTAAAGACAGAAAAAGAATAATTATTTGTTGACATTAATCCTAGTTTGAAACTGCCTGCTACTACAATGAAATAAGAAACCATGCTGTGGTTGTTCCAGCTAAGTGTTCTACTCAGCCGTGATCATGATGGAGTGAAAGGGGTTGGTGTTTAAATCTTTTATCAACTTTCTGTGAGCCTTATCTACTGATTTAGCACATGTGGGCAGTTGGGTTTAACCTCGTGCAGAATAAAAATATTAGAATTCTGTCATTAAGGACTACATGATTCTGCAATTATCAGTACATGCTGGGGGTGGGTGGGATGAGTTGAAATAATAAATATTCTAGTGGGGCTTGGTACATTTTGCTGTGGAGAATCCTATGTATCACATATCATGCATAGTGTCCCGGCTCAGGTCATGTTTACTTAACTTTGATGTAACAGTTACCCATTTTCACTAATAGCAGGTTCAGCCAACACCAGTACATTGGCATTATGACAGCAATTATTGCATGATAGTCTTATCACATGAAGCTTGCATCACAAAGTGACTCAGAAGGGAATGGACCAGAAGACAATTTCAAGATTATTGACCTTGGCATGAATGGGAAAGCTGTGGCTTTCCAGGTGTTGAAGAACTAAGATTCTTAACATATCTGAGTGTTGGGCATGGTGGCTGAGTAGACATGGGCACAATCTGCTGGTTCGGCCAACAACCCAGCAGGCGGTCCATGGTTTGGGGCCCCACTGCCTCCGACAGGTGCCCATTCAGAGGCAATGCCTTGGCTTTCATGCCTCCCCTCCCCTGGGTGTTGCCTTTGAGTTGGTGTCTGCGGGCGGGTGTGAGGTTCAGAGCCACAGAACACCTGTTGAGCTGATGGTGGTACTGTTCATCTGGTTCCGGTTGCAACCAGAACTCCACATGCACAGGGCAGGGCTTCTGCCCAGCACCAGAAGAAGCGCTGGTCGAGTTGAAATCCAGTATGCCTTTTGGGCTCTGCATTCAAATGGCGTACACACCCAGGCCCACAAATCTGCCACCAGGGGCAAAAATTGTTTCTGAGCCCCCCCAGGGGTTGGTGAGGAAAGTGTTAGCAAATTTTATTATTCATTCATTGGCATCCTTCAGTCTCGAAAGACTATGGTATCATGCCTGGAGTAGAGATCCTAAAAACAACACCTAGTGTGACTAAATAGACCATTTTGGGAATGGCAGTCTCTACCGCACTGGGGGCAGATGTATTCTGTTTCTTGCCTGGTCCTCAAGTTTTGTTCTTTCCATGCCTGCCTCTTTTCCTCTGCCTGTTGGACAAACGCCTCTTCAAATTTATGTAGACCATGCTGTATCTCTTGCTTCCAGACAGTGCGATCGGAGGTCAGGGTTTCCCAACTGTTGAGGTCCATTCCCAAGGCCTTCAGGTCCCTCTTACAGATATTCTTATACCGCAGCTGTGGTCTCCCTCTGGGGCGCTTTCCCTTCATTAGTTCTCCATATAGAAGATCTTTTGGGATCCAACCGTTATCCATTCTCACAACGTGTCCAAGCCAGCGTAGGCGTCGGTGTTTCAATAAAGTGTACATGCTAGGGATTCCAGCTCGATTCAGGACTATGCTATTTGGAACTTTGTCGTGGCAGGTAATGTTGAATATTTGCCTAAGACAGCGCATATGGAAGGTATTAATCTTTCTTTCCTGTTGAGCATGGATGGTCCAAGACTCGCTGCAATACAAAAGTGTGCTCAGTATGCAAGCTTTATAGACCTGTGTCTTTGTATGTTCTGTCAGCTTATTAAATTTTATTATTATATACATTAAATTAATAAAACTGATTTTGGCACTGCCCCACCAGCATGGCACCTGGGGCACATGCCCTGCTCCCCAGCCCCAGTTGCAGCCCTGGACACATCTCAAGCAACTCCATTTGGTCTGTCTCATTTAAGAAGACTAAAGGGAAAAAAACCTTCTCTGTCGTTGTCCTCTCTTGCCTTCTGCCTGCAAGAGGAAGATTTCAAGGTTTTTAAATTTTTCTGTAAGTTAAACAGCATGTCAGTGTTGCTCTCGTTAGATTTTTTTTGTTTCCTCCTCCTGATCTGTGGAGAACAGATAAAGGAAGTTTTTCATTTCCCTAGTTACGTGTTATCTCTGTAATATTATATCGAAATACTGTACTGTACCTCTTTTACCTCTCCCCTAGTCTCCTTTGCATTGCCAGAGCAAGGTTTGAATTTGTCTTTCCTTTTTCAAAATGATGCAGTGCATCAGCATGGTCATAGTACAGGTGATGAGTTTGTTTAACAACATTTCCTCTGTTCCTCCACGGAACAGAGGAAGTGCTTAATTTCCTAATAAGTTATGGTTTTTAAGTCACTTAACAATATTGGAAAACTAACAGCCTCAAGCTTGCTTTAGCTTGTTTTCAGAGATCCAGTCTGCACCAAATAGTAGAAGCCCCTGCATAGGACGCGGAAAGGGGAAGGCAGGAATGCTCTGGGGATACATCATGTGATGGTCTGGAAAAGGAGCAAATGGCCTAAAAGCAGACCAAACAGTGGGACAAATGCCTATCTAATTGCACCCTCAGTACATGTTTAAATTGTCTCTTTTCTATCCAAGTTTGGAAACATTGCTCTAAAGGTTCCAGACCACCACCACCACGACCCCATCCCTAGAATTTATAATTGTTCAAAAGTAACATTGACTCTTACTTCACATCATCTACCTGGCCATTCTGAGGTTTTGTAACTTTGGAGCATAGCCCTCTGGTGCAGAAACATTCCACTGCATGCCATCAGGTGGCATTAGACTTATGATGATGACCCAAACAGGGTTTTCACGTACAAGTATGTGTGGTATGTATGCGGTGGCTTGGCATTCCCCTCTACTACACCTCACTGTCTGAAGTTGTGTATGAGACTTAACTGGACTTTGTTATCCTTGCATGCAGTGACTTCTGTCATTCTCACACAGACCCGGTGAGAACAACCTGCAAACTCAACAAAGTGAAAATGAAACCTACAACTGCATGGCATGAGGGAATGAGTCGTCCATGCATTTGGATGTTGTTAAATATGTTTCTTAAAATTATTTTAAATCTTGGTTTTAATCGTGATTAACGCTTAACTGTTTTTATTATAGTTTTTGTAAAGTATTTTAAGCTGTGACCACTGTTTATTTTTTATTGTTGTGAGCCGCCTTGGGTCCTTTACGGAGAGAAAGGCAACACATTATTGAGGACCAACCAACCAACCATGCATTCCCAGGCTTCGCTTGCTTCGCGATTAAACAAAAACTACAACAACCGGCATGCAATGCGAACCTCAGACTCCACCCCCATGCCCCTGTTTTTCACTACTACCCCTTCGCCTTCGCTTGGATGCCGAACGCGTCCGTCCCACCCTCTCCTGGCGGCGGACTATGCCCATAGAGATGGAATCCTAGATGGTCGCGGGAGGTTTGGGGCTAATTCGGAAGAGGAAGTGTTGGTGAGGCGAGCTTCCGTTTCCCTCCGGCCCCATTTTGCGAAGCTCTCTTGGCGGGCGGGCCGCTTGGTTCTCTTTGGGTCTTCTTGTCCTGCGGCGCCTTCCTCTTCTTCCTCCTCCTCCTCCTCCGCCGGGCCGCCATGACGGACCGCTACACCATCCACAGCCAGCTGGAGCACCTGCAGTCCAAGTACATCGGGACGGGCCACGCGGACACGACCAAGTGGGAGTGGCTGGTCAACCAGCACCGGGACTCCTATTGCTCCTACATGGGCCACTTCGACCTGCTCAACTACTTCGCCATCGCCGAGAACGAGAGCAAGGCGCGCGTCCGCTTCAACCTGATGGAGAAGATGCTGCAGCCGTGCGGCCCCCCCGCCGACAAGCCCGACGAGGCCTAAATAAGAGCGGCCGCGAGCGCTTCCCTTTGCCGCCGAAGGAGGAGGAGGAAGAGGAAGCCGAGGGCTCGGAGAGCGGCCAACCGTCGGGACCCCCACACCTCTGCAGCGAGTGGCCGGCCGTTCCCTGCCTGAGCACGGCCTCTCCGGGGTCGGCACAGCAAATCCTCCTGGGGTGGCTTCGACTGCTCCACGATGGACTGGCTCCGTTTCCACTCGGGGGGGGGGCGACTTCTCAACAGAGAGACTCCCGTGTGGACTCCCTTTGGTCTTTTCCCCGAGGAGAACTGTGGAAAGCGAGCCCCCCCCTCCCCCGGAGACCCAGGATGGGCGGTTCTTGATCCTTCCCGGACCGGCGCGGACGGAGCTTGCTTTCAGGAGGACTCGTGAGGGCGACTTTCCCGGCTAATTTTGGAGAGTTTTCGTATCTTGTCTAATAAATGATGCGCGGAGTATTTTCTAATCTGTTTGTGTTGGTTGGTATTTTAAAAAAAAACACCTCTCGGGAAACTAGTTCCTACCACAACTTTAAACGAGGAGGTAGTGGTCTTCGCGTGATTAAAAAATTGTGAATTTTGTGAAACATAGTACTTAAAGTGAGCTGTGTCCTGTGCTTTTGTGTCCTGGCTTCATTCAGAGATTGCTGCTTTAGTCATTCCACTGAATTCTTGTTTTTAGCAAGAGGCCAATATTATATACGGTGTAACTAATGAGTAGATTGAATAAAATGGCAGTTTAATGGTCACAAAATAAAATATAAACAGAAAATGACACAATAATTTTACAATACTACTTATCAGTAGGAAAAAATGTCATCTTCCAGGAATATGATCTTGTTTGCTTTATTACAGTATCACATGCTTACGTCCATCATTTGAGAGACAAGATGTTGAATGTTAGCTGTGCTCCTTCCTTTCCTTGCAATGGTGCTAAAAAGTAAATGGCTTTACTGAGGCAGTGGGGTCTGTCAAGTATTCATCCTCATCCTCTGTCCTGTGATGAAGTTCTAAAAGAAGTAAAGCATTAGTTGAGATAGACTCTAAAGCAGCTGATACACATGAGTGTATGTTTAACAGCATCTGTAAGTGTACTGCCTGGGAAGTAAGCTTTTCCCTGAATAAATGCGTTCAGAATTCTGCTATATGACAACTACAAGCTTTTTGAAAATTATGCTTTTCAGTTTGTAAAGCTGCAAAGTTGTCCTTCAAATAAGGATATGCACTTGAAGAAATATGTGGGGATAGATGTATTTGAGAGCCAGTGCAACTCGTGTTTTGAGCGTTTCAGTGTGCTTTGTGCATTCAGCCCCTCATCCAGAGATGCTCTTTTTAAAGCAATGTGCCAGAGGGCAAAAAGCAGCTGCAGCACTATTAAAAATATTTAATAGTATGAAATAGAAGAAAGTATTTGAGGTCCAAGGTGCTTATGAGGTAAGATTAACATAGTGGTATATAGCTCGGTCTCATGTGCATACTGAACTCTCAGGTACCTTCCTCCCATTGGCTTGCCTTCTGTGTGAGTTTAAAAGAAAAGGCAAAGTAAAGAGGACTCAACAAAGGGCATCAGGTTGAGGAAAGCTTTGTGGGATAATTTTAGTTGGTTAGGAAGGCCTTTCAAGCTGAAAAATTGTGTGGGAGAGGAAAGTCTGATTATAGAATTATGTGGGTGTGCTACATAATATGGGTTGAAAATATTTCTAGTACTGTACAATATCTGTGTCAATTTCATTTACTAAGTTTGCTCTGGAAGCTGTCAACAATTTCAAGAAAACAGTACTTTGTATAAATGAGTGGAAATTCCATTGACTTATGTCACCAAGTACAAACCAGGCACCGGAGTTACTGCCTTGGGAGAGCACATTATTAAGAAACCTGGTTCTCTAGCATGTTACTATTAATGACTCTTGGATCGATAGGTAACTGCTTTACTTCCTGGCCACATCACAATACAGAGTTAAGTGGGCTTTGTGTTATGTGTTGTTGAGATGGAAATGACTTGTCATGATTCTAACAGAGTTTTCGAGGTAAATGAGATACTTGAGCATTTTTATCAGTGCTGCACACACACTGAATTTCTAGGGCCAAGTCCTACTTGGGTTCTTATTATTTCACTGCAACATCCCAACTATCTAACTGGACTTAAATCCATTCAATCCTTGGGCATAACTCTGGATTGGATTGTAGCTTTTTAAACTTACACAATTAAATTTTCCTTACCCACTTTCCTTTCCAGAGCCAGCTGCTTTTTTATGTGTTGTTCCAACAGATATTTCTACAGCATGTCCTTAAAAATAATAATAGTTCTGTAAAGGCTTATGCAAAAACACATTTTCAGGTTAAGCACTTTGAGATCCTATTAAATTCAGTTATACACCTAAGCATTGATGTACTGTAATTGCAATCAGTATGATTTCATTTTTTTTAAACTGGAGTTTGATTCTAGAAAATCCCAATCTCCTGTTGAGCTTTATACACTCAAAAACTTTGCATATGGTTTCATTACCCTATTTTAAAACAAGAACAAAACTAATTGAGTTTAAAATCAGTACATTTTATACCTACTAATGATCCTGTACTTACTGATACTCCATTTATTGATAACTTTAAAATTAAATTCTATTGCCTATCAGTTAAAATGTGATGTAATGAAGATACAAACAAAATGTATAGAAAGGCACACACTAATGTGTATGGCTTATATGTGTTCACATAATTGTAGTAAACCGTCATTAGTTTGTCAGAATAAGCAGGTATTTGATAATTGGAAGCAAAACCTGAATTTCTTTATAGGATTGTTACAAGAATTAAAATAGTAAGATATGTGAAACACCTTAAATATTTATTTATTATTATTGCTTATATACCGCCCGCCTTCCCAAAGGAACTCCAGGCGGTTTACAATATAAATACAGGTAAGGAAAACAATAAAACTGAACAGCAATAGTAAAGATAAGCAGCATCAACATAAGCTAACAATATTTTTTTAAAAAGAGGCACAAAAACAATAAACAAGGATAATAATAATACAGTAGTTGGCTCAATGGCGGGAAAGGAGAGAGAGAAAAAATTAAAAAATAATAACTGTCGCCAAATGCCTCCCAGAACAGCCAGGTCTTTAAGGGAGGTGATTCCAGAGCATAGGGCCAGCCACAGAGAAGGTTCGGTTACGAGTAGTGGTTTTCCGAGCCTCCTTGTTGGTCGGGCCTTGGTTGGTCTTTGAGAGATTTGCTCTGCCAGGTATTCAAGTCCCAAGCTGTGGAGAGTTTTGTAAATTAAAACCAAGACCTTGAATCTTATTCGGGACGCAACGGGCAACCAATGCAAGCAAGCCAGGACCGGGGTGATGTGGTTGAATCGACACACACCTGTCACCAGTCATACTTGGAGGTGATACAAATAATGCCAGATTTGTAGATTAGAATTAGATGATATTAATAGCTTCACTATTACTAAGTATATGGAGGCTAGAAACACTTGGGTCCTTACCTGCTATAGGGTGACTTGAATTGCTGTCTTGTGACCTGTTCTGAAGCAGTGTTCCCACAGCACTTGTTAATGTTGGTTCTTTTTTGGAAATTGCTTGTTTTCCCTGGAGAATATGCAGTAGAAAACTAGATTTGTTACACAAGTGCCTCTCTAGCACATTCCTCTCCAAGGAGTTGAAGGAGATATTGCAATATGATGATCCCTACTGATCTTGATAGTGGTTTACCAAACACTATCCATACTAGTTCTCAGCTGACTTTATAGCAATTCAACCAGAATGTCATTAAAACGATCATTTTAGAATCAGCCAAGCCAGAAGCTTTTGAAATTCCCTGTGGAGAAATCTTTTAACACTTTTTTCAGCAGAGACTGTAGCGTGGGGTTAAGTTTGTGCCTTGTGGCTGAGTGGAAATGTGGAAAGCAGCAAACCTTACCATAGAAGCAGATGATCAAACTTGCTTCTAGGTTTGCAGAGATAAAATAGAAAAACATAGTTTACAAACCTATTACTGTATTGTACGCAGATGGCCTTTTAAAATTCTTCAACCTATACATGAAAAGAGAAACAGAAGGGCTCCCCTTTCATTTTACCAAAATTCTGGGTGGGAAAAATTTAGAAACCATCTTGCAAAATGTTCTGTTTCTAGAGGAGTAGGAAAAACAAAAGCTTTGACATTTTTAAAGGTCTTCTGAGTATTTTTGGCTTCCCAGGGTATCATCCTTCTTTCCCAGCATGTCCAAATGTTGCAGTTTTGAGGGATCACTAGACAGACATTTTGTCTTTGTCCCAGATACGCATTGCATAGTCCTTCCCCGTAAATCCTGCACTGGATTTGAGGCCAAAGTTGTGCCCTAGTACTAGTACAGCAATAGGCTAAAGCTAGTCCTCTGTCATAATATGTCTCTAGGATTTTACATTCTTAAGAAAGAGTCCTAATTTTTTCTGTCTCGTTCTCAGTTCTGTTTAGAATTTATTTTGCTTATCTTTTACTTCACTGTATCATTGCAAGGTAGCTAAAAGTGCTGCATATGTTTTGTTTTCTGTTACACGTTTCATTTTTTCCTGACTGCCCACAGTCAGGACGGTTGACGGTCTGGAGGAAATGTCTTATGAGGAACAGCTTAGGGAACTGGGAATGTTTAGCCTTTCAAAAAGAAGGCTGAGGGGGGATATGATAGCTATGTTTAAATATTTGAAAGGATGTCATATTGAAGAGGGAACAGGTTTGTTTTCCGTGGCTTCAGAGACTAGGACCTGGGGCAATGGTTTCAAACTACAGGAAAAGAGATTCCATTTGAACATTAGGAAGAACTTCATGACAGTTAGAGCTGTTCGGACGTGGAATATGCTGCCGTGGAGGGCAATGGAGTCTCCTTTGGAGGTGTTGAATAGTGAGTTCACGACACCCGGAGATCCATCAGCGTGGCTTTATTTCACAATATGAGGACAGACAGATAAAAGCAAAAGACAACACACATGCACATTTATACAGACGCTGCCAGAAGGGTAGTGGTCAATTGTCTGCAGCTGATCCACCAACAATTAACCCACACTTCCCCAGCAATGCTATCTGTATCTCACTACATAACAGGAGGTTTTTAAGCAGAGGTTGGATGGCCATCTGTCGGGAGTCTTTGGGGGGGGGGGTTTCCTGCATGGCAGGGGGTTGGACTAGATGGCCCTTGAGGTCTCTTCCAACTCTATGATTCTATGAAAAAGTGCTGTAAGAGGAACTACTTTATGGCAACTTCCTTTAGCTTTCATAGAAGTGTGGGCAGCTGGGAAAATTCTGCTAGCTGCTCTAGAAATTACAAGATACGCACTTACCCCTCATGAGAATCTTCAACCTTACCATTGACAATTTCTCCTTTTATTTTGAAAATACTTCCTTTTTTAACAGATTAATTGGGAATAGGTTAAATGCTCATGGGACAAGTTTTCCACAAAGCACTATAAAAAAACCCAGGTTCAAGCAATGTTGTGAATGTCATTAGACAAAAATATTCTTAACATGTTTACAAGACATATAATAGAAATATTCCACAACTTCTGAGGTACTTTATTTCCAAATAATACGAGATACATTGAGCCACCTCAAACTAATTTGAGGATCTATAAGACATTTTCAAAGGCTATATGATACAATGTTCACTACATCAGAAAAGCCCAACAGCAAAATATTTGTCAAAAGTGATCAAATTGTTACTCAAGTGATGGAACATGTTTTTAAAATAAGGCATTTGACAGAGTGATGTAGTGGCAAATTTTGCTACAGGAAAAGAGCATTGACTTTTAAGATATATGCATTGGTGAAAATCATTATTTTCTTCCTTTTTGAAATGGAATGGAGAAAGAAGAGTATCAAATGAATTACTTAGTGTCTCCTGTTTTTACATTGGGTGTTTCCTCACCTGTTCTTTTTATACTCTTGTCTTGTAGAGTGTTCTTGGAAGAAGGGTGGGATGAACATAAAAACTAATTAGCAGGAGTACAACCAATTTACTTACAGTGGGCATTTTGGTTCCTTTCTGGCCTGGAGCAAAGGCACGCCTGGCTGCTTGTTCTTTGCAGAAGTTGATGTGTCTTTCTGCAGCAGTCTGATTAAACCTTCTCATGCAGTAAGGACACTGGATGTAGTCTGAACGGAACGTATGGACAGTAATTATTAAACCGAGAGTTTGAAAGATATTTGGGCAATAAAATTAACAAAGTAATGAGACCGATCTTCAAATTCCTCTGGGAGATAGTTCAAAACACAGATGTGAGATTGAGGTTTGTGACCCAGGTATTTGTGATTTTCAAAGTGGTGGACTGCGTAGTAGGGCCTTCGTTACTGAAATGCGCTGTGTGAATATGATCCTATGGAAAAAAGCTTGTCCTTGAAATATCCTGGGTCCAAACTGTTCAGAGTTGTCTAGGTAAAAAGCAGAACGTAAACTTGTGCAGAAGAAATAAAACTGGGGTGTCACCAGTGAAGTTGGCATTTCTAAACAACAATATCAACTGCCAGAGTGATTTCCTAATTCCAGAGATCAGTAAGATTTGCATAGCTTTATTTATAGATAATATTATGCTGTAAATACCTAGTGTATATAGAGCAGCTTAACTCTTCGGCCAAGGTCTTGTTCAGCTCTAGGATCACCTCATTCCAAAATGTTCTTAGTTCAGGATCTTTTTTGATGTCAAAGGGCCTTTTGCTGGCAGCAGGTTGTTTAGTGTGACTGAGTGAGTGAGTGAAATTGAGCCATGAGGACCGTAGAGGCATTTTTGCCTCAACTTCATATTCTTGGGATGGGGCATGGGATTTGTTTTGCTTGCCATTAACGAGTTTTCCTTGCCATGATCACAATGCAGCTGACCAGAGAAAATAAAGCAGGAGTAACAAACTAGCCATTTTATTTTATTTTTTTGGAAAAAAAACCCCACCCTTTTTATCCATTAGAATTTTCTCCTACTTATCCCTTGTTTGACATGAAGCTTTCTGGAAAATTAACTTTTATTTTTATTCCACCCTGTGTTCTCTTGACCAAAAACAAAAAAACAAAAAACAAAAAAAAACCTGTAAATGAGGGAAACTTACCCAGGAATTCCCTTTTTTCCTCTTTTTTAAGGTACATTAATTTGCAACTATAACTAGCCAGTTCTGAAACTGATAAACATTGTTCCAGCATCAAAACATGAAGGTGGTGACAGAGAAATACTGTTTCTTCTTCCATTTTTTTGGATTCCTAAGATGTATCTTTTAAAGGCCTTAACTCCAGACCTTTTGTTTAATATATAGCAAGAGACTTTGGGTTTCTAGCATAAGAGAGAAGTTTATGCCATGATTATTGCATAAATGCTTAGTTTAGTTTTGAAGACATCGTGCCCTTGAAAACATGCCCTCCTTTTGTGCCTTCCAGTTTGCCTAATAAAGGTACCACTTTTGCATGGGTTTCCCAAATAACTGCGTAACTTTAAGAGGAATTTGTTTTTCTCTTGCATGTGTACTTAATGGGAATTAAATAAGATCTCTTTTATCAAGACAATCCTGGCTGATATTGAATCCTGAATTGGAAAGATTGATGGTGGTGTGTTTAATAACGCTTTGGTTGGCTGTAATGTCCTTTTTATCTCATTTGTATTCACAACAATCCTAGTAACTCTAGATTACTGCATTTCCCAAAATGAGATAGACTTTACAAAGCTATTCCTAAACCATGGTTGAGCTACTATGCTACAAGAGGAAATCCACTCATATCCCCCAACTTTGGTTGTTGCTCAGACATGTTCTATTTTTAAACCAAGAGACCCAGAACCAGTAGATCACCTGGATTAATGGCTGGAGGTGGGGGTGGAGGCAAGGGGCGACCTTCTCTCATGGCTATCGTGGCCAGCTTGGCTGCTCGGATTGCATTAATGAAATTTTCATGATGTTGTCTCCAGTTGGATTTTTTTTCTGGTTGGTTCTGAAACGAAATTATTTGAATCAGCACAACTATCTGTAACTTCAATCAGTCAGATGATACATTTAAATGCTTTTACATTAATTTGACATAGAGTTTTATGACCGAGACGAGTACACATTGATTTGCCTCAGTTGGTCGGAGTTCGGCCCTTCCCCCAAGCCACCCCCCCCACAGTTATCCCACTCAGAAGCCAGCAGGCACTTGCCAGACCCTCCTCCTGGGACAGCTGGCCAGTCCTGGCCAGAGGAAGAACTTCCTTGCCTCCTCTTCCAGCTGCCCATTCCCTGGCTTCAGGAAAGGAATCCCTGACCTGCCTGCCTCCTCATCCGATGATGTAGTTGCAGGGCATCCATTTCCTATGCTTACTTTTCCCAACATTCCCAGATAGATGAGCGGGATGGAAGGAGGATTGCAGGGTGGATTTGATTTAAGTAACAATTTCAGTTTTAGAAATTTGGAGTGTTTCCCCGGATTTAAATCCAAATCATTTGGAAAAAATCCTTGATTCCCCCCTCCCCCCTAACCTGGATGGATGATCGATGGAGCTGGGATAGTAAAGACCCTTGAAGGGGTGAGAGCTGCCACGTGTGTGTTGGAGCCTTGTGCTTAGGTTATAAAATATGTTGGTTTTTTTGGGGTGGGAATGGGCTAAGTGGTTGGAAAGAGTGGCGAAAGCCTCCCCGGAGCAGGGTCTGATCCCACTGTGCTTCGAGGCTATAGCAGGACAATTGCTAAAAAAAGCCCTCCTTGCATCAGATAATTACTGGCCAGCCTCTACAAAGTCTCTAATACTGCATTTTTGGTCAAAGTATTAGAATGAAGAGAGAACTCAGTAGGTGATGCTAGAGAATTCCTATTCCAGTCCAAGAGCATGTTTGTACATTTACAACTATTTGTACAAGGCGTGTCTGTTTTTGGAGATATCAAGGTGAGACATGCTTTAGTTATATCCTATTTGGATTACTGTACTGTAATGCACTCTACACAGGGTTACCTTTGCAAAATGCTGGGCCTGGGAAACTTAGATGGATCTAAAATGCTGCAGCCAGATTGATAAGTGGATCTGGTTAGAAGCATCACACAACTCTAACACAACAGCTCCTCTGGTTGTTAATCTGCTTCTGGGCAAAATTGAAAGTGCTGGTTTTCACTTACAAAGCCCTCAACTTGAAAATGGTTTTTGTTTTTTTAAATATATTATTCTATTTTGACTATGTATTTTCTTGTAATTACCCAGAGTAGTGCTGCACCATTGATGGGAGTTGTATATGAATGAATGAATGAATGAATGAATGAATGAATGAATGAATGAATTTCCATTTACTGTGCAAGTTGGCTGCGGTTTTAAAATTATAAGGGGTGACCACCCTCACAGATATGTTTGGAAAGGACAGGAGAGAGGCCTTTCTCTGTTGCTGCTCCCAAGCTATGGAACTCCTTCCCACAAGCGCTTAGACTGGCTCACTCTTGTCTGTCTGCAAGGAGCCTGTTTAACTTCAGGCAGGCTTTTTCTCCATGATTGGCTACCTACAAGTTGGGCTCTGTCTTTTGTTTGTTTTGTTTTATTCCTTTGGGGTATTTTGCCTCTCCCTTTCCAGTATTTATATTTTATTTTTACCATTGCAGGGTCGTCTTGCGGAGAAAGACTAGGTATCAACATTTTAAGCAAACAAAATACCTTGGGGGGTGGCTTTCTCTTTACTGTTGGAATGTCTGTTCCCTGAAGTCGCTGTTTCAAGGAATTGAACGGCTTGTGTTTTTTGTTGAAGACTTTCTTGCATATCGGCTCATGTCTTGCCTAAGAGAGAAAAGAGCAAAGAAATGGCACAGTGACTTGCACCTTATTTTATACTAAGCTCTATGTCAGTCCTTCTCAACCTTGGGTCCTCAGATGTTCTTGGAATACAAGAACATCTCCAAGAAATCCTGGGCAGCATATCTAGTGGTGAAGGCTTCTGGGAGTCTGTGAAGATTCTCAGTCATCCAGGTGAGTTTATCTGGAATTTTGAGTCCTAGCTACTGGACTTCTTTTTCTTGAGAGACAGAAACGTTTCGCTACTCATCCAAACAGCTTCATCAGTCAGTATGAAGACTGATGAAGTTTTTTTTGGGAGCCCGCTATGGTTGCCCAGCTGTGGTATATGATTCAGTGTGTAGCTTGAGCAGTTCTCGTGGTCCCGAGACCTAACAGGCTTAGAGATATGGTTTTGCTACCGCTGTAGGGTGCTTTTAAATTTGAAATGGAAGAACATGCGCTCTCTCTCTTTGCCTCAACAGGTATGTATTTTCTTGTTTTGATTATTGTTCTTACATTATATCACACCACATGTCTTGGAAAAACTGCCCTGTGGGAAGAATGCTATGGAAGCCATGTGGTCAGGTCATCTTGGTGTCTTTTAATGGACTGGGCCCAACAGTTTTGAACTTTTGACCTTGAATGTCTGGCAGTTGCACTTCAGATGATTAGCAGAAAGGGGAAACTGCCTAAGAAGTCAATATGACCAAATTACCTAATTTACATTTATGATAGCTTGTGCAAATTATACCTGTACTGTTGTAAAAATCTTACATATTAATTAGTGGCCTGGTATCATGCCTCCACTGCTTATAATGGGTTTTGTTGCCTTGTAAATACTCAGGATTGCAGCCTTTATACTCAAATTATCAACCCAGTTCTTTTCCAGGTATGTGTTTATTTTTGGTATTCCAGGAATTGGATTGGGGCACTGTTGAAACACAGGAGGGGCTAGTTCTTCTGTCTGTCTCTCTAGCTAGCTATTTAAAGGCAGTTTAAAAGCAAAGTAGAAATCTAACAAAGGACTATGTGGTCATCTCAAATCCTACTGTAGGATGCTAAATGCAAAAATATGAATTGACCCCAATTGCCCTGCGATATATACGCAATCCCATTCACATGGAGTAAAAAATGACATACTGTACAGTATGATTCATGTGATAAAGTACACAAGAGTCATCACAGGTGCTCTTTAGCATTTGCAATCTTTTAAAAAATGGGCATTAGGCAGATGGATGAAATATTTTAAAAAGAGGTAGACCAATACCAGTCAACAGACTGAAAAGATCTACAATACTTAAAATGCTCCAAGAAAGTAAGAAAGTTTTTATGGATGAAATATCTGTAGACCTTGCAGCTTACGTAAGTGACATTTCTTCAAACATGAGAGGCTATGATGATAAACATCCTTAAAGCACTTGTCTGTTGCTAATTCTACTTAAATAGCCCATTCAATAAAGTTGCTATTTAGGAACATTTGTTTATACTTGATACATGAATGAACCAGCTGGCAGATTTCCATCAGGTTAATTCTTTCAGTACCTGAAGTTGCAGTCATAACCATGTAGCTAGGTGTAAAACTGTAAACACAGTAGAACATGCATCTGAACATGCTGAAGAGTAATCTCTTTAACCAATCTGATCAATTACCTTAATATTGCTTTTATGTTAATTAAATACATTCATATAATTAAATGGCCTTATTTTACCAGTGCATCTTGTGTAAAATGTCTTCCACAGATGTCACAATTAAGCAAATTGTGGTTGCCAGCATCTGCATAAAATTAAGAATACTGATTACTATTTATCCAAGGTTTTCTCACTCCCATGAAATGCACACACCCCATGCTGGGAACACGCATATTGTGTACACGTACCCCTGTAAATCCGCTTAATGTAGAATATTGAATTCTAAAACAGTTCATTGATCTCAGCTGGAGGATGTGCAATTTATAATTTACTTTATCCTGCCAGTTGCATCATGTGTGTTGTGTCATTACAGTCGTGACTGACTCTTCGTGGTATTCCTGGTATTCCTTGGAGGTCTCCCATCAAAGTACTAACCAGGGCCGACCCTGCTTAGCTTCCGAAATCGGGCGAGATCAGATGTGCTTAGTTGCATCATAATTCTAAATATAACTGGCACATGCTGTAAATGGCCACAGGACTATAAGTCACTTGAATTTCTTCATTATATGCCATATTAACAGATAACTGGGAGTAAAGGAACATGGCATACTATTCGAGCTAACAGTTTGAAGGCTGTGTGTTGTGTTGTTAGTCGTGACCAACTCTTTGTTACCCCATGTCCATGGAGTTTTCTTGGCAGGAATACTGGAGTGGCTTGCCAGTTCCTACTCCAGGCGCCTACAGCACCTGGTATTCCCTGGTGGTCTCCCATCCAAGTACTAACCAGGGCCGACCCTGCTTAGCTTCCGAAATCAGGCGAGATTGGATGTGCTTAGGCCAGGGCATCTAGGCAGCTTGATTGAAGGCTACAGATGGTTTTTTATGGCTGAAAATATGTCAGACGAAATGATTTAGTAAGCAAATGCAGTACTTGGCAGTGACTGAAATCTTGTTGCTTAGTATAGTACGTTTCACTAGGGCAGGCCCATTGAATTAGGGGAAAGAGCTGCTTCATAGGTTCTGTTAACTCAAATGGACCTCTTCTAGTTGTGACTTTACTGCCGCCCAGAGCCCGCTTAGTAATGGGGCAGCTATTTTTTTTGTAAATAAATAAATTAATAAAGTAAGTTGCACCTAAATTAGACCCACTTGAATCAATGGAATTTATGGAGGAGTTGACTCACTAAATCCCCAGTTTCAGTGGGCCTGGTATGCAACTTACATTAAGCAACAGACGTAATATTTGTATACTTAATGTTTTAAATATTATCTTTTAATTATGTAAGCCACTTTTGAGCCCTTTTTAAGAAAAAAAGGTGGGGTAAACATATTTTAAACAAATAAACTAATAGATCAAGGCAAACTGGTTTGTTAATAAAGCCCAGCCACCCAAATACAAATGTAACCATTTTGAAATCAATAGGTGTCCCAAATACTTTGCATCCACCAATCCAAGGAACCTATAAACAGACCAGGGCAACGTGAATGTGATTCTTTTCCTCCCTGCTTCGACGTAATCCCTCCAGGACAGATGGAGCAGTGGGAGCCACTGAAAATCACAATCATTTCCACTCTGGTAAGAAGTACACACTCTAATCCTTGCCTCAGTTCTTTCTATCATATAGCTATTGAGTGTAGTGTATTCGTAGTGTATTAGTAGCCAGTATGGAGTATCTGTACATAAATGTAATGAAAAGTAAAGATCACTCACTGGAAGAAATAACACTATATTCAAAACATCTATTGGGAACACTACATACCTATAGCGCTTGCTCTGTTGCCAACTAAGCTCATCTCATAACACAACGATTCTAAATTCCCACTTTAATACTTTTTCAGGAAGACAGAAAGCACCAAGCAGTTTGCTTTTACCTCTTTAGTTCTCTTACTTGCCCTAGCTCCCATGGCATGTCACTGGCTGACAGATTCAACAATTGTGACACACACACACACAGCTCCCTCCATCACCTACTGATGCACAGGCAAGCACTGCAGTTAAATGTTTGCTTCTGATGAAAAGATAGTCCCTAACTGGCTGTCAAGTTACACCTTGTACACTTGAGTAAGACTGAAGTCTGGTCAATTGGCTTAAGCCAATCAAACACCTGAAATAAAACCAATACAGAAATGCCGAAGGAGTCAGACAAGGCAGAAGCTAGCTTATCCTGTGAAGTTAAACACTTCATATTCAACAGACTGAGGGTGAACAGCGCAGACTCTTCTCGTGACATGGCATCTGACGTGGTGAAGGCTACTATCTCAGGAGAGGAGGTAAAACAAAAGTAAAACAATGTAAAAATTAAATATCCTGTCCAGAGCTTTCCATAAGCCCCTAGGTTCCTCCTGTTGGAAATAGTGCGGGACTACATGGGACCCTTGGTCTGATAGTTCAACATAGCTCCAATACATCTGAATCAGGCCTTTGTTATGAGGTTCCAAAGATTAATTCTGAAACAATGAGTTTTCTGAGCATAACATTAAAAAAATCTCCGCCATGTAAAAATAGGAGCAACACATTTCTCCCAAACACAACCTCTATGTAGATCAGTATAGAGGCATCAGACAATTTTCACCAAGTTGAGAGGTGTAATTAAAGAGACAACAGAACTTCAAAAAAACATTTTATGGTTGCTGAAAAAATTGTCCAAATCAAGTTAATAAATAAGAAAACTCCCATATGACAAAAATGTTACAGTAGTTTTATTTTAGTGTAAGTAAAAATAAATTTACGTTTAATAGCCTTCTGAGTGAATAGATACACATTTTAACAATCACTGCCGTGAATTTTTAAGGTTTGTGTATTTTCCAAATGTATGGGCAAGAATAAAGTTGTTGAGTGTCCCTGATGTGAAGCAGTTCTTCTTTTCTTATGATAACTTCATCCCTTGAATAGTCTGTCTTAAGTTGAGAAGTTCTTTCTCTTGCCTTGACTTCTCTTGCTTGAAGGCCAATTTGTTTGCTTTCTTCTCCATCCTGCGCTCCTACAAAGACAAACGATTTGCGACTTTATTTACTTGTAAGCATTTCTCTGCATTTCATGAGTGCTAAAAAGCAGTAGAAAAAATATGGGATGGCGGTGGGAAATCCGGTGTAATCTAAATAATGTCTCAGGCAACAATATTGCTATTATTTTGGTTCAAGTTTAAGAGTTATGACATAATTAATTATGTCCCATGTTAAACACAAAGCTTATTCTGCCTTAGTCAAAATTAAATTTTTAATAAACTTAGAATGAAGGTAAAAAACATACGTACAGTGGTGCCCCGACTTAACAGCAGTTTGACTTAAGAGCGGAAAACTATTGGTGTTTTAACTGCCACCTTACAAATTTTAGATACAAATATTTTTTTCATTGTTTTATTTTTCTAACTTATTTTTTCAATTTTTTAGATAGGTACCCTGACTTAAGAGTAGTTCGACTTAAGAGCATGCATTCGGAACAAATTAAATTCATAAGTTGAGGTACCACTGTATTACCAAAAAAAATTCACAGTAGCAAGCTACCTTTCTTTCCTCTTTAATAGCTTGTTTTCTGGCCTTCCGGTCATCTTTACTCTCAGTTTTACATCTAGGTTGTGTGGATACTCTTGGCAAATCAAAGTCATTAATCATCTGCATACGTTCAGCTTGCTTGGCTGTGAGTCCTCTTTGGGGCAAGACATCCAGAGGGATTCCTGTCTTCTTAGACACTCTGATTGGTTTGGGCTGGAAAAAAAACACACACACACATACAAACATTTAAAAAAAACCCATCCAACCCATTTTTAAGAAATATACTATAAGTTAATAACATTAGCGATGCCCACTCTAATATGAACATGAGGAAAACCCACATCTACACAATTTTTTCCTCTAGGAAATTTATTCACTACCATCCAGAAGTGGACAGTGAGTCAGATCCTGATTTATCATGTTTAAATCCACAGAGAACAAGTGATGCTAATTACTTGAAATGGCCATGAAATATTTGTACTGAGACCTCCCTTCTTGCACCAACCCCATGAAGCAATCAGGCATTTGAAAACCTCTTAAATGTTAAGATGGGATAACATTTTTTTGAAAGGAACTACTTTCCCTGCACATAACCTCTCTGGAAGCCACTCCACTGCATAAAGTAAATTTTAAAAGTCTATCTTATCATCATCCCCACCACAGAACTGCTGCAAGAGACCCTATAGGTCTTTGAGTCCAGCCCCTCAAGGAGACCCAATGAGGAACTGAACTCCCAATGTCTACCTCCCTAGCCAGAGACCTAAATCACGACACTATTTGGCCATTCACGCAGCCCACAGCTCTTCCTCAAGGTACTCCTCCTAACTGTTCAAGACCAGTTTATGAAAACAACCTTTGGTGGGCCCTAGAAAAGGTTCCTCTTTGCAGTGGACCAAAAATCTTTACATTTACTCTTTGGAATAAACTTCAGAGTGAGATTCGCCTTGCACAGTCCCTGACTGCCTTTCAGGGAGCCCTTAAGACCCTGCTCTTTATAAAAGGCGTTCTGCGACTGCTAATGCATTTCCAAGGTTATTTGTTTGTTTGTCTGTTTTTGGCCATTTGGTTGTTAAGTCCTGGGGTTATAGAACAGCCTTGCCGGTTATCGTTAGTTTTAGGGGTTTTTATTTTTGATCTTTTATTGATTTTATTACTTGATTTTTGTTCTTATATATTGCCTGGAGTTTTGTAAATCGCCTGGAGTTCCTTTGAAAGACGGGCAGTATGCGTATGTATGTATGTATGTATGTATGTATGTATGTATGTATGTATGTA
>JAHTLZ010000114.1:13890724-13919738 GCA_023846285.1 Phrynocephalus versicolor | reverse complement strand
TATGTATGTATGTATGTATGTATGTATGTATGTATGTATGTATGTATAAATCAATCAATCAATCAATCAATCAATCGCCTGGAGTTCCTTTGCTGTAAACCGCTTGGAGTTCCTTTGAAAGACGGGCGGTATGCAAATGTATAAATAAATAAATAAATAAATAAATAAATAAATAAATAAATAAATAAATAAATAAATAATATTTGTATGGAATGAAAACTCTGATTTACCTTTTGTGGAACCTCAATAACTTTTGGATGATTGTACAAATTTGAATAGGTACCTTAAAGAGAAAAAGAGAGAGAGGTTAATTAATCAAGAAATTAAGGCCTCACCAAACTTATGATTTTGACTCATAATTCTTTGTTAGTCAGATATTAGGCATATTATTTAGGTGTGTGCTAAGTAATCCTTGATTTGAACAAGGGTATCACAATTATTCCTCCTTTTTAAGGCACTTTGCAAAAAGCATATTTACATTGGAACTCACTTAGAATTGATTCACAGTCCCACTTTTCTTTAGGTTCTTCAATAATTAAAGTCACTGTTTCTTCTGCCTCATCTTCCTCATTCTGGAGCAGCTCTGGACTTTCTTCGATTTCAAGTTCATTGGGTTTTACACAGCTTTGGGAGAAAAGTTAAAAGATTTCTGAAGGCAGATGAATAACGGATTTCAAATACTGTAACTCTTTAAAAGCTGCTATTGACCAACATTCCATAGAACAGAGGGTGGTACGGAATAGACCCAGGGAAGATTCTAATCTGAGAAGGTCCTTTGGGGCCACCCTCCAGCCGCAAGTGAAGCTAAGGATGTGGGAAAGAGCCCAAGGGACATGGATTGGCCAGATGGAGTTCTTACCAAGTGGTCCATTTTCTTATTAAGCACTCAATGTAATGTCCAATTTCATAACATATCTAATACAGGCTCCATCCTTTATGACATCAAAGTATGATTTAATTTAATTCCATGGAAAGATCTAGGGGTACCAAATTTTATTTTAAGGTAGGGAGGATGGTTATCTTATTCTAACTGAAGATATGTCATCATTTTCTTTAAGCCATCTATCTACTCAGTACACCAAGCTAAGTTCAATGGCCTCTTCTATATTCAAAACACATACCGTACTTCACAAACAGCCATACAGCAATCAGCTGGGAAACAGTGAAGCTAAAAATAATGGTAACATGCACTGAACCTAGTGCTACAACAAAGTACGGCTTACTCTATTTAGCTCTTGATATAATATTTAATCCATGGGTTGACTGAATGACAAACCAACTATTTTACTAAGAGTGCAATTGAAGAATATTGCCTTCCCTCCAGTATGACAGCCTTCATTCACCAGCAACAGAGGCCACATAAAATAACAACAGAATAAAGTAACACTTTATTGTCATTGTACAAATGCTGTACAGCGAAATTAAAAAGTGCCATCTAGTTTGCACATCATTCACCCCTAATATAAAAATTCCAAGACATAAAACCACCATTTAAGAAACAAGCATCCATGCACATACTCCTACATTCTCTCACCCAGTAGAACATCACTTGTACCCGTTATAAAAAAACTGACAAAAATAAAAGCATTCAAAACAAAATGATTCACTTTAATAAAAGGCTGAAGAAGTAAATTTAAAACCACAGATCAGCAAAGCAAAAGGATAACTCCTTTTTCAGATGTCAGAAGATGAGCGGAAGCTACCTAGTGGGTAATCAGTGTTGGTCATGATGACCAGTTTTAGCACTGTGCCTCTGCTGTTACTTTCTTGGCTGAAGCATTAAATTGCCATTTAAATGGATTTTTACATTACATGCTGTTTTTCATGTTCTGATTGTATTTTTGAATTCTGTTATGCATATGTGGGTTAACTACACTGTATATGAGCTGTGCACTTCCTCCAAATCACAAATGGAAAACTTTTAATCAGTGGCAATCTGATAAGAGCCTTGTGGCACAGTGGTTAAACTATTATACTGCAGCCAAACTCTGCTCGCGACCTGGGGTTCAATCACAGGTAGCTGGTTCACGGATCACTTAGCCTTCCATCCTCCTGAGGCCAGTAAAATAAGTACCCAGCTTCCGTGGTGGTGGTGATGTTGGTGTCGGGAAATGTGTAGCCTGCATAATTAACTTGTAAACTGCCCAGAGAGTGCTTTCTATGTGGTGGTATACAGTGACCCCCACCTGTCACGGGGTTAGGGACCTGACCCGTGATAATTGAAAATCTGCGATATGCGGATGCAGGTCGGGTCGGGACAGGGGGCCTAGCAGGCGGCTCTTGTACTAACGCCCAGCTTGGCACTGCCTTGAACAGGCCTGTCGGAGGCCCCAAAAAGGGCTTCCACGTGAACCGGAAGTGACCTCTGGATCGCCGACAAGCATTTCTGAGGCTTCCAACAGGCCTAGAAAGGCCCTAGGAGGCCTCAGAAATGCTTTTCAGCGATCCCCAGAGGTCACTTCCAGTTCATGCAGAAGCCCTTTTTGGGGCCTCCGACAGGCATGGGAAGGCCCTTGCAGGCCCGTTCAGGGTAGTGCCAATCCTGGGGTAAGTACAGGACACCTGAAACAGGGGTCTGCCCCTTACCCCAGGGGGGGTGTTTTTTCATATACTGCGGTCCCACTATATAGTGGGACTGCAGTATATGAACTGCGAAAGAGTGTGGGGGGGTAGTACTGTAGAAGCAGTGTGCTTTGCATTGGGCAATCTGCAGCTGGCAATGACATCATTATCAACAAACCATATCATTAGAATATTCTACATACTTCTTTGCTTTCTCTCTGTAATAGTCATTCAGGACTTCTTGTAACCGAGTACTGTCACTGTGAATGAAACCTTCTAATTCAGCGTTATCCAATGCTCCAATTTCATCATCATCAAATTGCTCAAAGAACTAGACAATTTAAAAAAAACAGTTTTCAATGTTAATGCTTCTGGAATTCATCATGTAAAGTAGAAATTTTGAATGGTGCTGGGAAAACATCTTAGTTTTAAGAACAATTACATTTCATTCCATTAACTTTATTTCTCCTTATAGGTTTCATTCATTTTACATGGACTACAACTTTCACCATTGATGAAAGAAAACCTGTTTAAAACAAACTTATCAGCTACTTCACTGTGATAACACAAGGAAAACATTTACATTTAAGGCTCATATGATGAGCATGAACCAGAAAACCGGTGGTTTGTGATGATTTGTAGCTGTCACTCCACCTTCCAGAAGCCGTCGGCCAGCATATGCCCAACTCAGACAAGGGAAGCTGGGCTAGTTGCCTCTGCACTCACTGCTCAACTGATAGGTGGGCGCATGTGCAGAGGCACCAGGCCCAGCTTTCAGGAACTGACCCATTGCTTCTCAATATGCACCCACCAACCAGCTGATAAATGAACACATCCTCACAAGAAGTAGGCCCGAACCCTTAAAGGGAATCTGCCTCTGAGGGATGGTGTCAGCAGCAGAACCAGGTAGAAAGGTGAATGGGGCATTTGGAAGGGGGCAGTCAGACATCCCCTCCGGTGCCCCTCCGGTGGCACAAAAAGAAGTGCTGGGTCCGGGGGGGGGGCTCGGGGAGGAAAGGTCTGGCACTTCATTTTGCTTCTGCAAAATGTAATCCCCAAACCAGTTCACAAACAGAAACATGAACCAGCCCAATTCACTGTTTTTTAACTTGACTCCAAAATCCTATTACAGCTTGTGTAATTAGCCATCAGCTGTCTTGCAGCCGTGAGAAATAAATGGAGGACTCGTTTTCCTTTTATACGTGTTCTGCGTGATTCACTTAAAGAGATTGGAATCAATGAGTTCAAGCTGATAATATTTCAATAATGTTGTGTGCCTTCAAGTCACTTCTGAGTTATGGTGACCCCTTTCATGGCCTACCAGGTAGAGAGTACTCGGAAGCATTTTCCCATTTCTTTCTCCTGGGGGCAACCCCAGGATTGTGCTGCTCACCAAAGGCCACGTAGACTGGCTCTTCTCTCCCAAGAACTGAACTCCCAGCCTCTGCCTCTGCAGCCAGACACGGAACCACTCAGCTCTGCAGACATTCCATTACCAAATATGTAATAGAATCCTACTACAAGCTATGCAATAGAATTTTGAAGAATAGCTTATTAAAATCATTTCTACCTTCTCAAATCTCTCATCCAAAAGGGTCAGTTGTTCATTCCTTCTCATGACAGAAGAAGTCATGGAGTACTCTGTAAAACGGCTCTTCGTCTCCTCTTGCATGAATAGAAATTCTTTCATCCCTTCGCCATTTTCATTTTCATCTGACAAGGGTCCCTCCGAATCATACTCATCGCCACTCTCGACGTCTCTTCCTTCCTCTTCTTCCTCCATGTCCTCCCATTCATCATCATCTCCAGAATTAGACTCCCTGTGAGTAACAGACAAAACTCTGAAATTGTCATATGGCAGCTATAAGATTAGAGTTTGTTAAAAAAAAATCTGATTATCTTTCAGAAACGTATTATGTTCTTTTATACCGTTAGTACCATGGCTGTTCTTTATTATAATGTTGGCTAGATTTATTAATTTATTGTTAACTTATGATTTGTGTTACCAATAGAAATAACATTAACTGTCCAATCATCTTTCCCAAAGAATTGCTGCCCATTTCATCTAGAGCTCCCAGGTCTGTTGTTTTAGGTGGTCATGCAGAGAGAAAGAAGGAGGGCTTCCACCAGGTGTCTGGCCTTCTCAGTGGTGGTCACAGTCCTCTGGAACAGTTCCCCTGAGGAGGACCAGCAGGCCTCCTCCCTGTAGACTTTTAAGAAATTGCTCAAAACAGATCTTCTTAAAGAATCCTTCGAGGACATCCTCCACCTGAGGCCCATCTTTATTGCTGAGGATTTTTGCCACCATTTCATTTATTTTTCTTTGTTGTCTATTTCAGTCGT
The DNA here is from genome assembly GCA_023846285.1 of Phrynocephalus versicolor. Lineage (NCBI taxonomy): Eukaryota > Metazoa > Chordata > Lepidosauria > Squamata > Agamidae > Phrynocephalus > Phrynocephalus versicolor. The sequence goes on along the minus strand of JAHTLZ010000114.1, from coordinate 13,914,833 downwards.
CCCAAACCTTTTTAGCACCAGGGGTGGTTTTGTCACTATGTGGGGCTTCTCAGATGTACATGTGCATGCAGGGCTTTTTCTCAGACAGAGGCACGCAGAACTCAAACACACACAACAGTTCCATTGTGACTTAAACAAAAATGGTCATGGATGGGTGCATGGGAGAAGAAAAGCCCTGTCCCGATTGAGGGGTGGGTGGGGGAGCATGCACGCCCGCTGGGGTGTGCACTTCACAGCAAACCTTGCAGTCCGGTTCCCGATAGGCCATGGACCTGGTATTGGTAATCCCTGGTTTATTTATTTGCTTGGAATTTTATCAGTTTGCTTGCTTGTTTATTTCTTTTCGTTATGTGTTTATTTGGGACAATTATCAAAGTAAAAGAAAGTGAAAAAAATAAGCAAGCAAAAATTCATGTAAGATATTTTACATTCTATTACCAACTAGCTTCTTTTCCAGGCTCTCTGCCTTCCGGTTTATTGGCCCTTGAAATAAAGTCATCTTCAAGAAGGTTATCTGGATTGTCAAAATCAAAGTCATCATCAAGGGCTGCAACAATATCAGGGTCAAAATCCAGTCTGGGACCTAAAGAGATATAAAAAAATTAAGGTAAGAAGTAGTTCTTGCATCATTCAAGCCATTTCCCAGTTAGTTTACGTTATACACCATTCCTTGGCAAAGACAGAAAAATCACTTGCTGTGCTTGTCTTTCATTTTTTTTTATAGGAAACATTTTGTTTCCAAACAACACATCCATTTTCAAAACAAAAACACAGAAATTTCACTAAAGCAGGTCATAGCTGGGCTTCACACATTATGTAAGAGAACCATGCCCCAATAAATTCTGTTTTGTGTATGTGTGTGTGTGTGTTTTCTTGATGGGGGTGGGTGGGTAGGTGGACTCCAGTGGCACAAGAACAGCCAGAGGGATTTCCAATTGTGATATGAACAAACTTGAGAAACCATTTTGACACAATTTCACCTGCGCTCTAGTGCGTGGATGAAATGTCTTCCAATGTTGTCTATGTTAACTTAAAAACAGAACAAAATAAAGCAGCAAGAAAAATCATCTTGGGTCAACTGAGGATGATACACTGATATGATTTGGGCCACACCTCTAAACTCATTTTCTTAACAACACTCCAGTTATGCTAACTCCAATTGGCTTTTTTTAGCTCCACTGAAAGTTCACTTATTTTCCCGACTAGCATTTTGAATGTTGAATGAGTGTGTTCAATAAAGACATGAAAGATCAGATTTTTTGTGTTATTGTATGCACATAATATTTGTCAATACAATTGACTTAGAGGACGATCAGACCACATTGTATGACACATTAATGCAGAACACCATGAAATTCCAAAAGGTTCACATACTTTTTCTTGCAACTGTATTTGAGTATCTAAACAAAGTACCTGAAACTGGAGCAGCTTTGTTTAAAAGTCCAACATCCTCTTCAAATTCTGATGCAAACACGGAGGAGGGCAAGTTAATTGTAGGAGCCTGCAGAAGAAAAAAAAGTTAGTATCCAGTCAGCTAAATGTGAAACAAAACAGAAACTGCATTTCCCTCTAGAAAGGAAGGGAGGCAATTCCTCCAGGGTTCTTTGCTAAAAGCTGTTATCATGTCTGTTTTCATACTGGTTGCAAGATTAATCATAAGCTGGTCAGGCAATGGAAACCTTGCTGGAGTCAAGAACTGCTTACAGAATTTTTCCTCCACACTGTATTTAGGGAAGGGGATACCAGACAACCCCCACCCCACCCTGAGATATTCTTCAAATATAAAACTATTTTTGACAGGATCAAAATTAGGTAACAATTGAGAAACAGCACCATGTTTCTATTTTACTCCATAGGAATGTCTTCAATAAGCTATTCAGGACAAACATCTCTTGAGTGTAACTGACACTGTTCATCGGACTCCACAAACTGCTCAGAAATAAATCATAGAAATGTTACCAGGTCTATGTCTCAAAAAGTTATCCTGCTAGTATCAAATCCAGTGTATGAAGAGGCACTTACACATTTATGGAAATTTAGTAAAAATATCAATCATACCCTTCAAAAATTGTTTATACTAACAGCCATTTAGAATCTAACTAATAGAAATTGCACTGATGACCACAAATATTAAAGCATATCTTGTACTTACTGGAATATGTTGAATTTCTTCTTTTACCTCTCCTTTTGCAGTCACTAAAATCCTGCCAGGATGATTTGGTAAGCTTGACTGAATAAGCTCCGAAGGACCAGAAGCTTCTTTGAGATGTTGCAAATAGTCGTAGTCATCATCAAAGAATACTCCATATTTTCTCTGTTCTTCTCTTCTTTTTTCCTCATCTCCCTAAATGGTATGGAGCAGAGGTTACCTAACTTGATGTTATGCCTTTTTCTAAATGTGTATATAAAGGACGTCTTTCTGGATTATTTTTTACAGAAAAAAAAAGGTGGGGGAGAGACAAACCAGACACACAGACAAGTTTTTGCTAACGGTAATGTACCACCACCACCACCCCTTATTTCCAACAGTAACTGGCTTACTGCCTCTAGGAAGCCCCTGCACAGGAAACCAGGCAAATAGGTCTCTCTCCCTTGCATACCTTCATAAATGATACACTGAAGCATCATGCAGGAGTTGTAGCCATTGACAGGTTTTCCCTCCAGGAACACATATAATATTTTGAGTTTTGAGCATCACTACATCTTGTGGCAACAAACAATACCGAGTTAGTTACACTCTGTAAAGTACTCTAGTCCCCTTTCCACTGTTCTGAAATAACTAGTTTTCATAAAGACGCTCTTCTCATCCAAGGGTCATAACACAGGCATTCTCCATGAATTTTCCTAACTCCCCTTTAAAGCCAACCAATGTCAATATAGCTATAGCAGTATAATTCAATGCATATCTACTGTTGTAATTCTCTCTTGGTTCAACGATTATTACTGCATTATAATTTTACTGCCAGTAACTGAGTATAAGACTCAAGTCTAGTTTCTTTGAGCAAGGGTTTGAAACATGCTAGAGCCTGAGGGCTATAAAGTTACTCTCAGTCTCAACAAAAGGGATAAGGAATGTTTTTTCCATAACCTTTCTTGTACTACGAGAATCTGGGTTCCAGCAATAAAGCTGAACAGTAGGAAGTTCACATCTCAATTAAAACTGAAAAGTCAGCTTCTTTTCCCAGAAAAAACAGTATTTTATCATCACCTTCTGTGCAGGCAAGAGAACTCTCTGGGGTGCAGTGTCATCAGCTGTCAAAGGATCCCTCTGGCTTCTGTGTACTAAATGAAATGTCACAGCATTTTTCTTCTCTATGAAGGGCTTCTTCCGTCTGTGAGGCTGCAAAATAAAAGAGCAATAAACAATAAACAGATATTTAAATGAAAATTGTACCAAACCAAGCAACATATGTCTCCTGGAAAAAAGAACTAACCATGCAAATAGCAAGGGTGAGAGCTTTTCAGTAGTAGCTCCATATGTTCTGAGATTTTACTTGGTCCTATCTGTCTTGGCTTTTAAGTGACTCTTAATGTAGCTTTATTTTGCCAAAGCATTTAATGGTGTCTTTGGTGGCTGCATTCATACTGTTTTCATGATATTAATGGCAAAGTCCTGTCAGAATTTAATTTTTATTACCTGAAAGGTGTTATGGAAAGGCCTGTCTTGAAAGCCACCTCAAGGGAAAAAATCCTGTAATAAATAAAAGCCTTCTCTTCTTTGAAGTGACCAGACCTCCTACTTTCAAAAGCCAGCACACATAATAGGCAGTTTCAATGAAAAACTATGAGTTATTTGAGCAGATTGAAAATGGAAAAATTAGTGCCAATCCAGTAAGCGCTAGAGCTCTTAGATGTGTAGTAATTTGAAGAAAGCAGGACCAGTTTGAGGTGTTCTTAGAAACAAAGCAGGAAGTGGTGTACCGTCTAGGACAGTGATGGCGAACTTTTTAGAGACCAAGTGCCCAAACTGCGATTGAAAACCTTCTAAATTTTTGCAAAGTGCCAATACAGCAATTTAACCTGAATACAGGTGGCTTTGAAGGGGCGATGCCGGGTGCTCACAGAAAGGGCTCCGAGTGCCACCTTTGGCGCCTGTGCCATAAGTTCACCAACACGGGTCTAGGAGCAGGTTAAAAGGAGAAAGATAGGCAGAGGCAGAGAGATCCCTGTTTAGTCCCAATAGGTTAGTAACTGTGTTTGGCATGACCACTTGCAGCCAAACAGGAAGCTGCATGCAGTGTTATGACAGTAGCTGAAAGGACGATGCCTGTCTTGGGAGGAAAGCCCCCGCCTGAGGCCTCCCCTTCTGGCCAGCAGCGGCTTGCAGCAGTCCCCGTTTCGCAGTGAACCCGCAGTGGGTTTTAATCAGAACTTTATAAGAGCCATCAAAGGTACCACCACCACCCCTACCACCGGCTCGGCACTGCGGACAGCTCCTGGAAAGTTTGGGCTAAAACCCCGAGGGCGCCCAGAACACGGGAACCAGCCGCCTTCCCCTGGTTCGGCCTCCTCTTCCTCAGCGGTGACCCGAGCCCCCTGCCCCTCCGACACCGCCCCAGCGACTCACCATGCTTTCGCGATTTCACCGGCGGGGGAAAGGCCTGGCCCCGCTGCTTAACACACCGTCACGCGGACAACCAGTCCCCGTTGTGAGCCAGGTTGCTTCCCGGACTTCCGCCTCCGGAGAAGCGGTCGCTCTAGCTACTCCTCTCGGTGGTGCCGCGCTGCCGCCATTTTGGGATACTTTGAGAGCAGGGTGGGCGGGACGAGAAAAAAACTCCACCCCCTTATTGACACCTCCTCTCAGCAGCCCCGCCCGAAAGGTTTCTTAGCGAGAGAGGATGGGGTGCAGCGGAGAAGTGGACGAAACCAACTCGGGAAGGTAAACAGTTTAGTCGTTTGCTGCAAAAGTAAAATAAGCTTCGATGGGTCCCCCCCTCACGCAACTGGCCGGTGGGAAGTGCTGGCTGCTTAAAGGGAGAGGGTAAGAACTGTCCACTGCCATTGGCCAAGAGCTTCTGTGGGAGGAGTAATGCCGTTCTAGCTCGCGACATCTCAGTGGTGAAATCCATATATAATTCTATAAAAGGGAGGACGAAGGTTGTGTCCCGCTTCTGAATTTTGTCCCGTGTTCAATAAGGGTCCTGTCCCGAAATGTCTATTAAGGTTCTGAGTCATCCAGGGGAGGCTCTCTGGACGTTGAGTCATGGCAACTGGATTTTTTTCTTGTGAGATCGAAACGTTTCGCTGCTCATCCAAGCCGCTTCATCAGAGATGTTGAAGCCGCATGGATAAGTAGTGAAACGTTTCAGTCTTTTAAGAAAAGAAGCCCAGTTGCCATGGCTCATCGTCCAGTCCAGCCCCGAAGCATACTTCCATGGGGGCGATTAAATTAACCGGGGAATCTAACCCTTATTATCCCATGTGGCAGAAAGCAAGCGAGTTATTGGGAGTGATAAACCAACACGTAGCTGTGAATTTAGATTTAAAATTCTCAAATAAATACTATGAAAAGCAAAATGCTGTTATAAATTCATTAAAGATCATGCACTTCCAGTGGCAGATCACGGATGGGGGCTGCTCAAAGTCGAATTAGAGGCTCATTCTGCCCTACTTTGATCACGGCGTCCTTATTCATGTTCCTATTTGGAATCGTTTAGGTGCAGGTAAACTGGTTGAAATGAAGTACTTCCAGCTAAGATGATTTGGAAATTTGCAGCAGTTTTTCTAAGTTGGTAAGGATAGGGAGTGTACTTTTCTTGCATTTGTTAATAAAGAAAAAGTATAAAATAATCTTCAGTACAAAAGGAGCTCTGACACATCAGCTGTCTGGAAAGTATGATGATACAATTCAAATGAAGAGCTGCACTTTTTATTTCACTTGAAATGAAGAGATTAGACCAACTATGTTGGTTGAAGAGGAATGTTGCATCAGATATACAATGGTTTCATCCTTATGCAGTTTCAGCTTCCTGACCTTAGAAGGAAGCTCCTCTGAACTGTGAATGTGATGGTCTGTGTCCAACCAATAGTGCTCGAATAGGGCCCAGGTATTTAGCAATGTTATATGTTACCAGGCTTATGCTGCTGCTGATTGGTCTGAGGGGAGCTTCTTCCTTTTCTATCTTGGGAAGCCCATACAAGCAGGGGGCAGCCTCTCCGGGATACAAAAAGTGGTAGGTCACCCTCCATGTCATCTTTGTCCAAGTACTGTACAGTATTCCGTTACCACTTTCCTCTTGTAGTTGCTGGTGAGGTCTCTTTTCAGTTTCTCATCTATGCGTTGATCTTTCAAAAGCACAATTACTTTGCCTGCAGAAAAATGAAATGCACTGTTTTTCTTCAATCTAAGCGCTGTGGATTGCTGTGAAAGGATAATCTTTCTTTCAAGGCTGCTGGACTAGTGGCCATTTATGAGCTGCTAAGAGGGGCACAGCTCAACTGTAGGAGCAACAGAAAGTAGAAATAGCTATTTCATGCCCCAGTCAGCCATGCATTATTACTGATAATACAATTCTTTTGCTTCTACTCTCACATGCTTGTCCAGACTCCCAGTGGTCAGCGTCCCATGGCCATGTTTCTGTTCCCTTCCTTGGTCCTAGTGCTCACAACGCCGTCTTGCATTATTTGCTTCAACTGATGAAGGAGCATTAAGGTCACAACAAGAGAAGTGTGGTTCTTTGTGAACGTACAGCTGTCAGGGGAACAGGGAGGATCTCAGATTGTAATCCGGCCATTTGGTCTGTGGAAACGTTTTCTGGTAAGACGACGAAGTTCTGGGAAGATCTCATCCTGTTGGTCTGTCTCTTTCTTGCCAGTGAGGAGTTGCCAGTCTCCAAGTTGTTTCTCAGATGGAGGGGGGGGGGAAATGTGTTATAACAGGCATGTCCAAACTTTAACACATACAACATTGCAACCAACACTTGCATGGTGTAATGCAGCAGTAGTACAAAACCGTTCTACATCATTTCTTGATTCATCTAAAAGACAGCAATAAAGAGGCAAATGTCTCCTGGTTGTTTTATTTACTGATCCATTGGGTTATTAATACTTGTCACTAACATGTTTGTGTTCCTTCCCAACATTTAGAAGCTAAAAACTTGTGGGTCTGCATCAGTTGCTATAAATACCACAGCATTAGAAAATGTCACATCTTTTAACCTTAGAAAAACAACAATACAGTCCATTGCACTTAATACAAATATAATATAGTATTGGTAAGGAACATGGTAAAGTATTATCAGCCAAATTGTGATTTTGCTTTTTTAACATTCTCATGGTGCCATCTGACACACAACTACCTCGGAGTAAATTCCCACTGAATTCAGACAAGCTTACTTTTGAGCAGAAACGTGGAAGACTGCACTAGTAAGTCATGTTTATTTTTACAACTAAGAATTCCCCAAAGAATAAAGCACAAGTTCTACAGTTAAAAAAAAACCCACACAAAACAGAGACCATTTATTGCCTGGAAAAAAATACATATCTTTTATAATTAAGAACTAAAAAGGGCACATGGTCAAAAATAAATTGTATGTACATATATTAAAAAGGATAAATAGCACATATATATTGTAATACTGCAATACATGCCCTTGTGTATTTCAGGCCCAGGAGTTTAATCATGTACATTAAAAGGATAAATAAGTGCTCATATAAGACAACTTTAGTGTAAACAATGTCATAGGCTTATATTAAGCCACCTTATTTAGGGCCAACATAAGAAAGCACATACTGTCTTTCACACCACCTTATACTATTTAAATTCACCATGGTTTCACAAATAAAATTACAAGATAGTATAAAAGTAGACAGTTGTTTTGCATTATTCACAGGCAACAAATACAGGCTTGCATGTTTCAAGACCCATCTGTAGCTTTCACAAGGCCCTTTGGGAGGATTTTACAGATATGACTATGGCATTATAATTCTCCTTATTGGCACAGAGCCCTGACCTGGAGAGGCTCCTGTCGGGCACAGTGGAGTTCTGGATTTGCCCTTTCACTGCCTTGGTACATACACGGGCACTTTTTTCACGGGGCTCTTTCAAAGGAAAAGCCTTGACCCTGGAGAGTGCAGATTGGGCAAAGAGATAGGAAATGCACACCTTCCCCAAACCAGCTGTAGCATGCTTGTCCAATGGAGGAAAGCAGAGTCAGGGGGAAATAAAACTCTCTTGTTCAAAGAGAGTCTCTCTATGTGCACCCATGCAATCTTGACAGGGAAGGATCACACAGCCATACTAGTTTTATTTGCAAATAGTCTCAAACCTGGAGGCAATGTAATGCCCTGTATTCCACATGGCTTACCAATGCCTCAAACACCTCCAGCTTTGCCACTTTCTGATCTGGAAAGCCAATTGCTAATATGACCACTCACAGTAGCAGCACAGGGCTGTGTTTGCTAACAAGAAAGCCTTGGTGCACCTGTGAGGCACACTGTCTAGTCTTGCGTGATCTACTCTAAACCAGAAAGCTATGAAATGTTGTTCAAGCTATGGGGAAAAAAGGAATTTATTACTGGTTGTACTGTAGTCCAAATGATTTGTTGCATTTTGGAATTTGGCTTCAGAATTTGATTGTCAATACTATACGATTAAAACAAGGCTAGAAGTCCTCACTTTGGCAAGTAATCTTAAAAAGCGTATTTTAAAAGTCATTTCAGATTCCACATCTTTTAATTGCATCCTCACTCATCTGTTTCCTTTCTTGATTTTTTTTTATATTGATACAAGATTATGCAGGACCAAGGGTTATCTTCTTAATATAACATAGATGTTATAATCCTGTGCAGGTACATGCTCAAAAGTTCTACAGACATCTCTTCACCTTATAAGTTTATAACTATGTTCAAGGTTATATTCTCAATAAACATTTTAAATGCATGGCAGTCATGCTTTGTAAAAACAACTATGATTTTTGCTGGGATGATTTAACTGGCAAATTGGCTGGCACTACACTAGATTACTCTGGTAGCTCTTCACCACGCTACAAAAAGCTGAGGATGCTGGAGCAGCATACACAGAGCTGTTCATATTCCTGGATTTGCACTTCTAAGAATTTATCCAGTATCCTAATACAGCATTAAATGACCTGCATGAAGAAGGCTAGTCATTTTTCTCTTTTTGTTGCCCAACATGAATAAAGAAACACATTCATGTCTGTTCTCATCCTACTTGGCAGATTTTTTCCTACTTCCTATCAAAGAGTATTTTCCCTTTCTCCTCTCTGGCAAATTCTCATCTGAAATCAAAACAACAACGAAAAAACAGCCAGCAAGACGATCGCCACATGCTGCGTCCTCTCATATCAGGCGTCCATGTCTACTCCTCACACAGGGTTTCTCCAAGCCATGCCTTTTGTTAAAGGTGAAGATTGTACCATTCAGTGACGTCCGGCTCAACTGTCATAGTCATTTCCGATGCAGTGCATCTCACTCAGATCTTATGTGCTTTTCCCAGGAAGGAAGTTGTGTCTGGACTACAGGATATTTTTCAAACAATTATGGACGGTGAAACCTGCAGTTGGTAAATAAAAAAAAATGATTTATTTCAGTTTCTTCCTCCGACCTTTATCTTGTTCTCATTCAGAAAGGGTCGGGTCATTTTAAATAGCCCCCATGATTGACAAAGCACTTATGAAGGAATTGTGTTTTAATAATTATAGGGATTGAAAGGCTGAAAGCTGGACGTTCATGAAAGGTTTAAAAAAAGATATAATGCTTCAAAACTGAAAATTAATTTTGAACCCTAAAAAAATGGCTTTGTTGGAAAACCTTTTTATGAATTGGTTTGAAAATGCTTTTGGATGTAATAGCATGTTTCTCTACACTGCTCGTTACTGTAAATTAGTTGATTGGAATTGCTATGGAGATTAGAGAGCTAGTAGAAGAGAAGTGCCCTTGCCTTCCCTTTTCTCTCTTTGTCACCTCTGAATCTGGATTTCTCTGGAAAGTAGGGGGAACAAAAGGCACAAAAAACATTGTGCTTTTACCATACCTTATTTATTAGTAAGGAAGACTGATAACATAGGAAACCAAGTTATCTGGAAATCAACTCTCTTACATAAGTTAGTATCCTGACTATCACATTCCTGTTGAAAATTTACATGTTTTTAATCAAAGTTTGTTTGTTTATTTATTTTATTTAATACTGACCATCTAGCCAGTCGTGGTATTCTGGTCAATACCACAACAAAACATAAAACATAAATTATATAATTTCTACAGTCAATTATATATATATATATATATAAAAAAACATAAAACATAAACTATAAAATTGCTACAGACACTAAATAATTGAACACAAATGGAAAATTGCCAGAATGCATTGATTAATCCAGCCAAGTTCTGGATTAAGCAATGCCTTTATTGGGTTACTAAAAAGTTGAAAGAGTTTTTGCCTTATCAGGCAAAGGTTGTATATACTTCAAAGTTGAAGAAGAAAGTCCAAAACTGAGCCAGAATGCAATGGCCATGGCTCATGTGGACACACTGCCATGGTAACAGGGTGCAGTTTCAGGCAAAAGTAAGAAGAAATCAAGTTACAGGCCCCCACCTCCTTGAAGATGAAAGTTTGGAATTGTTCTTCTCTAGACCTGGCAACTGCCCTGTTCAAGGCCTCAGGCCTCAGTGATGCTCTAAATGTATAGTCTAATTAATCCAGAATCTTACTTCGATGCTAGAAGTTTCTGTCAGTGTTTCTAAAAGAGAAGAGGGCAAGCAACTCTTTGTGGCTTAACGATAAAAACCACTCATTCCTTACCTTGTAAACTGTCGACTCTCTTCATGCACTTCCATTTCAGTGCTTTTAAATTCATTTAACTCTTTCCGTATTGCTGCCTGATTAAAACACACACAAAAAGATAGGAAATCAGGTTCACGTTCAATGGAAACAATACAGTACTGTTGATGTTGGTAACATGGTGTAACATATTGGAACCATAAAACAAGAAAATGAATGTCCCATATGAGAGAAGGTAGGCTAATTCCCACTGCTTTTCTACCAGCAAGCCAAAAAATTTTTTTTGGGGGGTTAGGCAACCATTTGGCCACTGAGAGATGATTGACTAAGTTGGACATCAATGCATCTTTGTAATGTTAAATATGTTTGCTTTTCATTTTGTTTCCAGATAATACCAGTAATATACCTCAATAATCCTTTATAAAAGCACCTGATGAGAAGTACTGGTGTTTCAGAGCAGGGCAGAATTAAAGCATTATACAGCGGGTACACTGCTTCACAACAAGATCTCAGATACTGCTTCCTGTTTCACCAGAGGACTATCTTGCTTAACTCTTGTGATAATACTGAAGCACAGAGTTTCAATAATAGCACATGAAAAGTTAGGAATTGGCACACACAGATATACTTTCTGATTTAGCACAGCCTCTACACTGTCTTCTGTGCAACTGAGAACCTTGGCATCACAAGGACTTCCTGTTCATGCACTCCTTTCTCCTGTTTCACCAAGCAGCGGTCAGGGTAGCCAGTGAATGCAAAATATTACTAGAAGGTACAAGACTTTGATCTAAAAACATATCTTTCTTCCCTCTACTGTGGTAATGTTTAACAATGCAATGTCTTCTGTCATGTCATTGCATTGTATTTCCTGTCTCTTCAAGCCTGAGAGAGGAGTGGTGGTGGTTGTCCTGTCCCCACTGAGAGGTTCCTCCTCAGAAGAGAAGCCAAACTCCCAGAAGTGAGCCAAGCCCACAAACTACCCATGGCCATAGGTAAGGACAGGAGGTATCCTGGGCCCCTAGGAAGTCTGTCAAAAGCTCTCACACCCACCTACCCATGAAAAGAGGATAGCAGAACAACCAGAAAGCTTCCAAGGGTTCCTGTAATCTTAAGAAACAGGCCAGAATATCCAGGGAATCTATCAGGCTGATTGCAAAGGGTTCCTTGGAAGTAAAGAAGAGCTTCTTACCATGTAAGCATTCTCCACATGAGGAGTAGCAGCACCTTACAGTAGCACCTGCTGCAAGCATGACTCCATACTAGCTCAACCTGACAGACTTCATTTTTGTCCTACCCATCTCACTGCCAAATGAAATGCAAGTAACCTGGATTCCCTTGGTCATGTCTTTTGCTTAGCCCTGTTTACTAACACACTCTGAAACCTGACTCTTACTTGTTCTCTTACTGGATATTGAAAATGCTACTGGTCCTGACTGGCTCTGACTGGTTTATACTGGCCTAGCCCTGTTGATAAATAGAGGGCATCATAGCATTCGATCAAGGAGGATAATACCCACTGTGAGTTTAGGGGAAAACCTTTCATACGAACCATCTGGTTTCCCCATTTTTTCCCATAGGGGAGACTGATAGAAGGTGGAATCTGAATTGTAATCCTGCTAAAAAAATAACCAAGAAATCATATATTTCTGATCACTACTTTCTTTTATATTCCTTAAAGTGGAAAAATAAGATGCTTAAACTAGCTTAAGCTAGTTTATGGTTTTTTTTTAGTCTAGTTCTCAACATTTTACTATACAGGCTGTAACTAGACAAGATGGCTGATGTCTAGGTTTTGCTAAAAATGGCAAAACAACACATCTTTTCCCAGTTCCCATACTGATCCCTATTCACTTATCTAAAACTTGTACTATGCTGTCTTTGCATTGGTCAGATCCCCATTGTTGGGGGATGTGGGCTTAGAGAGGGTCTCCAGTAGGTAATTGACTCTTAAGGCCCACAGTCAGGGCCAGTAGCATTTTCAATATCCAGTATAGTCAGAGAACAAGTAAGAGTCAGATTTCAGAGTGGCCTAGCCCCGTTGATGGGGACGTGGTGGCTCAGTGGACTAAGGCTTCCGAAAACTGTCGGCTGCAAAGTTGGCAGCTCGGCGGTTCGAATCCCGGGTGCCACGCAGCGGAGTGAGCTCCTGCTGTTAACCCCAGCTCCTGCCAACCTAGCAGTTCGAAAGCATGTCAATGCAAGTAGATAAATAGGTACCGCTGTAAAAAGCAGGAAGGTAAAACAGTGTTTCCTTGCCGCCGTGCTGGCCACGTGGTCATGGACTTGCACAACACTTGGCTTTTCGGCTTGAATACGGAGATGAGCACCGCCCCTAGAGTCAGACATGACTAGCACACATGTGCAGGGGGAAACCTTTACCTTTTTCAGCCCTGTTGATATACTGGAGGGGTGTGGACAGAGCCCTCAGAAGAGGCCTTTTATCACCCTAGTTCACCATCTGCTTACCTCTTCTTTGTTTACTTGCCAGTTTTACTTAGGCAGACAAGACACTAACAGCTAAAGAACTAGCCGATCAATAGAAAAGGGCTAGATTTAGTTGCTGTTCTTTTCGAAAGACCCCCATTCTGACTGGGACTGATCACAACAGTGGGAGTTAGCAGGCGTCTCATAAAAAGAGCACAGACCATTTTAAAGAAACAGATATAAAATATGTAAAGCTATTTTTTTGCCTCTTGCCTTGTCTGCAGGTGTTAACCTTGCCCAGGGCTTGTCAGCACGACGATCATAATCTGGCGATTCTGTTACTTCTACGTACTCATTAAAACGAAGGATTCTTCTTGCTTGAAGTTCAGCCACCGTTGGTCTCAAACTGAGCTGTAAGAGAAGGGGATTTTAATAAGCCACAGAAAACCTTAGGGAAGCACTCACTTCAGAAAAATATAGATAAAATACAGGAAACAAGCAGTACTTGGAATCATAAAATATATTATGAGAACCCTCTAACCACTGCACAACTGAAGGCAACGTTCTGATTAATTTAAACAAGTTGACATTTCTCTACATAAATTGAAAGTAACAAGGAAAATCTGTTCAAGAGTATTATTAATCTGATGATTTGTGTGACACACAGAATAACTAGAATGAACAGCAGCCTTTTGGAAACAGAATTTTAACACTGAATGGCTGAATAACAAGTTTCAACTAGATTGGGCCTATTGAAAAAAAAGGCCTAACACACATCAAAGTCTGGACAATTAACACCATACTCCTATTCATTTGTTCTGGAATCATCAGTAGGGTTCCAGAGGAGAAGCTGGCTCTGGCCCCCTCAACCCTCCTTGCTGCTTTGTTCATGTGGACAGCGACATCTGAAGAGGAGGAGAGGACTGTTCACAGGAGGGCACTACAGGTAAGCCAGAACCCAGATTTGATTAGGGTCCCTGGAAACTCACCTCTCCAAGCTCACTGCTGCTCATGTAACCAAAGTGGCAAAGGAGGGTCTCTCCCTGTTAACTGTTTTGACCATTGCAGAGTTGAAAACAACTGAAGAGAGGTTATATTAAGGGAGAAATGAAGCATACGAAAAACTAGCCATGGGGGTGATATGTATTGTTACAGAAACTTCTATGTTTGAGATCAGTTTCAGTTGGCAAGATAGCCTTCAAGCGACTACAGATGTGCTTCAAAGAGGTGTTGCATTTTACCAAGGAATGAAAACAAATGCCATTTTCAAACACGGATGTCTGAGAGACACCATGACTGTTCCAACTCAATTTCCTCTTTCTATATCATGTGATGTGATAGAGTCACTTTGGGTCTCCTTGCTCCACATCAATATCTGCTGCATACAGGAAGTGCCCAGCCTGATATTCTCTAGTATATACTGTGTTGAATTAGAAGTTATTGGAGAAAGAGAAATACAGCAGGGAGGATTCTGTATCTCTCTCACTAATTCTGCTTAACCCTTTTTCTACAATAAAGCTGCTTTCACGTGCAGTGTTTCCAGTGGCTTATAAAAAGCAAGGGTGCCTGAAAAACCTCAGTTAGTCTACGACAAGGGAGAAGATAGACATTAGAAAGGGTAGTGGCACCACCGAGGCATCTCAAGAACCTCCACATTTGTAGAAACTCACAACACAGCAGAAGAAAGTCCTTGCACCATTTGACTCTGAGCACATACTGACATTGAACAGGGCATTTTGTATACCTTTCTGCTGAGGCTGCGCTTTAGTTCTCTTTTGGCTTCTTGTTCCTCTTCTTCATTTTTTTCTATTTTAGATGAAACATAGGCAGAGCCAAGATTAATAGTTAATAGCTAAGGCTTTTGTGAGTGCACAGGTACTGACTTTCATGTTACTAACCAATTCCAATTACTGTTTCCTTTATTTACCCATCATCTTTCCTCTTCATTTCAGGATGATTCCACAATCATTATCAAGAAACCATTGCTTTACAATATCAGAACTACAAAGATTTAGCATTCCCCTCTCCCGGATGATGGCTCAACTACATGTGCCTAACATTTATTACAATTACGGTATTCTCTGATTCATTAACCACTGATTCAGTTATCCACGGTTGGCAGAGGAAAACATTAAATAAATAAATCAGCAGCCGCAAAGCAAGCTACTGTCATAAAACAGCAGCCATAAAGCATTCTACTGTCATAAAACAGCAGCCGTAAAGCAAGCTACTGTCACAAAACAGCAGTTGGGGGGTTGTTGGCACTCTCTCTTATCCACGGTTTTCATTACCCACGGGAAGGCCTGGAATCGACCCCCAGGGGATACCAGGGTCCTTCTTGAATTCTACTTAATATTGGACAGTGCTTTAGGGCAAAGTTTTTCCCTCCCTTCACCTTTACATCTTCTTGTCTCCATTGTAGGTTGGATGTTGTAAATACAATGTGCCCTGGCTATGGAAAAGAGCAAATTAAGCAGTGGGGGTACCTACTACATTTCACGAGAGTCAATGGCTTCAGAACAGAGTAAATAACTGACAGAGTGGCATTGCTAGTGGCACACTGACAATATGGAAGTGAGATCATTCGTTCTCGGTTGTATTCTTCACAAAATACCTTTATAATTTGTGCACCACAACAACACCCATAATACAAGTCTGTTGACCAAATCACTATAGAGATGCTGGAAGTCTAGGATGCAAAATTTATTCACATTTGCACAGCTAATATACTGTGATAAAAACCCAGTCCAGGTACTCTCAGCACACTTTCTGTGTAACTTGGTTTGGCATCAAGTTCTATGTAGTGCTTTTTTACACAGGGACTTGGACTTTTAAAGCAAACTCAGGCCTTTCATACCATGCTGCCTTTAGATCTATTTAATGGCTCAATGGAAATCCTGTTTTTCATATGCACACCAATTGAGTTTTGTGCTCTAATCCAATGACAAAAAACAAAACTTTTCACTATTTCCCCCAAAGGATTAGTTACCCTTTAGATTTTCTTGTAAGCTTGCTAAGAAAATAAAAAAGCAAAGACAGTAGAGTTCAAGAATAACTAAGGGTGTAAAACACAGTTTGTATTCTCGAAGGCTTGTGAGTTTTTCAGGCTGTTTGGCCATATTCTGGAACACAGCCAAGCAGCCCCAAAAAACTCACAACTATCAAAAAACAGGTTATTGCTAGTCTTAAGAACAAAACAATTATCAGTATTGTTTGTGTAGCATACACTAGCATGTAAAGTCAGTTTTTGTAAAAATGGCAAAGCCTAGAGGCACTACAGTTTGCTAAATGTGACTCCTAAATTAACAAATTTAGAAATATTAAAACATTCAACATTCTATTAAACCAATACAAGGGTGTTATGCCTTTGTCACAACAAGATGTTCAATTCAAATTACCATGTGTGATGCTATAAGCTGCCTGCTTTCATTCTGCAGATGCCTGTAAAGTTTTTGTTTAAAGACAGACTGGCATTCTGGCACTATCATCAGGTCTCCAGGTGGTGGGAATGCTATACCCTTCACACTAGAAAGTAGAGGGAGCCTCCCAAATAACAAGGAGGAATGATGATAAAAAAATCTTCCTTCCCAATTCAATTGACAGAAGAACTCTGCTGGATCTAAATCAGAATGTTGAGCTGAGGTGGGTAAATTTCTAAGATTTCACCAACCACCACCACCAGCACCTGCCCTTGATACTCTTGACGCAATCTGCTATGGGTTGCATGGGACTGGAGCTGCTGGGAAGTGGCTCCTAAGGATGGGATTTCTGGAATTCAAGGAGTCTTGGTTCCATAATTCATGAGGAACTCCCGGGGCCGAATTACAGGACTGTTAGGCCTCAAACTGGCAAGGGATAAAACATCCCCTTCACCGCCATGCTATTCTGGTGCTGCTGCTTCAAGATGACAGAAAAGGGCCCTGCTGCACTGCAGGATTTGTGAGGGTTCCCTGTGACTTGCAAAGGTCCATAGGAGGGACCTAATTCCGCTATGCATCTTTGTGAGGAGCAGGGAAATCTCAGAATTCTCACAGTGGATCACTAATGGCTGGAAGCAGGAAAGTGGAGGAGCTGCTTTACCTCTTGCTGGTTTGAGGGATTCTGGTCCCATAATTCAACTGGGAGGGGGAGGGGCTGTTGTGTTATGGGATCCTTGAATTCCAAAAATCCCATCCCTAGTGGATCCCTGCCCACCTCACATATATTCACTCTTCAAATCCTTTCCCTTTGATGTTCAGGAGTTCTTTTTGCTTTTGAAAGCACGAGTCTGGTAGGATCTGTGCTCTCAATTTGTCTGGTAGGATCCCAGCTATTCACCATTTGCCTTTCTGGGAGCATGGCACCATTTCTTTTCCACATAGACAACCAGGGTTAAGATAGAGCCTGCCAACATCATGAAAGTCAGCCAACAACCGTGGTTAACTTGCAGCTGGGATGAATTTTTTTGGATAGGAATCAAGTATCAAAGAAACGACAATTAAATGCAAAAGTATCTTTATAGAAGCAAGGAGTATGCCATGAGACATTTTGGCTTTCAGTCTTTCCCTTTATGATCAGTGAAGTCTATTAATGTAATCACTCTCTATATAATGCCAGAATGCTGTTGAAGTCCAGCTACTCTCAGAATGTAAATCTACTACTACATAGCCTAGCCCAACATCAGTCAGATTGGAATGCTTACGCTTTAGGATGTTTCTTTGTTCTAATTCTTCAGAAGTAGGCCTCTGACTAAGTCTCCTGCAAGCAAATCAGTAATTACAATTTAAAAGATCAAGCATGAAATCAAAAGAGCCCTTTTCAGTGAACTTATGTGTGTGGGGGGGGGCTTGATTTTCAAATGACTTTTTGAAATTAAACTGATAATAGTCAAGCTTCATAGGTGAGTATACCCTTCTGTAGCATAGCAGGAATGAAATCTCTGGCAGCGGCAGATGACCACTAGTTACAGAAGTCCTACTTTGGCTTTTGGTTGGATGGAACTCACATAGTATAAGATGCAATCACACACAACCCAAAATTTGAAGTAAAAATTCTTCAGTTAGTGATAATCTGCTGGTGGTGGTGATGTCGCTCCTGTCACACAAGGAGAGCTATGGAACAGGATACAAGCCATAAGGCTGGTAAAAGTTGGAAGCCACTTAGCAGACATAATTATTAAAACAGTGTATCCTGGCTTTGGTGTGAAGAGGAATTGGCATTTTGAAATACATGCATATTTAGTGTTCAGTTAGTGTTCCTTCAAAGTAAATTGCTCTCTGATTCATGTCAGGTAACTTCATAATACTGTATAAAGATTGTGTCTATGCAAATGATCAAAGAAATTATCCATTAGTGTGGCTTAAATTATTTTAATTTTATTTTGAGGGGGCATTACATATTTTTCTCTAGGTTTAGTAGAAATGTGGAGTGGAATGTGACAACGATAGTTCCTGCCATTACAGTAGGACCCCTGTATCCATGGGCGATTGGTTCCAGGCTGCCCCGTGGATATGGAAATCCACGGATAAGAGCAAACGGTCTTCTCCAAGGATAACGGGGTCACAACAGCAATAGCGGGGGTGGGGTGGCGGGGATGAAAGTGGTTGCGCATCCTACCCAAGAAGGAGCCACTGAGCGGATAGTTGGAGGAGCCGGGCCACCTCCTCTCCTCGCTGTCTCCTTTACGCACCCAGCCTGCCCAGCTGAGCAAAGGAGGAGGACGAGAGAGGCTGGCCTGGAGCCCTCAGGCCCGAAGTGCCTCCAAGACAGGCAGGCCCACTGTGCTCCTTGCTTGTCTGCTTGCTTGCTTGTGTGGCTGGTTCCTTCGGAAGGCGGGCGGTATAAAAATAAACAAATAAATAAATAAATAAATAAATAAATAAATAAATAAATAAATGCTCTGTGCATGTTGCACAGCTCAGGGTGCGTCTCGCTGCGGGCACTGGCAGTGGAGGCAGATTTGGGATCCGAGAAGAAGCAGTGGCGTTGCTGCCCGGGCCATTCTTCCTATGTTGGGTGGAGGGTGGAGGGGGAGGGGAAAGAGGAGACATTGGGGGCCAAGGATGCTGGGAGCTTTTCTTGTGCTGCTGCTCCTAAGTCCTTAAAGGTGGCTTGCTCGCTCTCCCTGTTTTTTTTTCTACTGCACACACAGAGCCTCGTTACCCAGCCAGACAAGCAGGCAGGCAAATAGGCAAGGAGCACAGCAGGTGGTGGTGGTGGGGAATCGGGCTGGCTTGGAGGCACCTCAGCGCCAAGGGCACAGGGCTGGCCGTCCTCCTCTTTCTCCTCCATTGTCCAGCCAGCCACGTAAACGAAATGGCAAAGAGAGGAGGTGGCCTGGCTCCTTGTCCTCCTGCCTGCCCAGGAAAAATGGGGAGAGAGCGAGACGTAGGAGCAGCAGCACAAGAACAACTCCCAGCATCCTCAGCCCCCCAATGCCCCTCCTCCTCCTCCTCCTCCCCCCGCCTCCACACACCCTCCTCCTCCTCCTCCCCCCCACCTCCATACACGCATTAAGAGCAAAGTTGCTGCTGCTGCTAGGGAGCTGAATCCGCCGCCAGCACCCACGGGGAGATGCACCCTCAGCTACATAGCCTGCACAGAGCCTCTTCACTAGTCAGACAAACAAGCAGGCAAACAATCGGACTGCCTGGTTTGGAGGCACCTTGGGCCCTGGGCTGGCCCTCCTCCTCCTCCTCCTCCTTTTCCTCTGTTCGGCCGCCAGGCTGGGTGCATAAAGCACCTGATGAGGAGAGGAGGTGGCCCAGCAACTCCACCTACCTGCCAAGTGACTCCTTCCCAGGCAGGGCAGCCTCAGCAGCAAGAGGGGCAGGCTTTGCCTTGTTTTTCCTTGAGCCCTTGTGGCCTGCCTGTGGTTTGCCTCTGGCTATCAGTGGGGTGTGTGTGTGTGATAGCAGTGAGGGGCAATCGTGGGGGCACCTCTCACCATCTGCAGATAAGTGAATCCACGGATGGTGAGCCAGCGGATATGGGGGTCCTACTGTACCGTCATATTCATAGAAGGGAATGAAAAGAAAAGTCATCGTATGGAGCTGGTAGCAAGTTTAAAACTCTCTAAAGCATCTCTTGTTTCTCTCCTAGTATTAAGACCTGTCTTCAGGTCAAGGAAAGGGGAAACAACAGCTGTGGCCTGTACCAGCCATGCCTTTGTTTTTGCGCTCCTCCTCTCCCACCCCCACAGCTCCCAGACTTGCTGAGGTTACAACTCCTACCTCACTAGTTTTGTGCCGATCTGATGTCTAATTTCCTGCCTCTCCTCTTCAGATGCTCTAGGCAAGATGTTCTTGTCTTCCAGTTCTTTTTTCGAAGGCCGGTTGCCAAGTTTGATTGCAAGAGTATCTCTACGGCGTATTTTACTTGCTAAAGCGCCTGCGGTGTACGGTGGAGGGGAAAGAAGGCAACGAGAGCAAGGTTTTTAAGTTTGTTCATTTGTGGTCAAGTTTAAACATGTCAGATTCCTTCAAGAATGTTCAAATGCAGCACACAAACTACCTGTATCTTTTTTGCTTTTTTTTTTCCAATTGAGGAATTTCAGTGACTATCTGAAGCAAAAGCGATTCAAAGCCACTTCACGCTCTGAGAACTCTAGAAAGGGATCAACCTGAGAGACAGGTTGTTGTCACCAAAACCACAAACCTTCCCGAGTCCCAATGAAATAATGTGGCACTACCTTTAATCTCTTGTTGTGCGACTGAGTGCTGTTGAGGTCAGTTTCCATATTCCATGCTTTTCTAAAATTGGTTTCTGTTATTTATTTCTTGACTATGTGTATATCCCACTTTTCCTCCAGTGACCTGAAGGCAGCCACATACACTCTTCTTCTCCTCCCCATTTTATCCTCACAGCAGTTCTGTGAGACGCATGAGGCGGGGAATGTAGAGCAGGTCTGAGATTACTCACAGAAGGTTGTGACTACATGTGGATTCCCAAGTCTCAGCCCAACACTTGAACCTTTATATGACATTGGATTGTCATTTTAAGTCTTGACACATAATTTCCAAGCATGTTTTAAATCCCTTTAAGACTGCAAACCTAAACATTTGTTTAGGGATGGGAATCTCTTATTTTTCTAAGTAGCAGCAAATAAAAAAGCAAGATGTTTCTACTATGAAAATGACTAATTGTTGCTTATTTAACCATCTTACTTTCACTGCTTGTATCATCTTCATCTTCATCATCCGTGTAGAGAATAGGCCCATCTGAATCAGAGTCACTCGTGTGATTCTCTTTGCTGCTTTCACTTTCCAGACTATTCAGGGTTTCAGAAAGTTCATCTGTTGGTGCAGGGCTTGCTTGGTTAGGGTCCTCATTTTCTTGGTTCTCTTTGTCAACAGGACTGGATACCCCCCACAAAAGCAAAACAAAACTGCAGTATTAACAGAAGCACTAAAGGTGACTGAGATAACCACCTATGCAGCACTGTCTCATGCAAACTGGCTCTGGAAAGTAATTATCAGTACTTCAAATCTGAAAAAACAGGGAAGGAAAACAAGAAAGTAAAACAGTCTTCCTACATTTTATATCCCATCTGTGCTACACCTCCGAGGGAAAGCATTGTTGTTGTTGTTTTGAAGGGAGCCCTTTTTGGGTCCCAAATAGCATTTATATGACACCTACCAAACTGCATAATTTATTTTGAACATTTAATATGGATTTTCAGTATGGAGAATTTGGATTGATTGATTGACTGCACAGGGAAGCAAAGAACTTCAGAGGAGGAGGGACTCCAGGAGAACTGTAAGAGATGCTCCTTTTCAAAAAGGGATAGTCAGTTCTTTCAATGTTAAATAGCACAGTACGAGACAAAATAGAGAATCTTGGTTTTTGTTTCACTAAACAAGACAAAGGAAAGGTGCATGTAAGAAGCACACATTGCTATCAGACTAGGAACTTTATGAGGGTCACCTCCTTTAGAAATTATCCATGTAAAGAATGTGATGCCTAGAGGTCATTCTGTTTCTACTATGAGCAAAGTTTACATCTCTTTAACAATAAAGAAACATTAGAAATAAACTACTTCCATAGAGGTTTTAAACTGAAGATCTGAAGCCTAGTTGGAAGACTTTCAGATGCAAATTTAAGAATCAAAGCAACCTAACTGGAATCACTACACTAGTAACTTGATGAATATTTTGGTTAAGGGTTTTCTCTGTTGCTCTCTTGCACTCTTTTATTTTAAACTGGCTTGCAACAGCGCTTTCCCCTACCATTTCTGCTTACGGATATGAAAATGCAGTTTAAAATATTGATTAAAGAATAATTTAGCATTTTTTTTCTGGATTTGAAAGTTCAAATCTTAAGCCAAAGTAAAGGAAAAGCTTTCCCAATGAATCCATTATTTCCTTAAGTCTCACTCCATCGTGTCCCTTAATTGCCATAACGAGCCAAGAGCATGCTATCTTACCAGTCTAGGTCTTCTCCCCCAAAGCTGTTGTCTAAGACAGCACTGAACGAAGAGCCTTCACTCTCGGCTTTGCTTTTTCTATGGAGATCTGTAGAATTTGTGCCAGGAACAGACAGACGTATTTCAGTGTTCATTGGCACATCTTGTGTGTCTGAGAAACCAGTGGGACGGCAGCCTGGAGACGGAGAAGGGATGGATGGAGGAAGAGGAGGTGGGACATCAGGAGGAGGGGGAGGAACAATGGTTGTGCTCTGCTGTATTGTTTCTCCAGCTCCAGGAGTCATGTGGATGGGCTCTTCCAGCGTAGAGCTTTCCACCTTTGCTTCTGAGTGGTCTGAGGATATTTTTGAAGCTAAAGAAATGTCCCCATCGGCAGGCTTCCTCGTGCCCACCTGTTTTCCAGGCTTCTTTTTGTCTCTGGGTGTCCCTGTGCCTGGCTTACTTAAAGTTGCCTCTTTAGAGGTTTTAGGGCACGATGATGCAGATGAAGGAGATGATGACTTGGTAACTTGCACTTTTTTAAAAGCAGATGAACTAGCTGAAATGACAAAGTACAAGTTTTGTCATAGCAGAAACATAAAAAAATATTAGCAGTCAGTCAGTCAGTCAGTCAGACACCTTTATTGGCATAAAAAATATTAACATACTTTGGATTTTTATAATGAAATGCATTATCCCATGTGTTAACACTGGAAAACCTGCTACGGCACAAGCAGCGTGTGTTTCACTCATATGTAAGAAGCAAATAAACAAATGTTGCACAAATATGGTTAAACAAACAAAAAAAAGGAATCATCAGATCCTGCACGCACACTCCCTCCCTCCATTCTCCTATCATTAGTATTATTACCTGTCTTCTGCTAGGCTTAAGCTTTTTATTGGCATTGATGTTAGCTGTGGTTAGGACTAACCCCTCAGTCAGCCTCTGTGCCATTTATCTGAAGCACAACCACTTCCTCACATACATGCATTCTGTGGTGTTGTCATAGTGCTGTCAAGTCAAGTCTAACTTTTGGTGACCTTTGTAGGGTTTTCTGGTGACTTTGTAGGGTGCGCGATATTTAAGAAGTGGCTTTACCAGTGCCATCAACCACCCTCCCCCCAGGAGTTTCCATGCTCCAACGAGCATATGAACTCAAGACCCGTAAGACCATTCCACCGCACTGACTCTCATCATGTACAAGGAGAGACTTTTTAGTTTTCCCGAGTCATGTCTGGTTGCATAATTCACATGGAAATAGACCCATCAAGGATCTATTCTACAACATTGTCACCGGAAGAATTGCAGAGTGGATAAAAATAAGTGATTCAACAATTCTAATCAGATTTTTAAATAAAGGCATTTTGATTGTTAACCTGCTTATACTCTTTTTAAAAAAACCTGTGTGGTGTTAGTTCTAAATAAAGAGACAGTATAGGTCAAATATCCCATTATCGAATAGGGGGTTACAAATTCAATATTTCTGTATTATGGGAAATATACTCAGTTTTTGTATGTATGTATGTATGTATGTATGTATGTATGTATGTATGTATGT
>JAHTLZ010000114.1:13864414-13890714 GCA_023846285.1 Phrynocephalus versicolor | reverse complement strand
GTATGTATGTATGTATGTATGTATGTATGTATGTATGTATGTATGTAAAGATTGATTGATTGATTGATTGATTGTGAATATAATCCATTATTAGTTCCTTGATTAAGGACTCAGTTTTATGAGGCTTCTTTGTAGATTAATTAGGTTAACCCTTCTAACTCCTCTCAGAAAAATAAATAAAATGTGTTGTTCTGAAAGGATCCCTGCTTAAGAGCAATAGAGAAAAATGTGAAACAGCAAACCCCAATTGTGACTTAAACTGTGTTTTTTCCTTCAACATTTTAGAATGTTCAAAATTCTTAGATGCCTATCAAAATCTTTACCACTGCTTACAACATATTCATTCAGGGTGTCAATCCTAGTTCTTGTTCCTGAGCCCACAAAGTGAAATCCTTACATCTTTCTCTGAAATTGCACATATTGGCAGGGAACAGAATAGATTCCCTCCTCATACAAACAAACACAAACACACACATCTTAACGGTCTCCTTACTCATGTCCTGAATTGAGAAACATCAGTGAAGAGAGAATTGTTGGAGGTGGAGTCAATCAGAACATGTCCTTGGTGAAAAACACACATTATCTAAAATATTTGTTATGGTTAAAATAACCAAGAGAGCAGAGAGTTACAACAAATCAGAAGTGATTTGACAGCATATGACAGCAATAAAAAACTTCTAATTCCCAGTACATTAGATTCTGAATGGAGCTAAAGTTACCTACCACCTACTCATAGCAAGTTTTCTCATAAATATGTAAAAATCCCTGTGTCTTGAATATTAAGGGGAAAATATGTGAACCACCACTGACACTGGTGCTGATGTAAAACATAGATACAGTATTACTAGGGCCACCAGACAAAAACTGCACTTGATTCTTTAATTATGTTAAGCTTAGTCACAGTTGCTTAGCCACAATTAAAGAGCTGAGGGTTCACCAGCTGCCTGGAGACTAAATGAAGAAGCAATTTTTTTTCATCCTCCACTGATTTGTTACTAAAAAAAATGTCATTTTTAGAAGTCTTATTTCAATGAGAAACTGAAAAAGAAAAAAAGCAGTAAAACAATACATTTTTAAGAACAGTTTCAAAATAATTTTTGTTGAATAATGTAATGGATATGGTATACTCATTCAACCACATCCCTAAAATGTATTCTATACTCTAGAATTCTGAAAAATCATTTCATTTTTGTTAGTTTTGTCATTCTTGTGGTCCTGCATTTTAAAATGAGTGTTTTTCACAAAAAGGATCAGAAATGTTTGCTTTTCTGACAACTCCCCCCCTTAAAGGAACAAACTCAAACTTGGGAGATTGCTTGGTCTATACAAGGCCAAATATTATGATGATGATGATTATGATGATTTTGAATATTTTTACCCCACCTTTCTCCTTGGAAAATGACCCAAGGTGGCTTACAATAATGAGGGATAATATACAGTCCAGAACATTTAAAACATATTCAAATTAAGAACAGGGAACTAGAAGTGCATCTTAGAACATTAAAAGGTAACCCCCCATATACTGTGGTCCTTCTATATTGCGGGACTGTGATATATCAACCCCATCCCTGCCATGCCCAGCACTCCTGCATATTCTCTATCCGTTAATTATGAAGGCAGCTGTAATGTCATGGTATGCATAGCCAATGGGTGTCATCTCTCTGTTCCGATGGACTTGCAGGTGTGGTTGGACGATGGCTCACATATTAACTGTGCTAATGTCCATTAGTTTCTAATGCTTATTACTCTGGTCCAGGGGTCACGATGAGATGAATAATACAGTAATAGACAATGACACTAAGTATAAAACTACCACACCAGTGGGGAGTTAGTAACTGATCACACACATACACAGACATAGAGAGATCCATGACTTTTGACACTGCAAGGAAGCAAAATGCACCATGAACCCAAAGCCGTGAACCTCAGTGCAGATTATATAATAAAGCATGCATTGCGAAACAAGCAACATGGTACTCACCAGCTTCTCGATTCACCCTGAGGCTGGTTGGTTTGGGCGGAGGGGCAGAGGCCTGCTTAGCAGGAGCCTTGCCTCTTTTTTTAGCATGTGGCACTTCATTAGTCTTATGGCTAGTGGTAGCAGTTGTAGCGGGTTTTGGAGGTATGGTTGCTTTTTTAGCTTTAGGCTTAGGTTTAGTAGGTGGTGGAGCATGGGGTGCTGAGGTTTCAGGGCCTTTAGGAAGAGGTTTCTCTATGAATGAGAAAGTGAACAGAAAGCAACTGACAAATGGACAACAACAGGCAATCAGCTGGACAAACAAACAGATACAGTTCTTGGGGCTGCTCTACTGCTTGAGAATCAGGACCAGGAGGGTTTTTTGCTTGTTTGTTTTTTAGTTTGAAAGGAAGATATGCTACCAAATCATCCTATTCCATCTGGTATATCTCCCACAGCCACTGTCTTCAAGTGTCGCAGAACAGATTTTGAAACTCAAAGAAGTAATTTATTCCCGTATTTTATGTAGTCATAGTATTTGTTTATCTTTTTAATGCCCTTCAAGGTTCTCAAACGGATTTACAGTCAATTGAAAACAGTACGTTAATAACAGATCCAAAACATGTTCTAAAAGCCAGTCTTAAAAGACCAAAAGCCCTTTGGAACAATACCACTTTAGCTTCCAGAGGAAGCTCAACAGAACCAGAGTCAGCCTCCCTACTCTTGTGATGAGAGTTGCATTATCAGATCAGGGTGCTGCTACAGAGATAGACCTGGCTTGCGTATTTACCTCAGGGCACAAAGGTGAAACATGTGACAGGGTTTCTACTGATAATATCAGATTCTGGGCAGGTATAGACAGGAGGAGGCAGTCTTTCAGTTTCTCCTTACCCCAAGCCATTTAGGCATTCAGGGTCAACGCCAACACAGAGCATTGCACAATTTAAAGTTATGGATGTATATGAAATGAAGGTAAAATAAAAATGATTACCATGTCAATGCAGTCAATCAATTGTTTGTATTCCCAGTATTGCTGACACAAAGTAGCCTATTTAACTGTGCAGACAATATCATTAAATAAAGCAGTGGATATTTAAAATCTTAAAATTCCAGAATACGCTGTTTTACCAGCATGTACTCAATAAGAATTCCTCTAAAATACAAAGAGATGAAAACCTGCCAGCGTGGTCTTACTACCCTGGTAGAAGAAAAATGAAAGTAATGGGTGTGCCTTGGCACTTGTGTGTCCTGATGTGTAACCTGTGTTGTGGACAAGAAGTTACTGTAAGGACAAAATATGGAGAGACTAAATGGTTTACTATAGGCAACGGTGCCAGACAAGGGAGCATTCTGTCTCCTTATCTGTTTGACATGCATGAAGACGTATCATGAAGGAGTGAAAATTTGTGTGTGTGTGTAAGGGGGGGGAATCAACGATTTAAAATACAAATTACTACCAGAAAGCAGCAATGATTTGAATGAATGAAATTTACCAATTGTTTAAGTCCAAGCATCCATCTAAAAAGATAGGATTTTCAAAATTTGCTGAGTTAAGACCAAGGAACTGCATTATAGAAGGAGCTAGTGAGGCTCTCTCTGTGTCTCTCTTTGTGTGTGTGTGTGTGTGTGTGTGTGTGTGAGTGAGTGAGTGAGAGAGAGAGAGAAAGAGAGAACATACCAGCTAACCCCACAGGAGGTGACAAAAGCATCCAACATGCTAGCCAAGGGGGAAAAAAAGGTTCTTAATCATTAGATATAGAAATTTTGGTCTATTTTCAGGGCTAAGTCAATTTCGTTTCTTGTCATTGCCAACAGGAAAATTTAAGTTTTACAAGATAGGAATCTTTAAGTGTGAATTTTTTGAAAATTTTAAAAAATTCAGTTTTTCCAGAAATTTAAATTTTATATTTATTTAAATGTGTATTTTTTTTAAAAAATGCACAATTGCATCTTGTTGTTTATCAAATAAAGGCCCTATTCATAAGCTTTAAAATGACACCTGTCCCAGGCCTGTAGCCATCACAGGCATCTATTAAATGACATTTAAATTTCTGGTGGCTAGTGAATTTTGGCTTTTTTTTTTTTTTTTTGCTATTTTGAAAATGCAGTACCTCAGAAACGGCTGGACCAAAAAAATCTGGAATTTTTTTTTAACATCTCATGGTAAGTACCCAAAATGAACCAAATCTATGACATGAAGGTTGATTAGAGATGGAATGACCGAACAGGGAAAAGAGGAAGAGCAAATGTTAGATAGATTGGCTCCCTAAAGCACTGATTCCCAACTTTGGGTAACTCAGGTGTTCTTCAGCTACAATTACCAGAAGCCTTCTTCACCATCTTTGTTGGCTGGGGTTTCTGGGAGTTGCAGTCCCCCTGTGTTACTCAAGGATGGAAACCACTGCGCTAAAGGAAGCCACAGGCTTGAGTCTTCAAGAGCTGAATGTTCATCTCTTCTAAAGTGTTCTGTTCAGAACAGGACATTTTGGAGATCACTCATTCATCAGATCACAATGACAGAAAAGAAGAACTTGCTTTTACTAATACTTGTTGGTTGGCTGATACCCCATTATTACCAAAGAAACATTAAGAACTCAGAAAGTATCTGCAAGATGAGAAGCTTAACACAGAATTTACTTTTAAAATGGTTTGCCTGCAATATGTCAATTTTGAAAATTAGTTCACTTTGCACTCAGAGCAGTCTCTCAAGATCTAATTCCTAACATGGATTAATTCAACATCCAACATTCATTATTACATACAGGTCTGTTTAATAGATTTTCCGTCTATAGGATGCCACATGAAGTCCTTGCAAATTTATGTCTCCCTAAGATCAACATGGAAGAGAATTATGGAACACAATCATGAGTAAATAGCGATTCATTACCACTGAAAGCCCTGTCTGGAAGATTTCAAGGCAAGTTTTAATCCTTCATGGTGAGAAAAGATGAGAAATGTGAAGTCTATCAATAGCCAAACAATGTGAGTACACAAACATATCTGCTGCAACACTCCCCTCTAGACCACACCCTCTTATTATTTTTTCTAGCTAATGGCAAACTCTATGTTGCATTTGTTGATCTACGGGGTGCTTTTGATTCAATCAATAGAGAGCTCTTATGGAATAAATTAGCCTCTTGGGGCACTGACCCCCATCTGCTTTTCCTAATCCGTAAATGTCATACCTCAAACTTCTGCCAAGTCCAGACTAGTTGCAGTGGTACCCTATCAGACAGGATTCCAATAATGAAAGGGGTTCACCAGGGCTGCATATTAGCTCCAACTTTATTTAATCTTTTCTTGGCTGATCTGTACCCTCAGCTATCACCATATGAAAAGTCAGCCCCCTTCCCTCAATAATAACCCTCTTCCTTCACTGCTTTATGCCGATGACTCAGTCCTGCTCTCCACTACTAGACCAGGGTTGCGACATCTCATGACAACATTTCAGTCCTACTGTACATGCAAATCAACCTAATGACTTGCAAATCAACTCAGGGAAAACCAAAATATTGATCTTCTCAAAATCCTGGAAACCAGTACCCTGGAACATTGACAACAGTCCTATTGAACAAGTCCTTTAAATACCTGGGAATAACTTTCCACCACTGACTTAACTGGTCTCCCCACAGAAACTTGGCTATCTCATCAACAACATCCCATTTAAATACAGTGGCCCACTTCTATTACAATAGGGACAATCAGTATATCCCTGCAGCCCTAAAAATCGTACAGGTAAAGACCATAAGCCAATTTCTCTATGGAGTACCAAAGAGGATCAAGGCTGTGACTGAAAAAGTAGACCTGGTGATGGCCTCCTTCCTGAGGTGTATACTCGGTGTTCCAAATACGACCAAAATATCTACCATGGCCCTAGAACTGGGCATTTACTTACCCTCGACTACAGCATGGCTTTTAGCCTTTAAATACTGTCTAAACCTCCATTACAATTCTTGTTCTGACTCCTTATTGTCCAACCTCCTGAAAGACCCCTTTACCCCCTCTTGGGTTACCTTTTTTGCTACCAAACTCCGAAATATAGGTTTCTCCTTAGATTCCTTTGCTGACATCGACTTTAACAGAGCTCACTCAATCACAGAGTCAAGCTTATGGGAAGAAGAAACACAATCACTTACTTCCATCCTCAACCGTGTTTGCTCCCCATGCTACTTCACTTTACCCTCTGTGTGTGGGAACAATTTATGTTACTTCTACAAACTAGTAAACCCCATCAAGAGCCGTGCATTCATGCTAGCAAGACTTAACATCTTCCCCTCCTCAGTCCTGTCTGGAAGATACCAAAGCCTACCCCTTTCATATAGGATCTGTAAACGTTGCCATAATGAACCCAATACGGTTGCCCACATCCTGTGCCACTGCCTGGCTTATAGTAAGCTACATAAACATTTCCTTGGCCAAATATTACTCGAGGTCCCTGGCCCCCCTGAAGGACATGCGGGCCTTCTTCTTGAGGACACTTCTGAATCAATCACCACCCGGGTGGCTGGTTACCTTGTTGCTGTTTTAAAAAGCTATCCCCTGTGAATTACACTGAGGTTTCCAAGGTGGGACATATTTTAAATGTGGTGTTGTTTTGTCTGTTTTTATTTATTTGTATTTATATCTCCTTTAAATGCCATTAAAGGTTTATGAAATGAATGTGTGATCTAAGTGAAAAAAGAACCACCTCCTCTTTCATCATAACGTCTCTATCATATGATAGGCCACATGCCTCCTAATATCTTATAGAGACTATTCTTCCTGTATAAGAAATAATGGAACACTCTGTTCCTGCATTTGTCAAGCTGATGCCTCTGAGAAACCCACAAGGGGTACAGGAGAACTAAAGCACCTTTCTAAGCATGTCCCCAACAATACATACAGTATTGAGAAACACACTGCCTGCAAAGCTCGAGGAAGTATAATGATAGCCTTGTCCACAAATCCATCTACTCCCCTATTTTCTGGCCATTGTTACATTTTGTAATAATGAATTCCATAGCTGTGGTTAACAAGGTACTTTCTTTGTTCTGATAAAAACTTTAGAATATTTTTTTAAAAATCAAATCAAACAGGCAATTTCTGGGAAGCCCACAATGGATCCATTAAACTTCCCTTGAAGGGCAGGCTTTTGGTTTGTGGGATCCACTTTGATTTCCTTGGCATTTCACATTTTCTGTTAATAAGAGGCAACTGAAAATAAGTGGGGTGGGGGGGACACAATGACGCCAAATATCACAAGCCTTCGATTAAAAGAGCCTGTCAACAGAAGATGGAAAAGTAACCACCAACTGTCACAAGTTAACAAGTGATGACTTGTTAACTTGTGGTAATTCACTCCTGCAGTTTGCAACACTTCACTCATGTTGGACATAACTACTGTGTTTCCCCGAAAATAAGGCAGTGTCTTATATTAATTTTTGCTCCCAAAGATGTGCTAGGTCTTATTTTCAGGGGATGTCTTATTTTTTCCATGAAGAAGAATATGGTACACATTTATTGTTATCTTATTATCGGGAAGGCCTTATTTTCAGGGGGAATGCCTTATTTTTCAGCAAGAGGCAAAACTGTAAGTAGGTCTTATTTTCGGGGGATGTCTTATTTTCAGGGGCACAGGGTAGCCAATACAGTTCTAACCTCTCTAAAAGGGTTATTTAAAGCCAGGGCTGGTGCGTCCATTAAGGTGAACTAGGCAGTTGCCTAGGGCGCCAAAATGGAGAGGAGGCGCTGGCCAGCCTGCTGCCACCCGCCGCCCCCCTGCTGCTGGCCACCGCTGTCCGTTCCCCCTCCGCCTGTGGCCGTCTGCCCGCTGTCCACCCGCACCCATCGCCGCCCACCCCCCGTGCCCGTCGCCATCCCCCATCATCCGCCACCCCCGCCCCACCCCCCACCCCTCGCCTAGGGTGCAAAAAAACCTAGCACCGGCCCTGTTTAAAGCTCCTATTTGCCATGCTGGAGGAAACATGCAGAAATGTTACTTGGCTGCTCTGATCAAAATTTGACCCCTCCCCCCTGTAGCTTTTTAAATATAATCTGAGATGAGGAATTCATCACAGATTATGTTGGTTGGCACTAGGTCATAATGAAAAATAATTCTATTAACTGCTATAAACCATGATATCAAAATAGAGCTTCCAGGTTCAGGTCAGTATGCCACTGAATGGGAGCTGCTGCGAAATAACAATGAAAGGAGACTCTTATGTCCTGCCCATGGGCCTCTGAAGGGCAGGTATTTAACCACAATGGGAATCGGAGCGCTGGGCAAAAAGGGCCTTTTGGCAAAATCCAGAAATGCATTTATATACCTCTCCTCAAAAATTAAAGAAATAACCAAGTGACAACATGCACAGGATTCTGAGACTGTTTATGGAACAGCAACGTCATTTCATCATTTAATTTATGAATTGTATATATTCTATTTTTGTAGTACTCAACAGCTTCAGATACTACATTCAGGATTTTGTACTGAAAGGGCAGAAATACGTTTAAGAAAAATATCTGTATGCATGAAAGAAACTGATAGTGATAAAAGAACTCGAAGGGAGTCGATCTGGTCAACATTTTAATTTATTCATTAATAAGAATGACTGTTTAGATAGGAATAGACATGTAAATGTCTATTCCTATCTAAACAGTCATTCTTATTGTGGTCTTGCTTCTTACAGAACCAATGTTTCTGTTCAATACTTTGTTAAATTCTGAGTCCTTTTCATAATAGTGCACACAGTTTATTTCAAGTGGCCTGTTAGTATTCTTAAATAAGAAATGGATCCAAATGATTGCATGTCAAATTACCTTTCTTATCCTCTTTTCTCTCCTCTGGAACTGGTATTTTTGATGATATGGAATTATTGTCCTCTGTAGTCCTTGGAACATTTTCTTCTTGTATAGCTTCTTCAGTGATTACTACTGTATGGCCATTTGAGATTTCATAATTTACTGTTATGCCTCCATCTGAGATTAAACAGACAGAAAACTAAGTCATTCACTAATTTTGACAGTGCAGTTAACAGACTCCCCATCAGCAGGCTTCTGTATTCTGTAGCAAAACATTTGAGGCATAACAAACATGTTGAATGAGAGCATATACAAGTGAAACTTGAAAAATTAGAATATCGTGCAAATGTTCATTTATTTCAGTAAGTCAACTCAAAAGGTGAAACTGATATATGAGATAGACTCATTACATTCTAAGCAAGATATGTAAAGCCTTACTTTGGTATAATTGTGATGATTATGGCGTACAGCTTAAGAAAAACCCAAATTCACAATCTCAGAAAATTAGAATAATGTCAAAAGGTTCCCTATTGACAGTAGTACATCAAGAGCCACCAGAGACAGACGTATCCTGGACATGGGCTTCAAATGTTATATTCCTCTTATCAAGCCACTCCTGAACAACAAACAGCACCAGAAGTGTCTTACCTGGGCTACGGGGGGGGGGGGGGATACTGGTCTGTTGCTCAGAGGTCCAGAGTCCTCTTTTCTGATGAGATCAACTTTTGCATCTCATTTGGGAACCAAAGGACCTAGAGTCTGGAGGAAGAATGGAAAGGCACACAATGCACAATGCTTAAAGTCCAGTGTGAACTTTCCATAGTCTCTGTTGATTTGGGGAACCATGTCATCTGCTGGTGTTGTTCCACTGTGCTTCGTTACATCCAGGGTCAATGCAGCTGTCAACCAGGAGATTTTGGAGCACTTCATGCTTCCTTCAACAGACGAGCTATATGGGGATGCTGAGTATATATGCATGCTTTGACTTCAGAGGTCCAATATTGTTCTATTTCCAATCCTTGTGTTATTGATGTCATGTAATATTCTAATTTTCTGAGATTGTGAATTTTGGGTTTTCATAAGCTATACGCCATAATCATTACAATTATACCAAAGTAAGGCTTGACATAGCTCACTTAGCATGTAATGAGTCTATCTCATATATTCATTTCACCTTTTGAGTTGACTAATTGAAATAAATGAACATTTGCACAATATTCTAATTTTTCGGGTTTTACCTGTATATACTGTATAATGATGGAAGGACAGGGCTTCGCTCAAAATATATCCTATCAGACCCAATTTGCCTCTGGGTTGTTGTCTGCTTCTGAACCAGGCGACAAGTATCTAGCTAGCAAAAAGAGGTCATCTAACAAAAATACAAAAAAAAAAGGAAATTAAATCACATGTAAGTAAATACTTACTTGATGCCCATAGACTGCCCATGAAGCTACTCAAGAGATGCTCAACTCGAGAAATTGAATCAGAAATGTTTTAAGAGGAGATATGATCAAATAACTCTTGAGTTTTAGACCTGCTGTAACAAAAATATTGGGTGCCCCTCAGTAGTAATCTCCACATCCTCAAAACACTCCCATTCGGCAAATAATTCTGAGGAACATTCTGAGCCAAAAGTGCCTGTCCCAAATCCAGAGGGTTGCACAGAGTCGTGTGCTTCCTGACCAGCATCTGGAGTTCCTCTAATCATTCCCAGGCCCAAAACTGGAAATGGCTGCCAGGCAGGAGTATCAGGCTCCCGGGACATGAAGTTACTCAGAAGGAAAGCAAAGCACATGTGAGCACCTGGTCAGAGCAGGGCCTAACAGAGCACTGGAGTGGAGCCTGCAGCTCTTCTATAATATCTCAGTTTAAGATCAGTCACTTTTGAAAAATCAGCTCCCTTCCAGCTATTCTGAATAGGGAAAAGGGATAAAAGAAAGAAACACGTGTTTCCATATTTCTAGTACTCTGCAAATCAAGAATACTTGCCTCACCACTACACTTATTATTCAATGCTAAGTTCTGCAAGTTTAAATAAGGACTAGGCAGAATCCAGCTGGTTTCACTGGAAGACTATTTAATGACATCCAAGGTTATCCCATCAAAATGTATAGGTTTTTAGCATTGATTCAAGGATGGATATGCTTTACATTAAAAATAAATGGACTGCTTTTACAATTTAAATTTAAAGATGTTTTAAAATTTAAATCATAATTTAAATCAGTTTGATGTAAAAAGTATCACTGATTTTTATCCACCTAGCATCTAGTATGCTGTTGAGTCAGCAGGTAGTTATGATTACCCAGGCATTAATTGTCCTAATCTATAACAAAAATTTACATTTTCTATGACAGATACCTAGTTTGAAGGAAACCAGGGAAGTTTTATCAAACTGGGATTGCTATGTCAAAACTAATTCTAGTGGGCTGCATGTCTATACTCACATCTTAACATGAATTTAAAGCAAGTCTAATTAATTAATTAAGTCACCCATCAACAAGATACTAGCCAGTCAGCCAAACCAACCTGTTTGGCTTGAAGTGCCTTACTGCAGAACAAGTTCCTATAAATCAACTTAAACAATTTGGTTCCATTTTAACAACATTACTGTGTGACTTCCACTGCCCAGAAATATCCTAAGCTTTAATTTCCACATTAATACATCCTCAAAAATCTTTTGTGCTTTTTGTCATCATGTTTAAAGCATTTTGGTATTCAGCAAAAAAAGCTTGGGGTGTAAAGATAATTCCACTTTTCAAAACACCCTCTGGATCTTTTGTTGGCATAAAAACTATTTGGTGGATGGGGCATTTCTCCTGTTTAATATCATTAATTTAGTATTCTCTGTACGTAACAGGGGAAAGGTAAGGCTGTGGTCCTTTTAAGACTTTTACGTCTCATCTCTTCAGAAACTGGCAAGTTGTTTCAATCGGCAGCATTTAACACATACAAGTGACTGACTACCAAGGAGGAAAAAGAAAAATTGGCCAGATGAAGAGCAAACTTCAGTTAGGCTTTTTACCAGGTCCATTTATAAATGCCAAATGCAACATACAAAATATTTGTGGCCATCCTTTCGGGAATGCCAACCAGTCCTTTAAACTAATTTCACCTCCATATCTGCACAAAACAGCAGCTCAGCTGAACAAGGAATGAGTCACTCAGCCCTTTTGATAATGGTAGACCCTTCCATTCAACATGACAACCTGCATTGTGTATATAAATAAATTCTGTCACGGACACATAGTTATTCAGGCTACTCTCCCAAACAGTCAACAACAGAAGACTGAAATGCAGTCTGTGCTTCTCAAAAGACATTCAGGCAAGTCTTTTTTCACAAAGATGTTTGTGTGCAGCCTGTTACCCTGGCTAGGGAGACTATGTCTCTGCTAATTGTAGCAATGCACTCTGGTCTTTCGGGAGGCAGGGTGGGGGGAGAGTACAGCCCTGAAATCCTGTCAAAGTGTCATAGAGACTGTCATAAAGTAGATGCAGTGGTGAGCGTCTATTCACTTTGAAGGCCAGTCCAATCACAAAACCACATGCATTTCAACCTCTCCAGTGCCCAAGCATAATGAGCTGCAGGTTTTTTCTCTTTCCATCTTTCTTACTTTCAGAGAATTCTTGTAGATGGAAGAGAAGCAGCTACTGGCCTCCAGCTGCCCCACCCTCATCTTCACCATTCTGAAGAGGGGACAGCAGGAGAACAGCTATAATTTTGGCAAGGGACCTTGGCAGGTACCCAAAGAGGTCTTTGCTAAGCCTTTTCACCCATCCCAGTACAAAGGGCAGCATCCATCGACCATGGAAACAGCATCACGGCAACAATGCTCACCATTTAAACAGCAACACTTAAAGAAAGTTAACTTATATTGATTATCACCTTGCTCAATTATTTCTTTCAGGACACCCCTTCTTATTAGTTCTTCTCTGCTTTGCCTCATTGATATTTTTCTTTCCAGCACTTAAAAGAAAAAGAGAGAGAGAGAAAAATCAGACTCTTGTTCAATAAATATAACTGACAAGGGCCAGAACAAGTAATAAAGATTAAAAGCAAAACAAGCTCCACTGCTGTCTTTCAGAATTTTTAAACAAGTTGTAAAGACATCATTGCATAGAACAACTATCTATGGAAGAGAGTTGTCATTAAGTAAGTTCACTATTATGCATTTACAGATTCTCTGTCAAGCAGTGTAATCTACATTTGTACATGACACTGAAATATTTTTTAATCTAGTTCTTGGAAACTAAAACAAGAATACACAGTTGCACAATTTACAGTCTGACACATTAGGAAATTCCCTGTAAAGAAGTTACAATTTGTGAGTCAAGTACTTTAGTAAAGTACCATGCCATGATGACTATACAAGGCAGATCCTGGAATCGGGGTTTCTGACTTATTTTCAAACTCCTTTCATGAGTTTCAGGGCCTCAAGACTCATTTGAGATGGATATGTTCCTTAACTTATTTCTTACTGTAACACCCCAGAATGTGAAATATATAACCTTCTGTACATTTCTACGTTATAGTTTCCAATAACACTACCACCACCCAACATATTTTTTTTAAAAAAATGAACCTACTTCTGCTGACTGAGATACTAATAATTGTACAGGAAGTTTGTATATTATTATTCAAGGGTCCCACATGATGTGCTGCCTAGATGCCCAAAGCACATCCGATCTCGCCTGATTTCGGAAACTAAGCAGGGTCGGCCCTGGTTAGTACTTGGATGGGAGACCACCAGGGGATACCAGGTGCTGTAGGTGCCTGGAGTAGGAACTGGCACCCACTCCAGTATTCCTGCCAAGAAAACTCCATGGTCACGGGGTCACGAAGAGTTGGTCATGACTGTAACGACACAACACACACACATTACATAAGTATGTAGAACATTGCATATCACAAATGCAATGCTCCCTATGATCACCTTGCTCACAAAAGAAAGGGAATCACAGAGAACATTAACCTTGCTATAAATTATGTTGCAGTACACAAATGATACACCCCAAATCTCAAATTTTGCTCCAGTTCACATCTCAAGACTAGAATACTGATTCTACATCTTGGCAAATGTGGTCTGATGTTTTACGCCCAAATGAAAACTTTTTACAGGAAAAAAAAACGGAACAGGATTTAGTCTCACAATTGCCATATAATGCCTACACACAGACACAAAAGCCATATCAATATATTTTTAAAATTATCAGACAAGATGCATCCAGTGGTTGTCTCTTCATAGTCTTAATTTTTCCTCTCCTTCTCCCTCTCCTTCCACCTAGCCAGGCACTTGAGAAAAGAGTGAAATCAGTAGTAATAGGAAGCTTTACTTCTGATTAGACCTGACCTTCTCTGCAAGCATGGGAGAAGAAGCATCTGGTACATAAATGATATTCCTGGGATTTTCCTGTTTCAATATTGAAACAACAGTTAATTCTCAGTAGGAAATAAGATGAAAAATTTCAACAGACGGAGCTTCCGTGCTCTATCTTGCCACCTCAATACTTGCTGTCAAAATCTCAAATCTGTAAACTACCATAGTTAAAAGATATTTTAAATAAGTCCCTATCCATTTATGAAACTGTCTTATTCTGAGTCAGGCCACTGGTCCATTTTGTTTAACAAGTAGCCAGAGCAAACTGAATTTAACTACAACCAGTGCCAACAACTCTTCAAAAGAGATGAATATGAAGTTGAGAAGCAGAAAAATAGGATCATTGACCCCAATACTTGCTGCCAGTACAATACTTGGCAACAGTACATATTAAAAGGATCTGGAAGTTTTAGCAGGTCCTAAGCTGAACACGAGTCAACAGGATGGTTTGGTGACAAAAATCAAATGCAGTTCTAGGCTGTAGCCATAGACACACGGTGTCCAGATCAAAGGAAGGGACAGTACAACTTTATTCTGTTTTAGTCATACCTTAGCTGGAATACCATGTCCAGATCTGGGTACCACAAGAAGGATATCTGGAAGCTGAAATATGTCTAGGTTACAAGATGATGAAGGAATAATTGAAGAGAAAAAGACCAACAGGTGATATGATAGCCATCTTCAAGTTTTTGAATGGCTCCAGTGAAACAAATGGAACAAACTTGTATCATATGGCTCCAGAGAACATGACATGAATGGATAAATTCAAATTACAAGAAAGCAAAATTGACTAAATATTAGGAAGAACTTCCAGATGGGAAAGCCTGACTGTGAAATTATCTGTCTCAGAAGATTGACCATCTCACCTTTACTGGAAGGTTACAAATACAGGTAGGATAGCTTTCTGTCAGGGATGCTTCAGCTGTGATCTCCTACGCCGGCACGTGTTCAAAGAGGACATCATGGGATCCTTTCCATGTTGTAATTCTATGATTACGCAATGCTGCACTCACTGGCAGAGGTACCCCAGAATCTGTCCTTTGCCGTTTTATATTTTAAAACCAGAGACTTCAAAATCAAAAACTCTCCTCATGCAAAGCATGTATTCTGTCACTGAAAAATGGGCAGGTGAGACACACTTTCAGGAGAAAAAAAACCCTAATGTACAGTACTTTGTTCTCTTGTTTACTTCTACAACGTTCTACTTATGTATCAGATTTAAATGCCATAATATTTTAGTTTCTGCCTCATCACCTTCGGACATCTTGGGATATTTCTACATCTTTCTCTCACAGGTAGACTCAGAAAGGCCCACCCTATTTAGGGTCAGTTTAATTATAAAGCATAAGGATTAACATCATAAGGAGGACCATCCCAGCTTTTCTCACACATTGTCCAGAACTATATAAACAAAAACCCAGTGACCTACACTCAAGGAATTTAGGGTGTATCTCTCACAGACTTTTTTTTAGTCATAAAGATAATTTGACATATCAAAACAGTATGTTACTGTTATACTACAGCAATGAATTTGACAGATGTCACCTACTTCAAGAACATAATGTAAGACAAGTTGCTTTAAGCAAATTTGGGGGGATCTAGATAAAAGAATAACAAGCTGATTCATTTTAAATAATGGTTTCCCCCCCAAAAATATTTCATAAAATCTCATGCCTGCTCTTTAATTAGTGGGCAAGTGTAATTATTTGGTACAGTCTAATGCAACTGAATACTATGACTGACTTGCTGTTTTTATGTGCAACAGCTGTAACCAGTATTGTTGACCTATGCTGTGGCATTTACCCCTTGGTGATGAATAATTCATGCTATTGAAAAGTGAGGATTTTGAGACTCGCTGGGTAGTAGATACTAAGAAGTATAGCTTAATGGGCTGGAACACTGGGCATTGGAACAGCAAAACAAATCCCTATGGTACCTCCTGGCAACAACAATGTGGCTGATGGCATTATGTGCCCTGCCACCTATGAGGTTTTGGGGAAGACGCACAGTCCCAAAGTATGAGCAAAAGGAAGGGTCCGTAAACCACTTCTGAGTAGTACATACCTTTAAAGAAATCCTTGCAGGATGGCAGTAAGGGCGCTTTTGTGTGTGTGTGTGTTGCGTCATTACAGTCGTGACCGACTCTTCGTGATCCCATGTCCATGGAGTTTTCTTGGCAGGAATACTGGAGTGGTTTGCCAGTTCCTACTCCAGGCACCTACAGCACCTGGTATTCCTTGGTGGTCTCCCATCCAAGTACTAACCAGGGCCAACCCTGCTTAGCTTCCGAAATCAAGTGAGATCGGATGTGCGCTTTTACACGACCCCTAAAATCCGAGGCAAAGGGCTCCCAGATGCGGAGCTTAAAATTGTTTTCCCACCAGCTCCGGACTTAAAAAAAAATTAAGTACGACCACGCTCACCTAAGCGCATCCCAGCACATTTTCCAAGTACCTGGTCTCCGAAGGTGAAAAATTTCTTATGCGGATTGCAAAGCAGTGTGTGCCAGGCTCTCCTCGCCTTTTTTTTGGGTTTTTTTTTTTTTTTTTGCTCCCTGCCCCTTTAAGAGACTGGAATGCTTCCCGGGGTGGCTCCGGACGGCAGAGCCTGCATTCTTTTCTCCCTTTTTTTCTCCCTTCCCTCATGCAGACAGGAGCAAGGGAGTGCGGAGGGGTGGGAACACAGCAATAGGAGCAAACCCCCAAGATCTCTGATCTGAATTTAAGTTGCCAGCAGATCTTAGGGGTCGTGTAAAAGCGCCCCAACTCAGAGTTGACTTGATAGGACAGAATTATTATTACTGGGTGTTAGCTCACCTCATATAAAAGGAAGATGGGCAACCTTCTTATCCCATTCACTAAAAGCTAATCTGTCTGCATGGAACTATATTGGTCAGGTTACCAGGAAGCAGAATTCCTCTGCTCATTCCTATGGGATGCCTACAATTTCACTTCTGTATCACCACAACAGCTCATCACTGGTCTAACCTTTCCCTGGAAGAGGAGTGATTCCCTGTAATGTTGTTAAGCTCTTTCCTACTTACTGCATGGTATATTATTGATAGAGAAACCAAATCATGGTAACTGAACCAGTAAAATGGCTAACAGAGAGAAATGTAGAGCCTTGCATCTAGGCAGAAAAAATGAATTTCATAGATATAGGGTGGGAGACACCTAGCTGGATAATAGTACATATGAATGGGATCTGGGAGTCTGGATGGACCACAAATTGAACCCGAGTCAGCAGTGTGATATGGTGGCCAAGAAAGCCAATGCAATTCTTGGTTGCATCAACAAAAGCATAGTGTCTAGAAAGGAAGTGACACTGCCACTCTATTCTGCTCTGGTCAGATCCCACCTGGAGTACTGTGTTCAGTTATGCGTACCTCAATTTAAAAAGGAAGTTGACAACTTTGAACGGATCCAGAGGAGGGTGACCAGGATGGTTAAAAATATGAAAGAAATGTCTTATGAGGAGCGGCTTAGGGAGCTAGGAATGTTTAGTTTTACAAAAAGAAGGTTGAGAGGGGATATGATAGCCATGTTTAAATATCTGAAAGGATATCATATCGAGGAGGGGACAGGTTTGTTTTCCATGGCTTCAGGGACTAGGACTCAGAGCAATGGTTTCAAACTACAGGAAAAGAGATTCCATTTGAACATTAGGAAGAACTTCCTGACAGTTAGAGCTGTTCAGCAGTGGAATACAGTATGCTGCCACAGAGGATGGTGGTCTCCTTCTTTGGAGGTTTTTGAGCAGAGGCTGGATGACCATCTGTCAGGAGTACTTTGATGGGGGTTCCTGCATGGCAGGGGGTTGGACTGGATGGCCCCTGAGGTCTCTTCCAAATCTATGATTCTATAATCCTATGAAGTGTCTGGCTTCTGCTATAATGACCTAAGAAGAAATGGGAGATGCAACACTTTATAAGAAGATCAAGGACTACATGTAGGACACAGGATGCCCACTGACGCAGAAGAACAACATGAGGAGACACATGCACTAATCTGGCCGTGAATGTACCTAAGTGCATGGGTCATTCCCACGGCAAAGCATTTTTAAAAGAAAACATATGCCTAGGTTTAGAATTGTTCTATTCAGAACATTTCCACGCCTCCAGAACTCCTAGTTCAAGAAGGACTTTCTTTGACAGGTCTATAGAATTCTCATATTCAGTCACACAAACTCCATCCTCTCATCCACACCGCTGTCACTGCACCGCATGTGCTCAACAGAAGTAAATAAATAAATAAATAAATAAATAATACAGTATTAGAACTGCAGAGCTAGAAAGGACTTCATGGAGCATCAAGTCCAGCTCCTGTCACCTATCCAGCAGTTATACTGCTCACCTTTCTGTTCAAACTACTAATAATTATAATTAGGAGTCAACAAGTTAACTAACTTAATGTAATCCTTTCCAGGGTTTCCCCAAGTAAAGAGTACTCAGAAACAATTCCCTTGTTCTGGCAGTAACATGGAATCTCAAAGCAAAGACATTTAGAATCTTTTCAGAAGCCTGATCATTACTTCAAAACTAGAATTGACAAATTGA
The DNA here is from genome assembly GCA_023846285.1 of Phrynocephalus versicolor. Classification (NCBI taxonomy): domain Eukaryota; kingdom Metazoa; phylum Chordata; class Lepidosauria; order Squamata; family Agamidae; genus Phrynocephalus; species Phrynocephalus versicolor. The sequence continues at coordinate 13,872,050 of JAHTLZ010000114.1, read as the reverse complement.
GAGAATTTCTGGATTTAATAGATACAAGACATGACAGGCAACCGCTTTTAAGATGCCTGAATAACTTAGTGATTTAGGCACCTGGCTGAGAATTCAATTCTGCAACCAGGTGCTTAACTCACTAGGTTTTCCAGCCAGATTAAAAGCATAACCTATTCTGTTTCTTATCTGTTTAATCTAGAGATTTCCTAATTAGTCTACTCTGGTTTTAAAGTAACAATCCAGAGTTGCCAACCTCTCTGCTTTGGTGTTCCTAACACAACACCTAGAAAATCTCTATTTAGCTTTGTGGTCTTCTGAATTATAACATTCAATATTATCAGAACCAGATGTGGCTTTTCACCCACACCCACATAGTTGCACTATACATCTTTGAATGAACATTTGTTTTATTCCAGGACATAAAATTGTTAATTTTCTTCCTTTTCTGAAAGCAGAAGGGAGAGCGTCCAGGATGCTTTTGTAAGGTTGTTCTTTGGGGAGGAAGGAACTACTTTGTGCTAGAATTTGAGTTCCTGGTAGTATGGATATCAAGATATAAAACAGAGAAAATATGGTACAGAAGATAAAAATTCCATCCATAATTCACACATCAGCAGAAGCTATTTCCATATAAGGTGGTCAGATGAGCAGCATCCCATTTCTGGGCCAAAACCGGAAACCAGAGGACATAGACTTACAACAGGGGTGGAGAACCTTCAGCACTCCAGATGTTTTGGACCGCAACTCCTGTAGTCCTTTATCACTGTCAAAATAGACTAAGAATTCTTGGAGTTGCGGTCCAAAACATCTGGAGGGCTGAAGGTTCCCCAACACTGTTGTAGGCTGTGTGATATTTAAGAAGTGGCTTTACCAGTGCCACCAAGCCCCCTTCTGTCCCACCTTACAACATGACACAAATATAGGTGGGACAGAGAGCTGGAAGTGCTTCTGGGCCTACGGATTGTGGAATTTAGGTAAACAGCCTCAAAACAATAAATACCCGAGCAACCAAATAGTAGAGCACAACCACAGGTAGAGGGCACAGGTAGAGGGCTCCACTTTTCAAATCAGGCAGGAAACAAACTGGACAGAGGAACTGCAACAGCTGTTTCCATTCATTTTATGCCTTACATGTTGTATGTTTGCCAGGTATGGATTATTTTTCCAGGCTCCAACAGGCAAGTTGAGCTTGCAGAAAATTCACTTCTAGCCCGTGGAAAGTCTGTTTGTCAGATCTTGGGCAACATGGAAGGTTCACAAGGCCCAATGCTGCTGCTCCATTCCGCCCTTGCTTCAACACCACACAGTGGACGTAGGGTCTCTCCTCTTCCCTCCTTACTTGTGTGTGTGTGTGTGTGTGTGTGTGTGTGTGAACTTCAGGGACATACAATGCACATACAAACAGTTTCATGACAAGCCAGTGAACCCAGCTACCAGCCAAGAATGGATGAATATGAGTGCACACAAAAATCAGGCTTTCCTTTCTTCCTATGCCACTTGCCCTGACATGTGTCTACCCAGGCGTCCAATCACCTGGAGACCCAGAGAAGCAGGGCAAGCTCAGCTGGTGCCTGCCAATCTGGCAACATTATTTCCATATCTAATAACCCACCTTTTCAACTGTTTATTCAACTCATGAAACAATATGATAAATGTAATACACAGGAGTGTGCTATGTACTTTCAAATTACAGAAAACAAAATAAAAACAAAAATTACCACTGAAGATTTGCAATTTGTAAAGGAGTAATGGGAGACAGGAATCTGATGATTAAGCCTTTCCCAACCAGGACTGACCCCTTGAGCTGCTCGCCTACCAGAGGTGGCCTCATCTGCAGAAAATCATATGTCTTGCTTAGGTCTATTTGTCATTTGTGAAATCCATTACAAATCACTTCCATGCCCAAATGTCAGACCAAGTTCTTAAGACATAAATTATTGTCTACACCATCTAGATGGGACAGTTCCTGTCTTTTATCTTCAAGGCTGGAAGTTCTGGACTCTTTTAGGAGGTCAGATCTTAACACTGGAAAGTAGGGGCCCACTTCAAGCCAAATATTTTTTTACTGATCTGTGCAGAAAGGAGCAGGGGTGGGTGACTGAGAACCTGCAAAATAAATGGAACCTGCTGGGGGGGGGGGTGGAATCTGCAAATGTTGTCCAGGAATGTCCTCTGCTTACACATTTAACTCCATGTCTTCAACAGAGCACCCAACGGCAAGCTATCAGAAAGTAGGGAATAGACGGACCCCAACACAGAAAAGAGATATCCTTACAATATGCAACAGAGGTTAACTATATGATTTTCTTATTTGGAGCCAATATATTCTACAAACAAATCAAATAATACCTCCTTCCAGACTTTAACAAAAGCAAAAACAAAAAAGCCAAAGAATCATACCTGCTGATGTTTCAAGAAATTTTTCACTCGTCTTCTTTTTTCGCCACTTCCAGGGTTTGAAGATTTTACCAATAGTAGAAAATTTGCCCTTCCTCTTGAAAGGAGGAGTTCGGGAACCTGGGGCTGGTCCATCTGCATTTGCAACTGATGCCTTGTCTATCCCATCAACTATGTAAATAAGAAATATATATATATATAGCTCAGCACACTGTCACTGAAAATTGTGTTAAAGTAAAATATCTAGTTCTAAATTCAAAACACTTGGGTTTGAAGGGGTAAAGATATCACATTCCACAGTTTGTTGCTATGTACACTGACACTTTTAAAGGGAGAAAAGAAGCCCAGTTCAGCAAGAAAAAGAATGTTAATACGTGTATCACGTACCTAAAAGCAAGAAGAAAATGGTACCTTCTGGCATAAGCAGTAAAACACATGTTCAAGAAACATTTTGAAGGACTTAATTTTACTTTCCCCCCCTACAAATACTAACATCAAACCCTTTGGAGTCAAAACAGCTGCTGAGGGTAGTTCAAAATTGCTGAAAGTATCACGGGCACCTTGCATAATGGCTGTTGTCTGGGTTTTTTTTAAAGCTGAGACACAGTAAGCACCGGAACAGCCTGATTTTTCGAGACCTGCTGAATTGCACGTGCACACACACTCACACAATCCAAAGATAAAGGTTGAGACAAAAGACAGACAACCCATTCAAAGCAAGGTGATTGCCATTAAAAACCCAAATAGATTCTGCTAGAAATAAATGTTCCAAAATCAGTTTCCAACTCCAGAATTACTTCATGCTCCATTATTGCACATACCCTCTGAAAAGAATCCAGAAAACTTTTGTGCATGGGATCTATTCTTGAGTCTTGTCATTTTTTTCCTGAGTTGTCTCCACTAAACATGCAATTTGTGTTGTTGTCGTCGTCATCATTTTCATCATCAACTGAAACAACTGCTGCAGTCTCTATCATGTGTAACCCATGAATTTGGATGATCTATTTGCTTTTCTGATCACATCACTCTTCCTTCCTTCAAGTACACAATGCTCTCTCTCTCACACACACACTTCTATCTAATGCTCCAAATCATGGGTGATTCAGACATCCTCTTTACTAGAAAGGAAAACAGAAGTTCATGCTAGTGTATGGTTACAGATGATTACAAAGAATTTTTTCTTAAAGCAGTCCATTCTGAACACATTTTTCATAATTATTTTTAACCAAACGATATTGTGTGTTCCACAAACAGACCTTAGCATCAGAATTTGAAGCTGTCAGGTCTAATGAAGGAATTACAAGGTTAAGTTCACTAGTAGATACTCTAGATACAGCCCTATATAATTGCATTCAATGTTTAATATATCGTGTACTTAACAAACATGAACAGGAGAGGAAAAACATACTGAGCTCAGAACAAGAGAACACATAAAAGCAGTTGCAGAATACTACAAACAATAAAAGTGGCCGTAAAAAAGGAAAAGGAAAATAAAACTACTTATGCTACCTGGATTTGTGCCACAGTGATCTGCGACTGACCCGATTTAATTTGTGCCCTGGGTCTGAATCAATTTATACACTGGGATCCCCAAATCATCTAGGGTTCCACTCAAAACTAAAACGGCTATAACCTTTTTGCTTTCGCTTTCGCATACACAACATCTGGAGAAATGATCAATCCCAAGGAAGTGAGTAAACATCCCAGATTTCAGATACCTAGCATAGGCTAATTTGCTTTTTCCAAAATAAACAAACTAGAATTGTAGGGACCTTTCTTTGAAGGTCTATTTTGGAGTAAGCTTCAGTGAGTGCACACACTCCTGGCTGCCGAAGTGGCATTTCTGAAAGGAAAGTGACCTTCTATTTCCCCTGACCTTTTGCTTTGAGGCAGGGCCAAAGGGCTAAAGTGCATCTGCCTCCTATTAGAGCCAATGTTTTCATAATTGCTCCAATGTTTGCTTATGAACATAGATAAGAAAAAATAAAACAACTCTTCTGGGAGCCACACAGGCAGTCTTTGTGTGTCTGCTCAGCTGGTTGAAAAGGCACCTCTGTGTGTGTGCGTGTGTGTGTGTGCGTATGTGTGTTTTCATCCTTCTTTCTATAATTAAGGTCATTTTGGCCTTAAGAAGTTATATAGTGAATTCCCAACATAGAATTCTTAAAAAGCACAAACATGTAGCTAAGCAATGAGTTTTGCCCATCCATTCTGCCAGCAGCTGCTCAGTCATCTGTATAACTTGACAGTTTTTCAAAGGAGTAGGAAAAAGAAAGGTGATGCCAGCCATACTGCTCTCCTTCTCCTCCTCCTCGTCTTCCCCTACATGAAAGCTGCAGGGTGGCACATGGCACTGGCAATGCTATCATCTCTTGATCATACAATTTCTCCCTTAATTCTGGCTTTTTCCTGCTAATTTCAGATGTCCTATTGGTAAAATCAGTGCAAATCACTTCAGAGCATTCCCTTTAAATCCAGACCAAACTGCTGATTCTGGATTCAGCTGAAGCCACGGTGTAGTCCAACTCTTATCTATAGCTAGCAAAACTGAACCAAGTCCATGGCCTAAATGCAACAATGTGCTGGTGACCTACAACTAGTCTTCTGTGCCCTCCTCTCCCTTCCCATCCTTAAACAATTTCTGAGGTGTTGCCTAGCTCCCAGAACTCAATTTAGGGGTCCATGGAAAGCTGTGGTGGAGAATAAGAGTCCCTTCATTCAGTTGTATTCCCTTGTTCCTGCCATGACCCCATGATCTTACTGATCATTTTTATTCAATGAAATCTGTCTGGGGTCTGAAGTTCCTAGTCAAGGGAGACAAAGACAAGCTAGGAAGATGAACTTTTTAAAAGGTCCTTCAAGTAAACTCAGGGGTACTTTCCATAGCAGGTTCCTCAGATTTTTCAAATAGAACAGACAGAAGAAAAGATAGAAAGGCAGAACACCCAACACTTCTGTTCCCTAGGAAGGAGGAGGAAGGAGGAGGAGGAGCACTGGGGAACTCGGCATGACCACTGAGCTGTCAAGTCTGAAAAGGTTCAGGAAAGAGAAATCAAACAATGCTGGGGTCAAGGTGTTCTATTCCAGGGAAATATAAAACAGGCACAAAACACATACGTGTTTGGTTTTTCTGCTGTGTGTATGTGTTTGTGTGGAAGATTAATCGCTGATGGATAAAACCGTCAAAGAGAGAAAGGTACACTTTAACTGTAAATCGGCAAGACTGCCCATATATTTTTATTCACTTCACTACATCACTGTTAACTTCAGGAAGTTCTTTCATGAGCTAACTGTACCGAGAGCATATTAATTAAAGGAAAGGGGAAAGCTTGGGTATTAACGTGGGTGGTTGAATAGTAGTTTCCAGATGGGTCTGCCAATGCCACAAAATGTTAATTAGGCCTCCTGCTAGAGAAGAGATTAAAAGTGTAGGTAGCTCTGCTTGCAAATTAATCCTGACTTTTGCCTTAATATTGAGAAAATGGGTAGAGTGTATCTCATCTTCTTCAGGATTATGATACAGAGTCTCTCTCTCACTTTCTCTCTCTCTCACTCACTCACTCACACACACACACACACACACACACACACACACCAGATACTTCAATATTACTATTTTTGACTGTTAAATATGTCAGTGAAATAAATCAAGTTTTCCAAGTGTCAATGCTTGCTCTTGCAAAGGGCGCTTTTACACGACCTCTAAAATCTGGTGGCAACTTAAATTCGGACCAGAGATCGTGGGGGTTTGTTGCTCTTCCTGTGTTCCCACCCCTCCGCACTCCATTGTTCCTGGCTGCGTGAGGGGAGGGAGAAAAAAAGGGAGAAAAAAATGCAGGCTCACCTCCATCTGTTGGTCGAAGCAGCCCTGTAGTGATTCCTGTCTCTTAAAGGGGAGGCGGGGATAAAAAAACAAACAGAAGGCGAGGGACCCCCGGCATTCACAGCTTTACAATCCGCATCAGAAGATTTTTTACCTCCTGAAGGCCAGGTACTTGAAAAGTGTGCTGGGACGCGCTTAGGTGGGCATGGTCGTACTTAATTTTTTTAAAAGTCCGGAGCTGGTGGGAAAACATTTTTAAGCTCCGGATCTGGGAGCCCTTTGCCTCGGATTTTAGGGTCGTGTAAAAGTGCCCACTCTTTGTGATCAAGTGGCTTCTTGTGGATTGTTTGCCTAGGCCTATACGTTCAATATATTTATTCAGTACATGGATGTGTTTCTTGGTTGTTTTCTTTTCAGTATTTCTCCCTGCAATTTGCTTCTCTACATCTCTACGTTTCCATATGAAACATGGCAATCTTGCTCATCTGCCAAGGAGTTGTTTTTCTGTATACAATATGTTCTGACTGTTCCAGCTGATGAATTGTAGCCGATTCCCATTTAAAAATATGAATTCCTTTTGATGTTTGTTTACTCTATTCTATATTTGTTTCATAATGGCTGAATGGCTTCATACAAATAATGTTTCTTACTAATCATGAGTTGGAGAATATTGTGTGTGGCCCCGGCTCTCCAAGCAATGCAGCTTTGCATTAATTCATAAAGGTTAATCAGGTTGAGCTAGGCATCTGGTTGGAAGTACATCCCAGAACAGTCAGCATGTGTGGTTTTGAGTCAGCTGCACAGTCCTAGGATGTCTGCAGAAGAGGGGAATGGAAAACCACTGCTGACTATTCTCTACCTATGAAACACTGAAAAGGGTTACCTTAAGTGGGAATTGTTGATGGAACACAATTCTTAAACTGGCTGAATGGCTTACTGAGACAGGTATTTGGCTGCAGAACTAGAGGTTGGAAAGTCAACTCTCTAGTGTACATCTCAGAACATTCAACCATTATAATTTATTATGTTAGTGTGCTGCAGATTAAAAAAAAGTCTCTTGTGGTACCTTAAAGACTGACATATCTTTAAAGGCGTAAGGCTCTGGATAGTGCGTGTCATATAAACTTTCTGGCACCACAATGCTAACAGCAATCATTAGTAATAAATACTAGAATATATATTAAGGGAGGGGATGGGGCAGGATCCAGCCACAGACTGTGACTGGTAGGATGACAGGACAGGGAGAAGTTTGATTCCTTTTCCCTGCTTAAAATAAATAAAAATGCTGTAGCCTCCTATAGGCCAAGTAGCACAGAAAGATGGACTAGGGGAAAGAGGAGGGGAAGAAAGTTGTATTGTGACCACTGTAGTTCAATAGTAGATTTCGTGTGGGAATAACCCCCACGTGGGAAGCCCCAATCTGTGAGGCTTGAA
>JAHTLZ010000114.1:13825059-13864404 GCA_023846285.1 Phrynocephalus versicolor | reverse complement strand
TTAATGGATGCCACAGAGGCACTGTGAGTGAGAAAGATTCTCCCACAATTTCGCCCTAGAAGTACACCATGATATGCTTTAGTCTGAAAATAGGTATGTGTAAGACAGCACTACAGGCCTTTCTTCTAGGTATTAGAAATCATGTGGATTTTCCAGTATAGAGATACATGGAGACTCCTGCACAGAATAAATGCACTAGTTAACCTCACAGACTTTCTCTTTATTTTTGAATGGGTAGAGTATTAAGCGCTGCTAACCCTCTGCTTCAGTTTAACTCCTATGACTCTGGACAGCCATGGATCACGTTCTCTTTTCCTGTATCTGGAATCTCCCAGAAACTGTGAAGTCAATGACAATTGTCTACATGGGAAGATTCTGGAGGACCAGAAACCAACAACAAGGAGGAAGAGCAGTCATGCTTAGGGAGACATTTATCACAGTATGGGCGTGAATAGTTCTGTAGCCTTCCCTACACATTTCCCAGACATTTTGGAGGTATGAAAATTACCAGGAATAGAGGGTTTCATTGTTGCTTTCCGTCAATTTAACACCAACTTTTCCTTTTCCTTATAATTATTCTTCTAACTCTTACAATGAATAGAAAGTTAATAGTGGCTTTATCTCGGTAACCAGTGACAAGTTGGTAACCAAACTGAGGGCTGGGAGAATGAGAACAGACAAAAGAAAATATTTTTTTTACCCAGCGTGTTGTTAGTCTGGAACTCTTTGCCGATGTGGTGATGGCATCTGGCCTGGATGCATTCAAAAGGGGACTGGACAGATTCCTGGAGGAAAAGTCCATCACAGGTTACAAACCATGAGGGAGATGTGTAATCTCCAGGCTTTAAACCAGGGTACTTCAAGGGCCAGATGCAGGGGAGTGGTATCAGGAGACAGATATCTAGTGTCGTGCGCTCCCAGATACATTTGGTGGGGCCCTGTGAGATACAGGAAGCTGGACTAGATGGCCTTTGGCCTGATCCAGCATGGCTCTTCTTATGTTCCAAGTGAGTAAGTTCACTCAAGCCCAAATCAAGGATAAATCATATAACCAGATACTAGTTGTGTGACAGAGCACAGAATATATGGAGCACGTATGGCGCCTTTTGTTCTCTGATGTAATTCTAAACACGTAGTCATCCAATGACATTGATTGGCAAGAGGTTTCAGACAGACACGTTTAAGTACCTTGCAAAACAGGTTCTTAACTGATGTGTTATAAGATGTGGTGGCATCTTCTACACAAACTCCTGGGAAACTGGCTGGCCCATGTTGGAAATGGAATACAACGTCTACATCGACAGCCACTTTGTTAATATGCATATTATGCAACATGAAAGAAAAACTTTTATACACACAAACACTTTATCCCTATTACAATATAACTACAAACAACTGTTTGGCATCTGTCTGCAATACGTTAGCCTCAGTGCTTCTCATTCTCCCAAGTCAAAATATCCAGCTTTGTACAAGAACCAGTGTTTAAATCTCGAGATGAATAATGAAAATCATTTTTATTTCATAATGCTATGGCTTGCAGTAGAAAAATAATTATCTAACACAGAGATCCCTTCCCCTCGTGAGTTTAACACATTATTCAGATTGTTCATTCCACTTAATCTTGTCACTAACCAACTGGTGTTTGCTCTTTAAAGACAGTCAAAGAGTTATTGATAGCAGATAGTTGGGAAAGAAGACAAGATATCTAAAAATTATTTAATATCTTCAAAACTGTTTTTGTATACTTCTGATGCCTGGCATCACAAATCTACCACAAATACTTCATGCACAGAGGAGGGATGTTGGATACAATGCGCTGTACAGTGCCATGTGCCAAACAAAAGATGTCTCAGTAAGGCTTATTGCATTCTCCATATGAGTTGGCTAAAAGCAGTCTTAAATGCCTCGAACTTAAAAAATTTCATGAGGACCCTGAGAGTCAACTTTTATGCCTTTGGAAGCAAGAGTGAAACTCTGAAGCCTGTCACATTTTTACATCTTATTTTTAAAAAGTAACACATTGGCTGGAGGTTGATTCTTTTCACATTGCAGGATGTATTGATTTTAGAGAAGACATACCACAGATCAGGTATTACATGGGTTCACACCATATGTGTTTGTACTGTTATTTAGTCATATTTTCTCATTGGAATGTCTGCTGCTGTAATACTGACTGTGCCAGCACAATCTAGTCATTATCCCACTATTGGTAACAAGATGTATTCAATTCTTACCAAAAAACAAACAAACAAACAAAAACCCCAACAACCCTCCAGTCTCTGAATGTGGTTTATTGTGCTTCTATATCCATGGTCCAAGCACCAGGAAATGGCCCAATACTGCTGTGTAATATCGAATCTGCATGACCAGCCGGAAAAGGGGTGCCAAATTTTACATAGCAAAGGGCAACCTGAATGTTGACAACACCAGTGTCAGCAGTCCAGATGGTCTCTAGTTAAATAAATGCCTGTACTGCAGGTAAAACTGTACTCACGACCTGGGATTCAATCCCAAGTAGCAGGCTCATGGTTGACTCAGCCTTCCATCCTCCAGAGGTCGGTAAAATGAGTGGGGGGGTTGCAATGTGTAGCCTGCACACTGTAATTAAAACTGTAAACCGCCCAGAGACTACTTGAAGTGGTATGGGGCGGTATATAAGCAGTACACTTTGCTTTTGCTTTTGTATTACCAGCCATCCAAAGAGACGCCCAAGCAGGGGAAAATCCCAGAACCTGACTCCTTTGTTAATTAATTAAACACTTTTCACTCATACACAGATTAATTGGCAGGATATACAGTAGGCACCAAAGCTCTGCTATCATCATGTAAGACCATCCCCAGTAACCAAGCAAAATACAGTAATTTCACAGATTAAACAAGTGACTTTCTGAATATCTGTTCTGCATTATTTTTAATATATATATTTAAAATATTCTAACTACATATTTCTTATATTTTAAAATAATCATTTTGTTTCAGCATTTTATAACCAGAGGGAGAATCCCCTTACAAGCATGAATCCTGTAAGCCTGATAATGTCCAAGAAGGAGTTACAAAGTTAGCTACAAGTCAGCCAACTGAGTATTGATTAACTAGTCAAAAGTTCTGATTGCCTCATAGGGGAGCTAATCTTCCCTTTAAAAACTTATCTGAGGAAGCTGATCTGAGAAATCCTGAGATAATGTTTATTGAGTGCTTGAATAAAACACAATTGCCATCTGTCTTTTTGTAAGGTGAAATACAGTGGACTCTCGTATAACAAACGGTTTGTACAACATAAAACATTCCAGAGATAGGGAAAATTTGCTTAACAGAATTGCCTATGAGGTGGATGCGTACAACATGAAAATGGTCGTGATTAGGGATTACTCCGTTTTCAATATATTCCTATGGAAAATTTTTATAAAGGAAAATTTGCTTAACAGAATTTCATTTGGAACGAATTAATTCCTTTATACAAGTACCACTATACTTTGAATATGTATTACAAAACTGCATGCTAATTCCCTGAAGATATGGTAAAATCTCTCCCTTTCTGGATGACTGACACTCCATTATTCAAAGTTATAATTTTTTGTTGCTGTTTTTACTCTTACTCTTTAAATAAAAGTTGTCCTTTAATTATGTTTCTGTGACCTTCCACTGTGTTGCAGCTTTCCAAAAGGTACAGGTATATAAAAAAGAAAGTGCATCCTCCTTGAATTCTATAGGTTTACCTATCAGGTCAGTGTTGCCTAGATGCCCTAAACAAATCCATCTCGTCTGATTTCGGAAGCTAAGCAGGGTCGGGCCTGGTTAGTACTTGGATGGGAGACCACCAGGGAATACCAGGTGCTGTAGATGCCTGGAGTAGGAACTGACAAACCACTCCAGTATTCCTCCCAAGAAAACTCCATGGACATGGAATCACGAAGAGTAGTCACGACTATAACGACACAACACACACACCTACCTATCAGGGCATAATAAAAGTCATCTGGTCCATTGCAGGACTGAACATTAGGTAAATACAACCTCAGATTACCAATAACACATATTGCATTGTTTCATGATTTATTTTACAAAAATTAAGCCAAAATTGAGAAGCTGTGTGTGAAAAACTAAGTATACCTTATGATTCAATCACTTGTAGAACCACCTTTAGCGGCAATAACTTAGAATAATCATTTTCTGTATGACTTTATCAGTCTCTCATATCTTTATGGAGGAATTTGGGACACTCTTCTTTATAAGGTTGCTTCAGTTCATTGAGGTTTGTGGGCATGTGTTTACGTAAAGCTCTCCTAAGATCCCACCACAGCATTACAATTGGCTTGAGGTCTCAGTCTCTTTTCAGATTTCTGTTGTAATTTGCTGGTGTGCTTAGGATCATTGTCCAGTTGCATGACACAATTTCAGCCAAGCTTTAGCTGTACTGTAGGAAATATGGCCTCACATTTGACTCTATAATACTTTGATATACAGAGGAATTTGTGGCTGACAATATCTGCCAAATTGCTAAAACCTCAGCTTTGATGGAGATGGTCAAACTTGATTATGATCAATTACTAAAAAACATGGAAGTTGTAAAGCTACGTTTAGTTTTTCACATACAGACTCTCCATTTTGGCTTTATTTTCTATAAAATGAATCATGGCATGGTACAATATGCCATGTGTTGTTGTTAATCTGTTGCATTTACCTAATTTTCAGACCTGCTAAGAACCAGATGATTTGTATTATGTCTTGATACATAAAACCACAGAATTCAAGGAGTGTACATTCTTTTTCACATGATGATATACAATGTATCATTTCACGAAGCAAGCCTATAATACGCATGCTAAATGTTATAACAAAGTCACTGTTTTTCACGTTTGAAAGGCTTTTTGACAATATTTCAGCTGCTAGAGTCTAGATTCTTCCTCCCCTCCCCCCAAAAAGTGGATGAGGGCACACTTTTTCTTGCAAGGTAGGAAATACTGGTCTTTTCAATTTATTCAGCTTATGCGATCTACTTTAAATCTGCAGTCATATGGGTTCACCCAGTTTTGAAGGGAGGCGATTTTACTTTTACATTTAAACATTCCAAACTCAAAACCTTTTGTCCAACCTCCCCCAAATTTTGCAGAGGACAAGGGTAAACCATCTGTTACAACTATGCCAAATTTGTGTGTGCGTTGTGTCATTACAGTTATGACCGACCCTTCGTGATTTAGTGCTTATCAAAAGACCGGTTTCAAAGTTATAATTTTTTGCCTGGGCTGCCACCCCCATTTTTAGAATGGCCTTGTAGAATGTTGATTTCCTCTGCTGCACAGTATCATAGTTGCATTCCTGTGCAGCTATAATCCCTAAATGGCTTAGTGCGAGAGGAAGGCACATCTGCTCATGCAAAGTAGACCACATGGTTTCTTATGATTCCAACTACTAATTCTGCCCTCGTTCCCACACATCTCAAAATGTTTTTTTTTCCCCTTCACCGTCCATGCCATCTCTTGGGGGGGTATTGCACCCCCCTACTTTTATTGTTGTTTGCTTATTTTTATGTATGCTTTCTCTGTTTTGCTTTTATTGTTCACCGCCCTGAGTTCCGTCCTGGAAGTTGCGGTGGTATATAAATGCAACTAATAAATAAATAAATAAATAAATATTATTCCTGAAGAGCTAAAATAAAGGTCCAACATAATCAACATGGGAACAATGAGATTATAAACAGATTAAGAAATAAGAAAAAAACTAGAAGGATTATAGTATATCATATCTGATAACACTTTCCTTCTTTCTTTCTTTTAACCAAAACTAATCAATAAACTTTTCTCTTTAGGAACAAGGTTTTTTTTTTCTTTCCCCCCCCCCCCGTTTTTGGGGCAAAGCCCATTATGGGTTCTCTGCTATAAAACAGAGTAAACTAAACCAGTCACATACAGATTTTATTTCACTTGTGGCAAACAGCTGTTTTATTTAATGTTTCAAGTTCTCCACTATAGAGGGGGCAGGACCGGAGGAAGGATAGAGAAGCCGTCCAAAGCACACTCAGTACTGTTTTCTGTGCAACTCTTCACCAAATTCATACAGAGTTATTACAATGAAAAAAGCCAACAGTAAAAACCTGTAAAGAGCTTTAGCTACACAGTATTTTAAAAGGCTTTAAAAAAACAAAAGGACCATGTTCCCAGTTAATCAGCCATCATAAATTAATTCCTGCACTGACATCATAAACTGTAATCACAAATATCAAGATTACAAAAAAAAAGGTTTAATTTGTCTAGATTTAAAGACATAATTTTATGGTTTGGGATTTGCCTTTTTAAAAATAGATTGTAACCAAGCAACAAACATGAAAGCCCCCCCCCATCACTCTGCTTCCCTCCCTAATCCAGCTGTCCACACATCTTAGTCCCATTCAAGCAATCAGCTTCGTTTCAAAAACAACGTGGTGTGGCTTTACTATAGTATCATGTCTATTTTCATTGTCTTTGCTTGCAGCATTGCCAAATGTTAGCTTTTGTTTTAGAATACAGTACAACACAGCTCCACATGGCTTCATAATTGCAACTACAGACAAGCAAATGGAATAAATGCTAACAAGGCAAAGAGTGGTTACACTGGTGTTTGTTTGTTTCATGTATTACTCCCCCCCCCATTCTCCCAACTGGAGGGTGAGCCTTCAAGGTGGCACACCGTGTTAAGAAAAATCTTATCAAAAGCACACAAAAAATATGCATCAAAACAATTAAACTACAATTGTCATTAAAATACATCAAATGAATTTAACATTTTATAAACAAACTTACTCAGCTGGAAACCAGAATTCAAGAACTTGGTTATGATTATTAAAAGCCTGGCTCAGGAACTGAGCCTTCAACCACCAGGGGAAGAACATGTCTTAAATGTTCTGGGCTGTATATTGTCTCTCCTTATTATGAACCACCTAGAGTCCTTTTCCAAGGAGAAAGGCAAGGTAAAAAAATTCTAAATAAATAAATAAATAAATAAATAAATAAATAAATAAATAAATAAGGAGAGGTTAAAAGGAACCCTACATACTAACAGCCAATTTTTGCTCTTGCATCTTTTCAAGCGGACGCAGGCAAGTCTGGTCTCACCATGCCATCCATTTTTCTTCCATTCTGGGCAACTGCCCAACATCATGACAGTTAAACAATATGTCCACCACCGATGCCCCTAGTTTTCACTAGTAGACTAACAATCTACTATTATGTGGAGTCAGAATTTATCTGGTTCCTCCCACCCACCGCCTTTGAAGCGAAGACAAGCACCAATCCCATTTCCTCATCGCTAGTATCACTTACATAGCTAAGACCAACAATCTTGATCATATTTATCACCACTGTAATAAAATACCAATTCCATCTTTGTAATTGCATTTTATCACACTAGAAATCGGAAGATCAATAGACCAATCTTGAAATAATTAAACAAGGGCTCTGATCAATTTTCTGTACAAACTGTTGTTTAGAATAATGCAAAGCACCAAAAGACATCACCAACTTTATAAAATGACCAAGTTGAGGAGGGGAAAAAGGGTTTTAATTTTAGAGTGGGGGCATTTGCAGCTGGAAGGGATGGAGAAAATAGGTCTAATTCTGCTGTTTGTAGGTAGAGACATACACTTAGTGGGAATGTGCTGTAGAGAGATGAAAGTGCACTACTGGATTTCTGCTTGGATTGTTACTTAAGGCTGGTATCTATTTCAGCAGCTCAGACACACAAGTTGCTTCTTTGACAAATGCATGACTAACTGCTGCCTTCCAGATACTGCTTGACAGCAGCACCTACAATTTTTCATCTCTGGGTGTGACTGGCAAGAATAATAAGTGCTGTAGGACAAATACCTCTAGAGAGGCACAGGCACCCACCTCCACAGTGGAGTTTCCGGGCTTTTAAAAATAGGGGAGCATTTACTTCTGGGTTGAAGAGGCAACTGAGCAAGTAAAACAAGTTCTCAGATAACAAAGATCTCAGTTTGGGCACATCCCTCCCCCAGTTTTCAAATACCACCTCAGTCCTTCCTGATTTTGGGAGCAGCAGATATTTTGCCCCAGTTACTCCACCTTCATTTTCTTTTGTAATATTTAAGGCAGCTGGCTTACCCATGATTGCTTTCATACCAAATAACAAAACATGAATCAACCATGATTGACTTGTCACTACGAGCCTATTTCAGTAAGTGAGGGCTGAGTTAAGAATGGGTGCATTCATTTTTGTCACTGTTCTTGTGTGCATCTACTCTTCACATGAGGCTCCACTTCATAGCTGACAAATGTTCCCCACAGCCGCCTGGGACTGGGAGCTCCAGGGAGGTGGGGCGACGGCAGCCAAGCCCTTCAGCTAGGGGGTGGAGCCTCCTTTGCATACAGTGTTCCCAGAATCCCTTGTGGTGGCTTCAAAATGCTCACTGTGACCTAGGTGTCTCGGTTTTCTAGGGGATATATATACCAATCCAGACAGCTGGTAGGGTGTGGATTAGGGGTTGCGCACGGAACAGTGTTCTCTGGTGGGCCACCTGGAGGCCGGCCGCACGGTCGCCCAGCAACATCTGGAGCTCAGCCTCCCACCGCCAGAAATGCAGGACATTTCAAGGAAAGATAATTTTTCAGGAAGACGGCGGGAAAGACTGATTGATCTGTGAATGTCCCGCCCAAAACATGAAACTTGACAGGTCTGCTCCACTTGGAGCCAGATTTTCTTGCTGCCAGCAAACAAAAGGGAAACAACTTGTGTTGTTTCCCACCATTGGTTTATGTGGACCAAAAAACCTGCTCTGGAAGGTTAAGGGTGTTCCAGAAGAGTGGGAGGTAATTAAAATGACGCCCGGGGGCGGGGGGGCCTGGCAAAATTTGCCTTTCTCCACTTTTGCTGGTGGGACCTCTCTATTGGAACAAAGCCCTTCTGTGGGGTGGAAAGAACCTTTCCATTTGCGGAAGGTAAAAGCTAGATCCAACAGTTCATTTCTAGGGCTGCCAACCAACAGAAGAAGTAACCTGCTTTTAATGAAATACATACTTCAAATAAAAGACTAACTGGAGAAACTTGTTTTTCTTTTAATAATACCCAAAACATATTTTGTCCTTTTCAATTGTCAGCCAATGCCAAACGATTTCCAGCCAGAGGATACTATGTAACAGCACCACATTTGCTTCCAAGAGCTTTGTGAAAGCAAGTCAGAGTCCAAGAAAACCCATCAGAATACCCCCCAAGTCCTACCGCCACTGCTGGCTTTTGATTTTCCTTAGAGTTTCATCTATCCTGGCTTTGATGTTTTGTTTTCATTTTGCTTTAACAAGCAAAACGCTGTCCAAAAGATCGTCACAGCCAACCAGCCTAGTGTGAGAGGAGACACAGCTTGTAGCAGCAGCTGCAGCAGCTTCTACTATGGCAAATGTTCCTCAAGAGATCATTCAGCCTTCAGGATCAGCTTGTGAGGGCAGGGGATGTGGGGCTGCCATAGGAAACACAGCTGGATAAAATACAGGTGCATGAACACAACACTGCATAGAAACTTTTTGCTGAGTTTGCTCATTTCTAAAAAGAAAAAAAAGTAGGGAGGCAGATGGAAAACCAACTATTGCTCAGGTATATTTTAGCTTATACAAAACCAGTTTCATCCAAGGCCCTATAAGAAAGATCCATAGAGTGGATTTATTAAAACACTGATCGTGAGAATGAGGTTGTTTTGTTGCTGAGGAGAGAAAAAGGATAGCATATCACATTGTCATAGCTTCATAAACTTTGCACACCTTCAGGTGTTGGCGCATGTGAATTTACTCTCGGTCGAAAAAGGAGTCAAACTGGGAGAAGGTAAGAAGCAATTATCCTAGTTACATCACTACACTGTGTAACTCAGAGAATGTGTGATGTCACTGTACTTATCTTTGCATTCTGCCCACTGTAAGTCTTTTGTGAGTCATTTTCCTCTCTACAGCCTGACCCTGGTGTTTATCGAGAAATGGACATTGGGGAGGTAATGCTAACTGTGCTGGCAATGGTCCAGTGGTCATGATCCACCACTCTTTCTCCATCACAGGATGTATTTCTAGGTGTACCTGCATACCTACCAGCACTTCGCATAGTGTTCCTTCTCCATCATGTGACATGATGTAAATATGCAGACCCTGGGAGTAAGATATACTCTAACTTCAAAAACAAAAACAGAAGTGTTGTAGCCCCTCATAGTTGAACAAGTGTTATCTGACATGAGCGTTTATGGACTTTTGCTCCACTGCTTCACAGGCATCTGCAAGGACTAAAAGGTCATGAAAGCTTCTGCTGAAGAAGATGTGCTCGTTGTTGGGGTGCCATAAGACTTTTGCTTGTTTTTGCTGCAGCAGACTAAGACAAGTGCTTAACTGCAGACCTCGTGACTATCGCATATAACCTACCTTCTTATTTTACTCCAACCTCCTGGTTTTGTAGCACCCAGCCTGATGAAAAATTATAGAGAACTCAAGCCTCAACCTTTTCATGGCACTTTAATTAGTCGTAATACCTGTTTGTTGACTTGATTGCTCAATTAACTGAACAGCTGGCTGCAAAAGCACAAATTGGAAAATTTGTGCCTCTTCAGAAAAATGCTAGCTCATGAAACCTTGGGCAAACTGCACCGTCCCTAGTCACCCTGTCAGTGCCTTTCTGGATACTCTATACAAGAAAAGCCTCGAAAGAGTTATTGTAAGTTGGAATCAACTTGATGGCATGTAATGTAATCCATTGCAATTCTTGGTTGCATCAACAGAAGCATAGTATCCAGATCAAGGGAAGTGATAGTAACACTCTATTCTGCTCTGGTCAGACCCCACCTGGAGTACTGTGTCCAGTTCTGTGCGCCACAATTTTAAAAGGATGTAGACAACCTCCAGCAGGTCCAGAGGAGGACTTACGAGGAATGCCTTAGGGAGCTGGGAATGTTTAGCCTTTCAAAAAGAAGTCTGAGAGGATATGATGGCCATGTTTAAATATTTGAAAGGATGTCATATTGAAAAGGGGACTGGTTTGTTTTTCATGGCTTCAGAGACTAGGACTCAGAGCAATGGTTTCAAACTACAGGAAAAGAGATTCCATTTGAACATTAGGAAGAACTTCCTGATGGTTAGAGCTGTTTGGCAGTGGAATATGCTCCCACAGAGATTGTGACGTCTCCTTCTGTGGAGATTTTTAAGCAGAGGCTGGGTGGCCATCTGTCAGAAATACTGTGATAGGGGTTTCTGCATGGCAAGGGGTTGGATTGGATGGCCCTTGAAGTCTCTTCCAACTCTATGATTCTGTGATTCTATGAATTACAGTTGATAACTATCTGAGATGTACTATGCAATTCCATTTGTCTACTGAGAACTACAGATAAACGGGCATGGGACTGCAGCCTTTGCTGTGTGCCCTGGGAATGATCTGAGAGGGGCATTCTTTCTTGCATAAAGAAAAGGGAGAAATGGTTTCTAATGGGGTTCAGAAGTATTTGTGTTAAAACGAAAACAAAACATCAAGCAACAACTGTTTGAGCAATCAGGGGCATTTTTAAAGGGGTACAATTTCTAACTGCTGAATGATTTAAATTCTGATAAAAATGATGTTACATTTACAATAATAGAAGCAGCCTCTAAGCATCCAACTGAGTTCTGTGAATAATAAACCGGCTTTTAGATTTTGACCAATGAGTATAAAAGGTCCTGGATGAGATGTACTTGATACTAATTTTGTTGCATTTATTTATTTTTAATAAATTCAATGGCTTGTTATCAATCTAACACTCCCCATTTAAGAGTAAGAAATATTTGCAGACTGCAAGAGGATTTGTGAAAATTTAGCGTAAAAACGATATGCCTGCACACAGAGAGCCCACAACAAAGCAAAAGCCCAGAAGTAAATCATTTTATGTATGTCTATTAATTTTGACCAGAATACCCATTAAATCTGACAAAGGTTAATCACACAGAGAGAATTCATTATACCTATAAGAAGCAGCCCTTAATCACTTTGATGTTTGAATGTTTCCTTCACCAATCAACATAAAATAATAAATAATAAAGTTGGCAACTTAATGAGGGATTTAAACCTGATGGCTATTGCCCTGGAAGCCCTTTTTAAACAGGTATCTCCTACCAGTATTAAGCAAAATGCAGTGTATAGCTATTCTGCCTTCCCTTCTGTAGCAAATTTTTGTGGTAAGGTGGTGGTGGTGGGGGAATTCTACTGGATTACATGTTGCCTGGACCCTTTCCCCTATCCCCAAGTTTCCATGAATCTGGTGGGGAAATGTAACAGTCCCTTCTAGAAGCATCTTGCGTGTCTTGCTGGTAACCGGGAAGCTGTTTTGGGAAGGAATAACAAGCTGTTGAATCCATGCTTTCTGGAGAAATTTTTAACCACTGTCCTTTCTTTTGTAACCACAAGAATTTCTATGGAATAATACCAAGTGAGGCTTACGGTTGCCTGAACTACTTGTTTCTTTGCACAGTGCTAACAGAAGGAACTTTATTTAAAAAAAATATAAAAGCACAGAAAGGCTTCCTGGTATATAACACTTTCCTCCACCAACCCCGGAACCCTTTAGGAAACTAACCTCTATTTAACTTGTCCCACACCTTCTTTCAGCATATTGCCTCTAAAACAACTTGTGGTGCATAATTAAAATAAAACTCCATAGTTAACAGCTGTGTGTTCTCCTCAGAAGTATGTGTTTAAAGAAACAAATGAAGGAAAAATGGCTATTTTTATACCATTCAGTTTTAAATTGCTTCCAAACAAATACTTTGCCCTTCTCAAGCATTGGAAAAGGAGTGGTTGGTGACATTTTTAAGCTTGTAAAGACCTAAGGAAAGCTTAGTCACCAGTATTTTGCAAAACACCCTTTTTCCAATTCTATTCTTGTTCCTGCTTGCATCCAATCAATCAACGGTTGCTGCACTTTAACTTGTTGTCACCTCATCCAGTTTAGGTTAGGCTTTTGTTTTTAACTATCTACGCAGGTAGACTGAAAATTGTAGTAATTTACATCTCATGGTCAAGCCTATGACAACAGCAACTTTCTATCAGTCTAATCCTTGCCAAATACATTCTGGTAGCCATACCTTGCAATATGAAACAGCAATTCTCAGATTGCACTTGTTTGATTCAGATTAGACATTTCAGGACTATTATGAAACCTGAGTTCCACAGTCTTATTGATCATTCTACTTGATCTATAACTACTTTTGCCATTTGAATTATCCTGTAAGATTTCCAAAACAGCAGGGTTCACAAATACAAAATTTTGCATGAATACCCATTTCCCAACTTCAAAGACTGGGTTCTTCATACCTTGAAATCAGTTCCAGTAGGGACTCAAATGGGCCCACTGAGAGCCAGCTTCTAGTAGCACCTGATCATGTGTATTTGCTGGACTTGTTAGTAACAAGCCTTTCCCTCAGGCTATTTATTTATTTTATTTCATTTTATTTCATTTTGAATATTTTTACCCCACGTTTCTCCCTGGAAAAGGACTATGTAGCCTAACAAAATAGTTTGGAGTGTTTCAGAAGAGGTAGCCAAGTTAGTTTGTGCTAGGCTATCAAGAAAAAGAGAAATAAAAAAATAAAGACAAAAACATTGTGGCAGCTTAAAGACTAGGACAAGGAGGAAATGGACTTGATCCATTGCTCACATAAAAACATAACACACTTTGAAGTGCTACAACCTTTTATTTTCTTTATTTTCCTTCTGTTTTTAAAGGTTTGTCTCTCCTAAAAGATATCTGAAATGGAACCAGCTAGAAACACATAAATATGCAAATACACTGGTTTCACGAATTCAGTATCTGGATTCGTTAAATCTCACAGCTGGTTCCTCTTCCAATGCCCCTAATCAGCTTTTAGTATAGCCTAAACATAGGCTTTTGATGGATTGTTCTGTTAGGCCGGTGACATAAACTATAACTGAGCTTTTGCTTTGGCTACAAACTAAGGAGTTCATTAGCTATAGACTAGGCTCCTTTCAGTTCCTTCTTTCATTTTACCACACAATGTGTAATGCCATTAATACTTTTAAAAACTGCACTTTCAACTGCAAAACAAGAGAAAGTCTTAAGTGAAGGAGTAGCCAACATATAACTAGAAACCCAGTAAGATTGCATTTCAAGCTTGCAACTGCAATACATCTTTTCTCTGCCAAGGTACATGTATCATTCCATGAAGTCCCATCCATTTATGTGGGAAAACTGAACATAATTCTTTTGAAATCAGTGGACACAAATATATCTCCAGTGCAGACAGAGCAATCTCCTATATGAAATGCAATTGAACACATGGTTACTGTGCCAGAAGAGGACTCACAGACTAAAGGTATTTGTACACGACCCCTAAACTCCGCCGCAAATGGCTCCCAGCTCCGGAGCTTAAAATTGTTTCCCCACCAGCTCTGGAGTTTACAGAAAATTATGTGTGGCCACGCCCACCTAAGCGGGTCCCAGCGCACTTTTCAGGTACCTGCTCTTGGAGGGTGAAAAATCCCAGATCTGGATGTAAAGGAGTGAGTGCCAGGCTCTCCTCGCTTCTGTTTGTTGTTGTTTTTGCTCCCGCCCCTTTAAGAGAAGGAATCAGGATGACGACGGGGCTTGGGGGGGCTTGGACCGGCAAACGGAGGTGAGCCTGCATTCTTTTGTCCCCTTTTTTCTCCCTCCCCTCATGCAGACAGGATCAAGGAAGTGCGGAGGGGTGGGGATGCAGGAAGAGCAACGAACCCCCAAGATCTCTGGTCTGAATTTAAGTGGCCAGTGGATCTTAGGGGTCGTGTGAAAAGGCCCTAAGATTCAGTGGTAAGTTGTGACTAGAGTAGACCTTTTTGAATTAATGGAACTTGCACAGGTGCTGACTCAACAAATATCCACTGGTGCAATGGGCCGTCTCTACAGGGATTTAGCCCCTGTATCCCACTCTCCCAGCCCAGGTGCTGATAAGAAAATGTGTAAAACAAAACAAAAAAAATCAGAAAACAGAGTAAAATGATTATGTAATGGAACAATAACTAGAAATGGCCCCTCACAGAACCACTCCACTCTCTACCCCCCTTAAACACCCAAGCTTGTTCTTTGTAGTCCAGTAAAAACCATCAATGTCGATCAAGAAAGAACTTTGCTGGTACAGAGAGACACAAGCCACCCACACATGGAGAGAACCAAAGAATCCACAGTGCCAAGGCCATACCCCAAGCAAAGACCTTTGTGTCACAAAATGATGCTGTGGTAGCTTTATTGCATCAGGCCTAAGGGCAGGGCTACTGCAAGGTCCCAGGCAGAGCTTTGAATTCTCTTTTGGGATATCATCAAACAAAGGGATGGAAGAAGAGGCTATAACCACATGGCACCAGGATGGCTTCTTTGGGCAGGGGGCCTGCAGAAATTACACAAAACTACCTCAGGACAAGGTTTCAGGACTCATCAATAGAGAGAAACATTCCTTCACCAAGCAGCCAAAGGGAGAGGCAAAGAGAAGCTGCCTATACATAGATGGAGCTTGGAAGGTAGAACAGCTCCAAGCAGGGAGAAGGGGAAAATGCTGTTTTATTTCCTATATGTGTGGACAAAAGCAATCACATTGGGAGCAAAGCAAAGGATGAAGTGTCCTCTTCATCTTGCCTTTTTCCTATCTCATCAACAGTTCCCCTCCATTTTACCCATTCTCCTCCTGTATCTCTGTCAATAAAGAAAATGAACCAGGGGAGTGCAATGTAGACACCGTGAGGCTCCAGTACTTTGGCCACCTGATGAGGACCGAGGAATCCTTGGAAAAGTCCCTGATATTGGGAAATATTGAAGGCAAAAGGAAAAGAGAACGGCAGAGAATGAGATAGTTGGACGGTGTCATCGATGCAACCAATATGGATTTGACCAAACTCTGGGAGGCAGTAGAAGATAGGAAGGCCTGGCGAGCTCTGGTCCATGGGGTCACGAAGAGTCGGACACGACTGAACGACTGAACGACAGCAATATTCTACACTCTGTGCTCAGAAGGATTTGTTGAAATGGACTTTGCAGAATGAAAATTTCACTGAAATCCTGCACAGGTTTCTCACATACATTTACTTGTTTATTTACTAAGACAGTTATCAATGTGTCAGCATTTCCTGTAAGCAAATCCATAGGCTGAGTTATGTGGTTTAAATCGAACCCCAAACAAAGACACAGAGTAGATAACAGGTTTCTAAATCAATGCAAAAGAAAAGCTACCTTTGGTTCTTGTTCTCATTTACTGGATTACATCCACCCACAGAGCAAGCCATTAATAAGAAAAGAAGAGTAAATCACCATTTACAGTGAATACTTTTAAGTCCTACTGATTAGTTATATTAAATTGAAGTCAGCTGTATTCTTCAGTACCTCCTGCCACAGAAAAATATTTCTCTCCTTTTAATCTTTCTGCCTATTCTAGATTTATTATTATAGACAAATCAAGAACACCTGAGGAGATCTCTTCTCTATTTGGCCTTTCCCCTTTATTTCTATTCCCCTTATCTGAAATACTAAAAATGCATTGTACAATGCTTCAGGGAACCAATCATCAGAATAAATGATGGTATTCTGAACGTCTTTAAAAAAAACAATAACTGTCAGTATTACAGTTGTAAAAGAGCCTTCTGATTTCTGTAAATTAGCAAAATTCATAACTGTTACATTTCAGATCAAAATAAAGTTAATCATAAATCTATAAAAATATAATTTTCTGAATTAAGCAAGTATTCAAAACAAACAACAAACAAGTTTATGGGAGTTTCTTTCTTTCTTTCTTTCTTTCTTCTGCTTTATGGCCTGTTGGATGTCTGGGCAAACTGATTTCTACATTTTCTCTAAAATGTAGGCATGCAATTTTGTCATTATGAAATACTTGCCCAAAACTCTGGAAGACTGAAATATTGATTCAGGATTTGTATTTATTTCCAGTCAATCAATGAATTCAGGTCTGAACCCTGTAAGTAATCCACAAAATAGGGACATGTGTGTGTGTGTTGCGTTGGTACAGTCGTGACCAACTCTTTGTGACCCCATGTCCATGGAGTTTTCTTGGCAGGAATACTGGAGTGGCTTGCCAGTTCCTACTCCAGGCGCCTACAGCACCTGGTGTTCCCTGGTGGTCTCCCATCCAAGTACTAACCAGGGCTGACCCTGCTTAGCTTCCGAAATCAGGCGAGATCGGATGTGCTTAGGGCATCTAGGCAGCATAAATATGGACATACCAGGACTTTGTGATGCTTTCTTGTGTGAAGTTTTACATAATTCTATCTACACTACCCTGTATGCTAATGTGTGGCTGGCTGTTATCAAGCATATGTAAAGTTTTCCAATTAAAAGCTGGGATCAGATTATGTTGTGTTTACATGCACGTTTCCATAGAAGGAACTAGAAAAAGATTATAGTTGATGGGATAGGAATTGTTTATTAACTGACTAGGGAAGGGAACGGTCTAGGGATTTTTTATGGTGTTCTGGTCCCACAAATGGATGTGGGACCAGAACTCCTTAAACCTCATGCTTAGCAAAAATATTTTTTTCTGATAGATTCTGTCAGACCTAAAACAATGAGTAGTAAATTAAGGTCTGGGAGAATTAAAAACATGCACATAAGCCCTGCTCAAAATACCTGGTCTATCAAAAAAAAATACAAAAAACCAAACTCAAAGTAAAAAAAAAATCAAATGCATAGGAAGCAAATTATGTTATGGAATCTATAAGAAGTCACATAGACAGAACTAGCAAGAAAGGGATACCAGCAAAGGGGTAAATAATATTATCTTTTCTAAAATTCAATATCTGCTTTCAACTCTCAAGATTACAGTAACAGCTTAATAGAGTTCAGTAAATGAACCAGCATGTCACAGGTATGAAGAGTAATTCCCGGAAGGTAGGTGTAACTTTTAGGGATGCAGGCAAATTACCAGATAGCTTGCCTAGCTCACCAGAATATCACACCCAAGCAGTGCACATTTCACATCACCTTTTCATATGCATAAATTTACAATAAACGTGTGTCTTGCACACTTTCACACACTGCATTTCGTTTTCACCATGAAAATCACCTGACTGGAATAAAATAGTGGCATGCTGTTTTAGGAACTATTTTAATTTTTACTTAAGACTTCATTGCTTCTCTCACAGGGCATGGTATAGTTTTAAAATTGCCATACAATTTTATAGGTAATAGAAACACTCTTGGCACCTGACACTCTAAATCAGTGTTGGTGAACCTATGGCATGGGTGCCAAAGGTAGCACTCGGAGCCCTTTCTGTGGGCACCTGGCATCGCCCCTTCACAGCCTCCTGTATTCAGGTTAAATTGCTGTACTGGCACTTTGAGAAAAATTAGTAGGTTTTGAATCACAGTTTGGGCACTCGGTCTCTAAAAGGTTCGCAATCACTGCTCTAGATTCCCATGTGGAAGAAAGCACATTTACTATCTATTCTCTATGCTGATGTGCTGAAACTGAGATGCCCTACTTTATGCACTCTAAATAGTACTAACACAAATTAAACTGTTGATACCTTCAGCATTAACTGCATACATATTAATGAACTACACAACATTATAAATTAATGTTTCAATGATAGTTCCCACCTGCAATATGCAACCAGGTTCTCTCAACTACAAATATGCAGCTAACGAACCATGTACAGCATATACAGCTGGCAGATAGTGGTGTTTTTGGCCATTTCACTACCCCACCATTCTCCCCCCACTTTGGAACCCTGCTCTCCCAGGCCCTTCTTTCAGTTTAACAAAAATAACAAATATACAGTGTTCCCCTGCCCATTCGCGGTTCATATACTGTGATCCTGATATATACAGTATATGAAAAAAGACCCCCTGGGGGTAAGGGGGGGAAAGGCCTGGGGTAAGGGGGGCAGGGCCTGTCAGAGGCCTCAGAAATGACTTCCGGTTCACAGGGAGGCCCTTTTGGGGCCCCCAAAAGACCCGGAAAGGCCCTTGCAGGCCAGCTCAGGGCAGCGCCAGGCTGGGGGTAAGTAGAAGAGCCCCCAGCTAGGCGCCCCAGGCCCAACCCAACCTGCATCCGCATATTGCGGATTTTCAATTATCGCGGTTCGGGTTGGGTCCCTAACCCCCACGATAGGTGGGAGGTCACTGTATCTCTGAACTTTGCCTTTGTCAAAGGCTGCATATGTGCCAAAAATGATAAGCACTCTATCCTGGGAGTCAATTCTTCACTGCATCAACACAAGACTGAAGAACTGGCAGCCAGAAGTCCTATGCTTGTGAGCCACAGGAGAATCAAAAGAGTCCACTGCCGAGATACACTTGGTTGTCTAGAGAAATGCACATGATTCCCGAGACAGGAAGGAATATGAAGTCTGTCATTGGTCCTAACCCAGGCAGACTCACAAAGTGTCTTTGAACTCCAAAGCAGGAGGTTCCCTTCAGGGCAGAAACATTGACAGCAACAGTGTCAGAATGGTATTTGGCTTGTATAAGCAAAGGGAAGACGCAGTGGATAAGCAAACACAACCAAAGCCAAACTTAGTCTGTAACAACAGTCAACTAGGCAGATTCTTTAACAGCTGGATAACTATCACCTTTATGACTACAACTAAATTGTTTATTGTATTTCTGAATTCCAATGAGCTTAATTTATAGCTGAGGAAGTGCAATGTTTCAAAAATGTTGATTTTCTTTAAACGTCAGGTGCTGCAAGCATCATAAATCACAAGTTAACACATGCATGAGTGAGCCAAAATTCAAAAGTGGCCACATACTTATGAGGTTTGTGATACATATTTCCCCCCACATAAGTAACAATAACAAGCAAGTAAACTTAGGCAATATATTTCTCATTAGGTATTCTACACACAGAGAAATATGAAAAACATCTCAGTGAATAAGGTCAAGGAATTATGAAATGTAAATATTGCAACAGAAGGGTGTAGCTGGTTAGAAGGACCTTACCATCCTATCTCAGTCCTAACTAGCTGTACTAATAATGCTTTTCAAAGTTAGCCAACCTTTCCATAAAATCAGCCATCTTGTATAGCCTTTCTTGCTTTTAATACTAAAGATATTTATGTTCAAGTTGAACCCCTGGGCTGAGCACTGCATAGAAACAGCCTATCAATGTCCTATACATTATGATTCCCTTAAATCTTAGTGGCGTGCCAAAAATTATACGTAGTGATCCTACAAGTACTAAGAAAAGTCTTTGAAATACTACTATCTGAACAATAATACATGGGTCTCTCTTTGAGACAACATGCAGAGCAGTGGAAGATAACTGTGACTTTTTATTATTTTAATATGTAACCACAAATACAGACATATAGCACAAAAACAGTCAGATCTGAGACAATAACAAGATTTTCACCAGGTGTTGGCATACCCACACGACAAGTACCAGTCTTGCTATTAGTGTAGAAGGTATTAAATGGCTACAGCGAACACCATGAGGGCAGTTTTTGTCACCGCCACCTAAGGGGGGGGGGGGAGGTGGCACATCGATAAAGGTTTTCCTGTACTGAGCAGGAACATGTGGAGAGAAACACTGCTGCGGGTGCTGTTAAGAAAAGCATCTTGAATAGGCATGTAAATGGATTGGGAGGGAGCGAAAGATGACAAAGCACTGGCATGACACAGTGATACCACCCTAGTCTTAGCAGACCTATTCTAAATAGCAAAGCTTCTAGCCATTTTGAAAAACAACACATGGAGTGTACTCTGTAGCCATTAAAACCAGAACAGGTGCAAGCAAGTGAATCTTTGCCCAGGTAATGTCATATTTAGGGCAACTGATGAAATTGGTGAAAAGCATTCCAGGTCACAGAAAGAGAAGAACCCACACTTAACCATAGGAACAATGCAAACATAAAACAAAAACAACAAAAACCCAAATCCGCAGGTGGGCAATACCTTTTTCAGAATCAATGTCTATGAATGTCTTTTTTTGTAGCTGCTATGTGCCATCAAGTCAGAACTGACTTCTAGTGACCCTAATAAGGCTCTTATGGTAAGTGAGATATTTAAGGACTGGTTTTACCAAAAACCACTCCTTAAATATGAAAACTGTCAGCTGCAAGGTCAGCAGCTCAGCAGCTCGAATCCCGGATGCCATGCAGCAGAGTGAGCTCCCTCTGATAACCCCAGCTCCTGCCAACCCAGCAATTCGAAAGCATGTAAATACAAGTAGATAATTATGGTACCACCATAAAAAACTGAGAAGGTAAAACTGTTTCCTTGCAGCCATGCTGGCCACATGGCCATGGACTTGCACAAAACTGGCTCTTTGGCTTGCATATGGAGATGAGCACCGCCCCTAGAGTCTAATATGACCAGCACGCATGTGCAAGGAGGGGAACTTTACCTTTACTTTACCTTTGCCAATTCCACACCCCAAATGAGTTTCCATGGCTCAGTGGGGATTCGAACCCAGCCCTCCTAAGTCCTAGGAATGGACAAGGAATGAGATAGGACAGTGATGACAAACCTTTTAGAGACTGACTGCCACCCAAACCATGATTCAAAACCTACTAATTGTTTGCAAAGTGCCAATACAGCAATTTAACCTGAATACGGTGGCTATGAAGGGGCGATGCTGGGTGCTCACAGAAAGGGCTCCAAGTGCCATAGGTTCACCAACACTGAAATAGGACCCTGTACCCCAAATAATTGTTACTGAGCAGAAACCTGTCAGGGTTTCCTTTTAAAATCAGGTTTCTAGGTACACACATGCTCCCTAGAACAAGGTAGTCTACAGCAGAGGCCCTCTACACATATGCCATGATCTGTAGCCGAAATGGGAAATGTACAACCCTACAAGCTCTTGAACTGTGGCTCCCATAAATTGTCATTACTAGCTAGTTTTCCTAGGGAGCTGAAAACCAAAAACATTGGGAATATATACTCCATAGAGTAAATCTCATGCTGTCTGGTTTCTTCTGGGAGTTTTAGATCACAAACCTTTCCACACTTATCTGCTGGACCTTGGGTTCCCTACCTATGATACTGAATGCCTGTAAAAAGGTATTAGAGAATCAATAGGGTCGTATCCCATTTCTTTTCAGATGAAGTTAAAATTATAGAAAAACTAGGGCAATTCTACATTAAAACTAAGCTTGAGACCCTGGCTAATATGTCTTCAAATATATACTGTACTAATGTGTTTATTTTCTTTCTGTGCTGTCCTTTTGATGGCATAGGGACTCAAACTAGCTGTAGAGTATGCAGGAAGAGGAACAGACAATCCTGTTTTAACATGCAAGTTTTCAGAACTTCTTTGCTCCATTCTCAACACAGTTGTTGTTGTTGTTGCTGCTGCTGCTGCTGCTGTGTCATTACAGTCATGACTGACTCTTCGTAACCCCATATCCATGGAGTTTTCTTAGCAGGAAGAACTGAAGTGGCTTGCCAATTCCTACTCCAAACACCTACAGCACCTGGTATTCCCTGGTGGTCCCCCATCCAAGTACTAGCCAGGTCCAACCCTGCTTAGCTTCCGAGATCAGTTGAGATCGGATGTGCTTAGGGCATCTGAACCACATACAAAGCATGGCCACTATGGATTTGAGAGCAGGTGAATCCAAACCAGCAACTAGGAGCCAAAGCATATTGTCAGCAAGGGATATCATGAACATCAATTGTAATGAATACATACAAGCCATCCAGTTGATTAGTTCACTTGCATTATTCTTAAGTAGCCTCAACAGATATTTGTTTGCTGTTTTAGAGAGAGAGAGAGAGAGAGAGAGAGAGAGAGAGAGAATATTTTGTAACCTGTGTGGAAGCAGCAGTTAGTAGTGTTTTTATTCGGGCAGTGCAGGACCAACTTCCTCTGTGTGCACATAGGAAGAATGTTCTTCCTACGTTCATAAACAGGAAGTCCCCAACCCCAGGAGATCTAAGAGTGAACTAGTTGAAAATCAAGCTAATGTTTGACCCAAGATAATACCTTCACTGACTGCCAAACACAACAAACAGTAGGATTCTATGGATTAATAACTGTTTGGTTCCAGAAGAGAGGAAACAGATTTTTAGCTCCCTCATCCTAATGTAAGCACTCTGACAAATAAAAACATCCTGGGAAATAAAAGATTTAGGTAACAGCACTAAGTAGGAAAGCAACAACCAAAGAGCACAAGAATCACTTTGTGAAGAATTCTACCTGCTTTTTCTTTCTTTTGTTCAATGCAAAAGCGCTGACAGGCAAGATAGAAACAATTTGTTTCTTTCGTCTTAATAATGAATACTGAACATCCAGCCAGCTTCTTTAACCATATAGACTAGCAAAAGAATGCAGCTTTGAATGTTTTGAAAGAGCCCTTAATTCTGATACAGCCAAGCTTGCCAGCAGAGTTATATCACTCAAAGAGTTACAGACATGGTGTCTGAAGGAAAACACAGCATCTGGCATCACTAAAAACACTCTCTGGCATGCTGCACCCTGCCCACCCTGTGAAGGAGTGAGCCAGACACTCATGACAGGAAGGCTGTTCCACATCATGAAGAATCAAAAACCTGGTAGCTGTCCTTCCAACTTCCTCTACGAGACTTCAAATTTTTACTGCAAACATATGTACTAATCAGAGAAATCTGTCACTTAATAACTGAACATAATGTCTGCAGGCTTGAAAAAACAAAGGCACATTAACATTAATAATTTGAATAATCAGGTGCACACCCCTGGGGTCCTACATGTCATGTTTTAGGTGCTAAGGTTTCATGGACTTGGGGCTATGGCTTTCACAGACATGAAACTTTTTTTGTTTGTGGTAAACATAATGCCAACTCATCCAACATAGTCTAATAATAATATTGTAATACTGCGCACAAAAGTAGCCATCTTCAAGTATTTCAAACCTATAATGCAGCCAACTGGATAAAAACGTTACTTACAGAGTCATATCTTAACCATCTTTCTGAAAAATGTTAGGAAAAGTGTTCTTGTGGCAGCTTGAAGAGTAAGACGTTTTACTTGGTATATGTTTTCATGGACTCTAGACAACCTCATTTATTTCTTTTCAAACCAGCTTAAGTCTTCATACTGTTATATTTACTTTATTTTATTCTGTTCATTTTAGAAGTATGCCCACAGTTAGTCTTTTTTATTTGGGGTTTTTCTTTTAAAAGACCTTGGTTTGAAAATTGTCACTATGTTTTATTTTCTGAAACACTCAAGTTCAATACATTTTGCCGTTCATTGTCAAAATAAATTCTCACAAAAATGTAATTTGTCACAACACACATCTATATCCAAAAATGGCTGATCTCTGTGGCTTTGCAGGCATGCTACGCATTTGTGGAAAAGGACTAGGTCTCCAGGCAAATTATTTGTCCATTAATATAGCAACTTTTGCTTAGCTGCTTCTAAATATCCAAATGCACTATTGATACTGGTATCTTAAAAATGATTTTGTAGCCCATGGTGAATAACAGATAAAAGTTTATTTCAATCATCACAAATTCAGTAAGTTTTGAAAAGTACAAATACTACAGTCAAACAATTTTTTTGAAAAATCAGTGCATAAAGGCATCTATCATTAGTCAGAGATTGCCAAAGCCACTGGTTTTAAGATTTCAAATATACCTGGTAGACAATCAGAATATGTCACAGGAAAAATATTAAATGGGTGATTAATCCCAACTGTAGAATTTAATCTATCACATGTTGAAAATGCTTAGGCAAGCATTGAAAAGCAGTAAAACACTTAGAGCTATCTAGCATTTTGTACAAAACTAAAATTAACCTTAGAGACTAATTATTACCAAGAACTCTGCTCTGGGTTTTGTATGAACATGGTGGCTCAGCAGGCTAGAGCACTGAAAACTGTCAGCTCCAAGGTTGTAAGCTCAGTGGGTCAAATCCCAGGTTCCACTCAGCAAACTCCCGCTGTTAACCCCAGCTCCTGCCAACCTAGCAGTATGAAAGCATGTAAATGCAAGTAGATAAATAGGTACCACTGTAAAAAGCAGGAAGGTAAAACAGTGTTTCCTTGTAGCCATGGTGGCCACATTTATTTATTTATTTATTTATTTATTTATTTATTTATTTATTTCTATACCTCCCATCTTCCAGAATGAACTCTGGGTGGTTTACAATCAAAACAATGTAAGAGAAAAGAAGAAAAAACATGTATATATATAAAAATTAATTATTGTAAGCTAAATGGCCACAGACCTGCACAACACTGTCTCTTCAACTTGAATACGGAGATGAGCACAGCCCCTAGAGTCAAGCACGACTAGCGTGCATGCGCAGGGGGAACCTTTACCTTACCTTGAATAGCAACATATTTTAACATCAAGAGTTGATGCTTTGCAAACTGCAGTTCAACTGCTATTATCATTGGCCAAGAAGTCTGCAGTATACTAAGATGAAGCTGTTTAGTAACAAAGGTAAAGCCAGTAGATTTCCTGGGGGAAATGTCTAGTCCTGACATGTTAAAATCTTATTCTTTCCCATCTCTCTTTTGCCTGATGAAATGCATCTTGAACTAGAAATGGAGTCCAATAAATCAAGCAAATAGGGGAATAGTCATTTTGCTGTCACATTCTGCCTTTTCTTCCTCTTCTGAGCAGCCAAGAAAGAAGGAATCTATCTGCCCCTACACACAAAACTAGCTCTATCCAGGTGTTCATGATAGAGGAAAACTAAACTTGTGAGGAGGGAGCACACCCTCCTCCCTCCAGTCATTCCTTAGAGCCCATAATGTCCAACAGGTCTAAAGACAAGTTTCTTGGTGTGGAAGGTTTCCATGCTAGCAAGAATCCAGATTTTCCAATGTTCTTGTTCTCATAGAGAGGCTTGGCATGAATGAAAACTGCATGGTGTAAGCTACAAAGTTGCAAGAGAAGAAAGCTTATGTTTGAATCTCCTGCACCACTCACACCTTAATAAGGTTATTATCTTGTCCTGTCCTTTCCTTTCTTTCCTTCTTCTGGGTAAATTGAATGTGCACTGGAACTGGCATGCGAAGGAGAACAAAATCCAATTCAGTTGATGCACTGGGAGGTGCGTGCCTGAGTTCCAATTTGCCAGTACCGAAAAAACAGTACATACCAGTATTTATGCAAATATCTACTAGATGTTGTATAACAACTAGTTATATGGCACCATGAACCACCCACTCTTAATACATGACACAAGGCAAACTGTTCTCAAGAGCTTTTTGTCAAGCGGCTCTAAAGAGAAAAATGAAGAGACAATCCTTAGTAGGCGGGTTTGAGGTTATACTTACTTAATACATTTATACCCTTTACTCAAGAGCTCATCACTCAGAAGTGAAGTCATGATTTTGAAATTGGCAATAGGAAGTACAAGTGACTTGCGCTTCCTGTTCTTCTGCATCTCTACTATGCATATGAAGTATAAATGATGAAAGAACAACTGGTATGCCACTTGGCAAAGGAGACGTGACATGCCAAGTACACAAATACAATCAAGATGTGGGCATGTTGTCCAAACATTGTTTTTTCCAGTGTAGGGGAAAGAGTATGCTGTTTAAAGCATTCAGCTTTTTCATGTCATCCAGTTACCTAGCTTGCAAATGCATTTTATTATCTCCAGAAAGTAAGAAGAGATATTTCACAAAGGGACAACTTATGAAAGAACTGGAAACTTATTCCAAACAACGGGCACAATGGTTTTAAAGGACATAGTTCTGGTGTTCCCTTTAATTTCAGCAACCACTAGCTGATTGGTTGAATTAATGGAACACATATTTAAGAGCTGACACTTCAAAATGTCAGATAGTAAACAGTCACTTGAATAATACATTCTGCAAATGAAATCAAGCCTCCCTCCTAAAATTAATAGCCTTGTTTACTGTCTGAGGAACTCTCAGCAAATATTAAATGAAAATGTGAAACAAACCTTGTTGTTTTTACCATTTCTTTTTAGAAACATCTGTACAAAGACAAGAGGCAAAGGGGGTGGGTGGGGATAATTGCATGTATCTTTTCGGTTCTAGTTTACACATAGAGCCACACACTTGAAATGCAAAGAAATAACAAACAATTCACAGAAACTATCTTGGGAGAGAAAAATAGCTTCACCACTACAACACAACAGTTCTCTACTGCAAGAAAAGAAAGGAGAGGGATTGTACAAAAGCCAATGTGGATTCATGAAGGTTTTACCAACAGTACAAACACATGATAGGAAACCATGCTGGTCGTTAGAATCACAGAGAGCTGTAAAAAGAGAAGTTGGGCGTAGACGGTTCCGACCCTACATGTTTCAAATCTCAGCAACAACAAAAAACCTGTTTTCTGACTTCTTCAAGTAATTGTTCAATTTAGGAATACAGCGGCAAGAATGAGGTGTGCCCTTCTCTAAGAACTATTTGCATCATCTGAGGCTCCTGCACTCCTTAGAAGTAGGGGAGAAAGCAAACAAGCAAATATATAAAAATGACGGAAAGCCAAACCAAGCTATTCCTTTCGAGGGGAGGAGCAGAGGGGAAGAAAGAGCTGCTCCTTTAAGAGAAACTCTTCCTCTTCACCACCCCAGGGGCTTTCTACTTTTCCTTCTTTGACAAAGAAACCTGGAGAGCGCGAGAGGAGGGCTGATCGATCACAGATCGCCATCGGAATAACAGCTCGATTCTTTATTTCGACTTGCGGAGCCCACCTCGCCCGGCCCCGGCTTCCATTTCTTGGGGCTGGAGGGAGGACAGGATCTTCTTCGGAAGTTGCCTCCCCGCCGATTCCCAGTCTGTACTCACCGCTCGCATGTTCGGAGAGCGTGGAGACGGACGTCTGGCCCATCTCTCGTCCCGGCCGAGGGCCCGGGTCCAACAATCAGGCAGCTCTCTTGGCCCTTCGATAAGGCTGCCTCTGCCCCATAAACCTCCGAGGGCTCATTTCACCTTCTCCCGGCGCTCGACTGTTCGACTGGCGGCGGCGGCAACCTCCTCCTCCTCCTCCTCCTGCGGCTGCCTTACAACTTCTGCCTCTTCTTGCGAGCGAGTTGTTGTAAGCGCTCCTCCTCCTCCTCCTCCTCCTCCTCCTCCTCCTGTTGCCGCTGCGGCAGCCCAGCTCAGGCTGTTCCCGTTCAGCCGAATGCCTGTCATTCCTCTATGCAGATTACTCGGGGCAAAGGTCACGGGGAGGGAGTCCCTAGCTGGTACAGCCCCCGCCGAGAGCCCCGCCGCACACCAGGCTCACTAGGGGAGCTTTAAGCTACTCTGGTCTCGCACAAAGAACTCGGTGTTAAAAGGACCCTCGGCTGGGCTCCGGCGAGAAAAAGAACAAAGTACTACTTAAGTTTTGAGGCACTGGACTTTTGGGTTGGTTTTTTTTTTAAAAAAAAAATCAAGCCCTTGTGTTCCCAAACTCACAGGTCCCAGCTGCTTTCCTCTCTCGTTCCTTATACCAGGCACAGGATACAAACGTTTGGGGTCCTTTCTCCCTCCCGTTCGCATGCAAAGCTAACTTGAAGAAGGTGAGTTACAGCAGGGGAAATACTTCTGAACAAGTGGGCCACAGTTTCATAACAAAGACGACTCTTGAGTTTTTAAAGGTGCAAGGTGTTTCTACAACAGACTGACATGGGTGCCCTCGGAGAATTTTCAGAAGAGGGTAATTTTTATTGGACCCCATTGCAAAGAACCCAGAGAATGCAAAGGGTTGTGGATGAAATATTGAAGAGGTCTCATGCTTTCAAATATGGACAAGCTTCTGACCAGGAACCTGCATCTGTGAACTCTGTAATTCCCGTGGATTGGTGGCAGATGGAGGGTGGGGAAGCTCCTGGCCAAGCACTCCAGCAGATTTGCAACACTTCTGGATGCACCAGGTTGCAACTGTTCTCCTCAGGAAACAGGCCTCTGTACACATTTCAGGCCCTCGTGTGGTGCCTGAGAAGGGCAAAATTTGTAACGAATCCTATGAACTGTGTTCCCAAGTGGTGTTTCACGTTCTTCTCTGTGCTCAGCCTGTTGCAGCAATGAGTCATGGGGCACCTTGAAGATTAACCCGATTTATTTGGCATATGTTTCCGTGAGTTGCTGCCCTCTTAATGAGGAGCAGGCTAGAGTCCTGGGAGGAGAGAACGGCAGAGCTGGAAGGAATCCCCAAGGGCCATCATCAACTCCAACCCCTACCAAAGCTGGGAATTCATGCTTAAAGCATCCCTGGCAATTGACCCTCTTACATCTGTTTAAAAAATTCTCTTGGAGGAGAGGCCACCAGCCTCCATCAACAAAAGCATATGCCAAATCTTACTCTTCAAGGTGCCATTATCTTTTCATTTTCTTTAGGGGGGGAAACTGACCATAATGTCAAACTGGAATTAGTATTTTTAATTCTACAACAAACCATTATTTCTGGACCTTTGAATATTGTAGTTATCCCCTACTAGATGTTAAGTCAGAGGTTTTGTGAACAAGGGAAGCATGATTTCCTAGTTTCCACTATGAACTCGGAGGAAATGCAGAAGCTTTCTTTCCAAGAAAAAACAGTTCCTGAAAAGAAGCATTTATGTCTACAGACGGGTACTTACCATG
Source organism: Phrynocephalus versicolor (assembly GCA_023846285.1). Classification (NCBI taxonomy): domain Eukaryota; kingdom Metazoa; phylum Chordata; class Lepidosauria; order Squamata; family Agamidae; genus Phrynocephalus; species Phrynocephalus versicolor. The sequence goes on along the minus strand of JAHTLZ010000114.1, from coordinate 13,834,938 downwards.
GTTGGGTCAGGCCCATGGCTGTTGGGTGTGTGTCCTGGACTCCTTGCCCTGCCTCTTCCCCTGGGCCTCAGAGAAGGAGGTGGGGCAGGGAAGCCTGCAGAGCTGCCTCTGACAAGGGGACCCATAGGGGGAGGCAGGTTGTGGAATCCAAGGCACTCCCATGACACCTGTGTAGGCCTTAAATCGCTGAACTGCAGTCAGTGCCCCCTGTTTAATAGCCCCTTGGTTAAAACAGCCAATAAGAGTGAGAGAAATGTCTTACCATCCCTTTGAAGAAGTTATAGGCTGCTTTCAAAATGATTAAAGAAATATCAGGGTGAACGAACAAGCTGCCTTTTGGGGGGGAGATGCAAGACCTCTGCCAAATCTGCGAGAGTGTCCTGACTACACCACAACTCACCCTCCTTCAGTTTTTTCTAATCTTCTTTTGCAATTTCAGGAAACTGTCGAGACTGCAGTGAAGAGGACAGAGTGAAGAAATGCAGTCCCACCAGCCTAGCTGTGCACGCCTAAATCTGAATATAACTTATATCGTTGCTCTAGATTTTTTTAGTAAAGAATCACTGTTCACTCCCTGAAATCATAATTCCACTGAAGTCTGCTGAAGTCTTTTCTAAGTTTTCCACAATTGCATGCAAAGAACTTGGTCTCAAAGTTTTAATTGTGTTTTCCTGTTCAAAGTATTTATTTACTCTTTGTTGGCATACAAAGTCCAAGCAAATTGTTACACTGGATATATAACTGCTGCAGCAGCAAATGTCAGTCATATGCCTAGGTTCCCCTTTGTGCTAAAAAATGTCCAGTATAATATATCTGTGTCCTGTTTTCCCGCTGCTCTTCCACATCATTGGTTGTAATTGGAAAGGGATGATGGTGGTGGTGATGATGATGATATCATGTGCTGCCAAACTGATGCCAGTGTAGGGTGATCCTTTTGAGGGTTCAGATGTGGTTTACCAGTGCCTCCTTCTGGGGGTCACTGGTTGGCTCTTTTCTCAGTGAGGAATCAACCTCACAGCCAGGCATCCAACTTGTCGAGAATAGCAGCAGGAAAATGTTTAATGGGTTGTCATAAGCGAATAGATAAAACATGCTAAATGTTATGGAAGAAAAGTAATATGTGACTGTTTCTGGATGCAGTTACATCTTTAGTATACAGTAGTATTATGTTGGACATAAGTGGATCACTGGAACAGAATGTTGCTGAGAACAACACAAAAGCCATTTATTCTTTTGTGTACAGCTGGTGTGAGGAAACCTTACATTGAATGTAAGGAGCCAGATTTCCTTCACTGACTGCTCTGCAGTTCCAGTTGATATCGGGGAATACAGGACCAAAGAGTCTAGTCCAGTGGTTCTCAACCTGGGGGTCCCCAGATGTTCTTGGACTGCAACTCCCAGAAGTCTTCATCACTCACTGAGCTGGCCAGGATTTCTGGGAGTTGCAGTCCAGGAACATCTGGGGACCCCCAGTTTGAGAACCACTAGTCTAGTCTCTAGTGACTGTAAGCAGTGTTTCAGTTGTCAGACCCAGAGAACCAAATCTGCATGTTTTGCAAATTTTAAAATATGCAAATTGGCATTTGATTTGCATAACATTTCATGTTATGCATTGTTTTTATACCAATATATTTTAGCTGCATGCATACAGTAAATACTTATTTGAATGTTCAATGTAATGGTTAAGTGTGTTGGATTTGGAGCACTAATTCCAATCAGTGTCTGTTGTCAGTAATGGATGGACTGAACGAGGGCTAACAAACTGAAGCTTAATCCAGAAAAGACAGATGTGCCCCTGGTCAGTCAGATGAGAGAACAGAGGTTCAGGCTGTATAGTATGGAGTTATACTCACCCTGAAAAGTCAGGTTCACAGTTTGGGTGTGTTCCTGGACTCAGCCCTGAGCTTGGATGCACAGGTTTCAATGTTGGCCAAGAATACAGTAATATATTTACACAGTTAAAGCTGATGCACCACCTACACCCATTCCTCCACCTACACCCATTCCTTCAGATGCCCAATATGGCCATGGTGCCATGTGCCCTAGTTGCATCCTGTTTGGATTATGGCAGCATGCTCTACATGGGGCTGCCTTTGATGACTGTTCAGAAACTTCGTCTGGTTTAAAATGCTGCAGCACGTCTTCTGAGTAGTGCTAATTATATGGAGCATATAAATCCCTTATTATAAAAGTTTCACTAGCTTCCAGCCTGTTTCCTGTCCTAATTGAAAGATGAGGATGTACACATATTAGACAGAGGATAGGTCGTTCGAGATTGGGGTCAGGGTAAGTCATTCCTGTGTGTACTGAGAATCCCTCTCTCAACAGGGGTCGGGGATTTGGACACAATCTGTCTACCACTTATCATGCTGCCCTTTCATTGATCCCTACCCTAATCAGAAGCACTTCACACCTCTACCAGGAAGACCACAGATAATGACCCATACTTAATGGGTGTTGGGTAGGGTTGCACAGGTGAGACTTTCACACATCACAGGCCATTTTACATCCAATGACCCTATTCAGGCCACTGTCCACCTAACAAGTCTATTCAGACTAGGGTGGCATGAAACCAAGGTGAATTATAAATTGGAAGCCTCACACCAACTTTATTTTATTTCAGTCTCACAAGAAAAGAAGTCCAGTTTCCATGACTCAACTTCTGGATAACCTCACCTGGATGACAGTTGCAATTCAAAGTGTTGGTTATTACCCATAAAGCCCTATATAACTTGGGTCTAGGCTACCTGAAGGATCATTTCACCCATATGAGCCTTTTCAGCTGTGAAGATCTTCAGAGGCAGCCCTCTTATTGGTTACATCATCCTTCCCAAGCTTTTTTGTTGAGAACATGAAAGAGGACCTTCTTAATAACCCTCTAGGCTTTGGAATGTACTGTCCTTCTGTCATCAGTACAAAGAGATTTTTCAAAAAAAAAAAAAAACCCACTGTATTCTCAGCATTGTAACATTTATAGATTTCTTTTATCCATACATCTACTCTGTGAAATTCTAGATGGGTTCAAAAGGTCAACATAAGAAGAGCCATGCTGGATCAGGCCAAAGGCCCATCTAGTCCAGCTTCCTGTATCTCACAGTGGCCCCACCAAATGCGTCTGGGAGCGCATGAGACTAGATATCTGTCTTCTGATACCACTCCCCTGCATCGGGCCCTTGAAGTACCCTGGTTTTAAGTCTGTAGATTACACATCTCCATCATGGTTTGTAACCTGTGATGGACATTTCCCCCAGGAATCTGTCCAATTCCCTTTTGAATGGAATTCCCATCACTGCATCCAGTGGCAGGGAATTCCACAAACTAAAAACACACTGGGTAAAAAAAATATTTTCTTTTGTCCTCATTCTCCCAACCCTCAATTTGCGCAGATGTCCCCTAGTTCTGGTATTTTGTGAGAGGGAAGAGAGTGTCCCTCTATCCACTTGGATATCCACATGGCTTGCATAATTTTCCACATCTCAGTCATATTACCCCTCAGGTGCCTTTTTTCCAGACTAAAGAGCCCCAAATATTGTAGCCTTTCCTCATAAGGGAGGTGCCCCAGCCCAGTGTAATCATTTGAGTCGCTCTCTTCTGCACCTTTTCCAGTTCCACTATGTCTTTTTTGAGATGCAGTGACCAGAACTGTACACAATATTCCAAGTGCGGCCTTACTATTGTTTTGTACAATGGCATTATAATGTTGACTGTTTTATTTTCAAACCCTTTTTGACGATCCCTAGCATGGAATTGGCCTTCTCCACTGCTGCCACATACACGGTAGACACTTTAATTGAACTGTTCACCAGCACACCAAGATCTCTTTCCTGATCTGTCATAGATAGCTCAGAACCCATCAGTTAATAGACAAAGTTTTGATTTTTTTGCCCCAATATGCATTACTTTACATTTTCCTACATTGAAACACATTTGTGTGTCTGTGTTCTGCTTATATACTGCCCCATATCACTTCAAGTGGTCTCTGGGCAGTTTACAGTTTAATTACAGTATGCAGGCTGCACATTTGCCATTTCACAGCCCATTCTCCTAGTATGGAGAGATCCTTCTGGAGCTCTTCACAATCTTCTCTAGTTTTTACCACACATAAAAGTTTTATGTCATCCACAAACTTGGCCACCTCACTGCTTATCCCTGTCTCAGGTCATTTATGAACAGATTGAAAAGCCCCAGCCCCAGGACAGATCCCTGGGGCACACTGCTTTTCATCTCTCTCCATTGTGAACATTGTCCATTGACACCTACTCTTTGTTTCCTGGATCTCAACCAGTTCTTAATCCATAAGACGACCTGCTCTCTTATCCCCTGACTGTGCAATTTTCTCAGCAGTCCTTGGCTAGGGACCGTGTCAAAAGCCTTCTGAAAATCAAGATAGACAATATCCACCAGTTCACCAAAATCCACATGTCTGTTGACCTTTTCAAAGAATTCTAAAAGGTTTGTCAGGCAAGACTTACCCTTACAGAAGCCATGCTGATTTTCCCTCAGCAAGATTTGTTCTTCTATGTGTTTTAGGATTTTCTATTGGATGAGGCTTTCCACCATCTTCCCTGGAACAGACATAAGGATAACCAGCCTGTGGTTTCCTGGGTCCCCGCTCCTTTCGTTTAAAAAAATTGGTGTGACATCCGCTATTCTCCAGTCCTCCGGCACTCTGGCCATTTTAAGAGACAAGTTGCATATTACCAGTAAGAGATCTGCAATTTCATTTCTTAGTTCCTTAATAATCCTTGGGTAGATGCTGTCTGGGCCTGGTGACTTATTGATCTTCAAATTATCAATTAAACTTAAAACATCATTCGTTTAACCTGCATTTGATTTAATTCTTTAGTGAAGAGGTGCCATTTGGGCAGCGGAATCTGCCCAAAGTCTTCTGTCATGAAGACAGATGCAATGAACTCATTTAATTTCTCTGCAATTTCCAAGTCCTCCTTTACCTCCCCCCTTTCCTCCCTCACCATCCAGAAGGTGAACTGGTTCTCTGGCAGGTTTTCTACTAACATATTTAAAGAAGCTTTTATTATTTCCCTTTATATTGCTAGCCATACGTTCCTCAAAGTCTTTCTTTGCCTCTCTTATCATCCTCTTACATTTCTTTTGGCAGAGTTTGTGTTCCTTTTTATTTTCCTCATTTGGGGAGGATTTCCATTTATGGATAGACCTCTCCTTGCACTTTAGAGCCTCTCTAACTCCACTCATTAATCATGCTGGTGCCCTCCTGGACTTAGAGGAGCTCTTCTTTCTTTGTAGTATGCACTTGTGCTGGGCCTCTACTACCGTTGTTTTAAACAGGTTCCATACACTCTGGAGAGATTGGATTCTTTCTAACCAGTTTCCTCATCTGAGGTAAGTCCACTCTTTGGAAATCAAGGGTTTTTGTGTCTGATTTGCTTGACACTCTTCCCCCAACATGCGTGGCAAAGGAGATTGCAGCATGGTCACTTTTCCCCAGGGGCTCAATGACATTCACATCCCTGACCAGGTCCTGAGTATCACACAGTATTAGATCCAGGGTTGCCTGTTCTCATGTGGGCTCCATGACAAGTTGCTCTAAGGCACAGTCATTCAGCATGTTGAGAAACCCGGTTTCTCTTTCTTGCCCCGAGCTCACATTGACCCAGTCAATGTGGAGATAATTGAAGTCCTCTATGATTGATTGCTATCCTGTCACCTCTTAGACACCTCTATGATTTCTCTCCTCATTTCAATGTCCCCCTCAAGTATTTGATCTGGTGGACAATAGCACACCCCCACTATCACATTGCTCCTTGGACCTGGTAGAATCCCAGTGGTTCTGTGGTGGAGTCAGACCCACCGTAAATCTCCATTCTGCTGGATTTTACCCCTTCTTTGACATAGATGGCCACTCCACCTCCAGCCCACCCCTCTCTAACCCTTATATAGAGTATATAGCCTGGGATTGCGGTATCCCACTGGTTCTCCACATTCCACCAGGTTTCTGCTATGGCTATTATATCAATGTTATCCCTAGCTACCAAATGTTCAAGTTCTCCCATCTTTGCTGAATGTGGAGTCATGAAATAGGGCCTGGCTTCTTTGTGAGTTGGGATACAAGTTCAAATCAGTGTGAGTTTGCTTCCCCCTCTATGCCTCTCTGGAAAAAACAGCACTCTTGAGTAACCTTGAGCAAGTTGCACATTCCAGAGCAGACCCAGAAAAATGAAATTGTATGCCACCTCTAAAGACTCTATACTGTACTTATAAAAATGCAGAAGGGATCACCATAAATCAGAACTAACTTGATGGCATGTAATTATCATTATTGCTTCTCTGACATGGTATATTTTGACTGGTGAGTAACCATTTTATTTGTGTAATCTATGTACAACTATTTAAGATTGTGTAACCTATCTGCACACATATTTTTCTATGATAGGAAGGTGCCATCATCTTGGCTTATATGTTTGGTTATATAGTTGGTATTTTTATCTGAGAAATAGTTGGTTTAAAATTATTTAAGTTATTTTTATCCATGACTGAATATATGCAATTATATCATAGAGACTGACTCTATATATTTACAATTAAAACATACAGTCTTTAATAAAAATAACAAAGAGTCTAGTGGCACCTTAAATATTAACAAGTTTTAGTTGGCACAAATCTTCACAGGCTGTAGTTCACTTCATCATCATGTGTGGGCTGTATTCCACAGAAGATTGTGCAATTTTTAAAAAATGTTAGCCATTAAATGGTAGTAGGACTCTTTTGTACTAGATTAACAACTTTTCTCCTTTGGAAGTAGTTACTTGTGGAGTTTTTATTGAGTGGATGGGTGGGGGAGATATCATTGCACCATCCCTCACATAATTTGAAGGATGCCATATACAGTGCTCCCCCACCCATTTGCGGCTCATATACTGCGGTCCCACTACACCACAGTATATGAAAAAAGGCTCATTTGGGTAAGGGGGAAATGCTTGTTTCAGGCCCCCCTTACCCCAGGACTGGCGCTGCTCTGAACGGACCTGTGAGGGCCTTCCCAGACCTTCTGGAGGCCCTAAAAGGGCCTCCTGTGAACCAGAAGTCACTTATGGTTCACAGGGAGGCCCTCTGGGGACCTCCAGAAGGCTTGGGAAGACCCTTGCAGGCCAATTCGGGGCAGCACCAGGCTGGGGGTAAGTACAAGAGCTCCCAGCTAGGCACCCCAGGCCCAACCCGACCTGCATCCGCATATTGCGAATTTTCAATTATCGCGGGTTGGGTCGGGTCCCTAACCCCCATGATACGCGGGGGTTCACTGTACCTAAAGGAAAAGCTATATGAGCTGCCATATTGTGGAAGTTAAGATGTAGGTTGTAAGTTCAATTTCTAGTCCTCTGAATATATCTATTATTTAGATTAGATGCCCCTTCAGACAGTAGAGTAATACAGAGGAGCCTTCTTAGTGAATGCAATTCATCCTCAATTCACCTTGCCATGACTATTAACAGAGCTGAGAAATTCCAATAGACATTATCGGAAAAACGGATGCAGTCTGCATGAGTAGTGGACTAAGCAAATTTCCCACCACATTAATAGAGTTGCTGCCTGCTGATAAATAACTAAAGTAACATTATAAAAACTTCCAATAGGACCATTATACATAGAAGAAATAGCTGCTGAAACAGTTTTACATAACCAGATGTCAAAAAGCTAATTTACACTAAACATGTCTTATATATTATACTAAGAAGACACCTGGGAAAGAAATCCTATACAAAAATTAATCCAACTGGTTTTTTTCCCATTTAAGGCAGTAATGCGGGGGAAGATAGCTTCTACCTTTCAAGATTCATCCTGCCCATTGGAAGTTCTCATTTTATTCAGTAAAGCCTTGGCAGAATTTTACCTAATCTCCTAAACTTCCCCATCCCACATATTTCCATACACTACACTTTATCCATCAAATGGGAGGAAGATTCATATGTGAAGAGACAACTCTCAAGCTATCTTTGCAAGCATTCGATGTCTCCCCCATCATCTGGCTCATGGAGACCTGCAGTATTAGAAGTCCATACTCTGAAAAAATTATCTAGCCTGCTCTACAGGACTGCAGCCTTTGTCACCTTGCTGCTCCCTCATCTGAAGGAAACTAACACATCAGCTAGACTTCTCATTGAAAATGTAGGTGGGAACTCCAGAACAATATGGTACATATACTCAACCTTTTTAAAAAGGAATACAGTATTTCTTAACCAAACCACTTGGAAGTTCTTCATGTGCCATCAAGTCAAGGTTTTCCAGATAGATAATACTCAGAAGAGTAAGTGTTCCCTTCTTCTGGGAGGTGGGTGGGGTGTTGGGACTGTGCAGCTTGTCCAAGGCCACACAGTCTGGAACATCTTCCTGGAGGAACAGTGAGGAATCAAATCTCCCAACCTCTGGCTAAGCAGCCAGACATCTAAACCACTGAGCTAGCCAGGTAGCTTGAAGTTTATGATATGCTTTCAATTACTCTCCTCTACAGGACATGAATGTTGCACCTTATTTGTCTAAAGTGGCACATGGGTTAGAGTACGACAAGGCTGTATACTGTCACCTTGCCTATTTAACTTATATGCAGAGTACATCATGCGAAAGGCAGGTCTGGATGAATCACAAGCCGGAATTAAGATTGCCGGAAGAAATATCAACAACCTCAGATACGCAGATGATACTACTCTAATAGCAGAGAGTGAGGAGGAATTAAAGAACCTCTTAATGAGGGTGAAAGAGGAGAGTGAAAAAATGGGCTGAAGCTCAACATCAAAAAAACTAAGATCATGACCACCGGTCCCATCACCTCCTGGCAAATAGAAGGGGAAGAAATGGAGGCAATGACAGAGTTTATTTTCTTGGGCTCCTTGATCACTGCAGATGGCGACTGCAGCAATGAAATTAAAAGATGCCTGCTTCTTGGGAGGAAAGCAATGGCAAACCTAGATAGCATCCTAAAGAGCAGAGACATCACTTTGCCAACTAAGGTCAGGATAGTCAAAGCTATGGTTTTTCCAGTAGTGATATATGGAAGTGAGAGCTGGACTATAAAGAAGGCTGATCACCGCAGAATTGATGCTTTTGAGCTGTGGTGCTGGAGGAGAGTCTTGAGAGTCCCCTGGATTGCAAAGAGATCAAACCTATCCATTCTGAAAGAAATCAACCCCGAATGTTCACTGGAAGGACAGATTTTGAAGCTGAGGCTCCAGTACTTTGGCCACCTCATGAAAAGAGAGGACTCCTTGGAAAAGTCCCTGATGCTGGGAAAAATCGAAGGCAAAAGGAAAAGAGGACGACAGAGAATGAGATGGTTGGATGGTGTCATCGATGCAACCAAAATGAATTTGACAAAACTCCGGGAGGCAGTGGAAGATAGGAAGGCCTGGCGAGCTCTGGTCCATGGGGTCACGAAGAGTCAGACATGACTGAACGACTGAACAACAACAAAATTTGGTGAAAATTCACACTAAAGAATTGCTGAAATTTTAAAATGTTCTTTATAAGGAAGAGTGCCACAAGATAAATATTCAACCCTCCTCCTCAGATTTTTTGTTTGTTTTTAAGTCAATGAAAACTTAGGCTAATGGAAATGGTTTTAATTAAAAACATTAGAGCACTGCTACAACATCACAAAAGGCATAACCGTGAACCACCCTCTGATTTTACAGCAGGCATGTTTAGTCTGAATATGAATAATTAGTATCTGTCTCTACACATGTTTTACTTGAATATCTCTATACCAAAGGCCATTGATTAATAGTTACTGGTAGTTTAAATTAACAACCTCTTCATATCCATTCCCATTGTTCTGAATAACTATTTTTGGAGAAGACAGATACTAAAGGAGTGATATCTGAAATAGGTTGAAATGCTGTGGCTTATAAG
>JAHTLZ010000114.1:13780454-13825049 GCA_023846285.1 Phrynocephalus versicolor | reverse complement strand
TGGTGACATTTTTAAAACCTGAGGATTAAGAACTCCAGGCACAAAATGCAAAGTGCAGTTTGGGGCCTGTAAACAAATGTAGTCTTATGTTCTTTTCAACTCCTGTCCACAAACCCGTTTAGAGTAAGAATAAAAGTAATTTTTGAAAAGCTGTGCAGAAGCTCCAGATATGCAATCAATATATATCAATTATATAGTTATAATTATATATATGCATATCTATGTGAACCATAAGGTTATAAGTAGTTATAAGCACAAAGTAGATTCATATAAAAGACACATCATAGGTAGACCATCATTCGGGGAAAGCTTGCCTGAAGAGAAAGGTCTTTGCCTGTTTCCGGAAGGACAACAGAGATGAGGCAGTCCTGGCCTTTAGTGGGAGGGAGTTCCAGAGTCTGGGTGCAGTAGTCAAGAAAGCCCTTTCATGGGTTCCCACGTGACGTACCTGTGAGGGTGGCGGGATGGCGAGAAGGGCCTCTCCTGATGACCTTAACACCCGAGTCAGTTCAGGCTACTTTGTTTAATTTAGCACAATTAATTTTGCAAGCAATTGTTGCTTCGGCTAGTCGTGCTCACTGTTTTGCTAAAACCTGCAAAACTGCTAGTGCAACATTTTCTTCGCACGTAACATGAGCAGAAAATTGCCATCTCTTCTGCCTTTTCTATTAGTGTTACTTGGAGGCAATCCAAGTCTTGGGTGGTGGTGGGGAAATGGTTCTTCAAGTCTGAAGGTGAGCCAAGTATATATTGTATGAGCTTCTCTTCCACTTAAGAACCACTTTCCCCCAGTGTTTGGCTTGTATCCAAATCACTGAACCGTAGCAAGAAATGTTGCAAATAAAAGTAAATTACGGTAATGCAACGCATTTGAAAGAAACAGGGGGGAAAGTAGACAACCCTCCAGAAACATGCTTAAGCCAATAGGAACTCTAAAGTAGTGCTTTCAGGGGAGAATGGTCAGCTCAAAAATCACACAATCATAGAATGTAGAGCTAGAAGGCAGGGGCCATTCAGTCCAATAATCAGGCAAAGGAGGAAATCCGCCTGGAGTTAAATAATCCCTGATAGACAGACATTCCTCCATGGCTTAAAACATCTAATGAATGAGAGTTCAATATCTTCCAAGGTAGTCCATCCCATTTTTGATTCGCTTTATCTTCAAAATATGTAGTCCAAATCTTCTTTCTTGTAATTTGAATTCAGTAGGTCATGCCCTACATTGCAGATCCACAAAAAGCAAACTTCCTCCACTTTCCATGTTACAGCCCTAAAAAATATTTGAATATGGTTACCATTCTATTTCTCAGTCTTGGTCAGCCTGAACTGTCAAGAGTGTTCCTTGAAGGCCTAACCTCTCCTGAATCTTGCAAAAGGGCAAACCCTTGGAGAAAGAGGTTTGTAGTTGGTAGCTCACCGGTATAGCCAATAAGGCCTATAGAGATGATTTTAAAATTTCCAATAAGAGGTCTCTTTTGTCTCTGGGTTGCTGCTCTCTGTTCCACTGTTCATGTGAGAGGGAATCCAAGGGCAATGGAAGATGAGAAACAACTTGAGGCCTTTGAGTAGAATTAAGGCTGTATATACAGCTAGTTTGTTTCAAAGATTACAATTTTGTTTGTATTTGCTGGTTGCACCAAAATGCTTGCATGTCTTTTTATGTTTCTTGCATGTTTAAGTTTTGTGGTTAAAAAGCTATCTCCATGAGTTTCCTACCTATCGGTCCTCCACTGGTCTCTGCCAGAGACATATAGTGGATGCAGGGTGGCTGCCTCCTCTAGTATTTTACACAGGTGACCACCCTTCTGGAACCAAGCAGTGGGATGAACCAGGAGGGACTGAAAGATGAAGAAGGTGGCGGGGGGGGGGAGAGTCTGACAAGCAGTTTTCTTGCCAAGAGAAGGATAAAAAAAGAATCAGTGGAGAAAAGAAAGATAAAAAGCAACCAGAGGAGAAAATCAGGGTGGTTTAGAGTATATGTGAATTAGGGTAATATGTCACCTAGTTGTTGCCCCTTTTTGGTGTTTTATTAAATTAGGATAGTGAGTGCATATGGTGACTGGCCAAGGACATGTCAGAGAGGAGTCTGCAGGTTTATAAACCTTGACGGTTTGTTGGAGCATTTGCATACGGGGTAAAATTAACCCTGTGCTTCCCCATTATAAGTGACTTTAGACTGGAGCTACAGAAAATATGGAGATGAGTACCATGTGGTGAGGATCAATGACATTGAAATGTCTTTTTTTGTTTACCCTTTAGACGAAGTATATTCCTTCAATGGCAAAAAAAATCACAACATGGTAAAAAGGAACATTTTAGTGATATACAAAAATGTATTTATGTATCAGGGGGACAAAATGGGTACAAACTGTATTTTATTTGGGGGACTTCATTACAGAGAAGGCTATGTGTCTTGTTAATGCATAACTACTTATCCCACTGATGGTGGAAAATAAAGTAACCATATATTAAGGATAAGCAGCTATTTCAAGTACCAGAAGAAGTTGACTTCAATAAAAGGTAGATAGTTAAAGTACAGTGTTTGAGATTTTCAGGTGACTGAAATTTTTTTAACCATATTACTTACCTTCTACAAGTATTACATTTATAATAAATCAGAATTACATATACTGGACACCTATTTTGCTTCACTCAACCTTATGTTACCTTGCTTTTCTTTAAAAGCAAAATTCAAAAGGAAAACTATCAAAAGCTATATGTAATTCAACTGAGAAAAGCCAGATTATTTCAAAAACTCTGCCTGACTTTATTGTAAGACTTTGTAGCATAACAGGCATTTGGTATCATATACCAATGACAAAATGCTAGACTTTTTTTTAAAGTTTCTGTTTTATATAATTGTGTCCCAATTAAAAAAGGCAGTATAAACATGGTGGCGACTTGTACTCCACAAGTATTTACTCTTGATATAATACTAAACATTGTTATACCAAACATGATGTTGATGCACTGTCGCTTCAGGAAGATGAGGGATAGAGAGATTTACTAAGGTTTAAGGCCTTTCAAAGCAGCCTTTAGGTTACATGCATCCTTCGAGAATCCCTGACCCGCCTCCTTGTCTGATTGGACAGCTACGTGAGGAGGCAGAGGGAAGCAGGCATTCCTGCCAGGAGTGAGCAGTTGCTCAGTAAGGAAGAGCCAAGCAGCGTGTGCTGGCTAGTGAGTGGGGGATCTGGCTGGTGGTGGGGTGGGGGAAGAGAATGTGCTGCATGGAGCCACACTGATGACTAGGGTTGGGCAGGGAATGAAAAACAAAATGCTGTTTTGTCGTTTCGTTATGTAACGAAATAAAATGAAATGAGGAAGCAGCATTTCATTATAGATGAAACAAAATTGTCATTTTTGCATTGAAATTAAGTGTTTCATTCCATCGTTTTCTGAGGGCTCCTGCCGAGCTGTCAATGGCTGGATCCCTTTAAACCTGGCCCAGTCAGTACTGGAGGGTCCCCCTGGTGCTGACTGGGCCAGTTTTAAAGGGGTCCAGCTGATAACAGCTCAGCAGGAGCTCTTTAAAAATGGCTCCCGGAGTCCCAGGCACCAAATCTAGTGCCTCTAGGACCCGGGGAGCCATTTTGTTTCGTTTTGTATATATTTTTTTAAATTGTAAGAAACAAAACAAAAAATGGGGGTAAGCAAAAAAACAAAATGAAACGAAACATTTTTCTGTTTTGTCCCATCCCTACTGATCACTCTTAATGATTCAACATGAAGAAATTTGTGCCTATACAGGATCTGCATACAGTGTATGTGCAATAGCACTCAAACCTGTGCAAACACAGAACATTCATGAAGAAAGCATCTCACCTCCCAGATTCCTAACATTTGAGGGCTCCTGACATGTTTTAGGTTACTTCCGGATATGGCAATCATTTCACCTCAAACAAAGACTTTTACAATGGAGTGTCTGGTGGGCTTTCACACACACCCTCCGGGAAAATAATTCAGAGGTTGCAGGAGAGAAATACAGTACAATGCTTTTTTACTGATAGTACTAGAAGCACTTCATCTAAAGATAATATCTCAACTCACTTCTTGTCATGTGCATAATCTTTATTTGTCCAAACATTTTATGTAGGAACAACGCAATTGGATATTTGAAAAGAGTAGGGTAGAAAAAATATTTAGGACATTAAGTGCATAATGAAACACAGACAATGCATTCTGATTACAGTACTTAGTTTTTGTACTCTGGCATTTAAATATTCAATATAATGAGTTGGTCAGCGACATAATGCTCCACTCACCACCCACAAGATGCCTTTATTTTTTGAAACACTTCCTATGTACTCAGTACTTTCTGCTCCTTTCTATTTTATTGGACCTTCAGCAAGATTAAAAACAGCTGCTGCTATTTATGTGTATGTATGAAAAGCACTGCAGGAAGAAATGTTAATGATGATGTTATGGAACCACTGTTCAGTATTTTATGAAAAGCAATAGGTTTGTAAACTGAAGTATGTGATGCATAACCCAGTTACAAGTTACAACAGCTTAGAAATGTAGTATTTTGGGACATCCTGGAGGTAGAATGAAGCATTAAGTGATTCCAACTCAAGGTACCCCAAACTCAATAGTTGTCCTTTTGAGATCAACAGGGCAATACTTCCATAGATGTACAAGAGATTGTAAATATACATGCTACAGAAGCTATCTCATACTTACTTGAATCTTTAGTATTTTTCTCAACCACTGCTTCATATTGTTGCCCCTTTAACTATGTCTGTCAGTGAAATGAGAACCCTAATAGAGAACCTCTCAAGCTACTGCTATCATCTAAGACGGATACTTCATGTCCATTCTCATTCCGGGAGGAAGTTCGTTGCGTGTTGATGTTGGTCGTGGTCACACCTGTTCCCGTGTACACACTGGCGTGATGGATGATACCAGCATGACTGTTACTGCACGTCCTCGTTCTGTGATGAGATGTGAAATTCCATGCTTTTGTTCTCTGTTCTTTTTTCCGGCCCCGAACCTTCCATTTTCAATGTTTTGATTCTCCGAAGCCTTGCCTTCAATGCATTAGGGAGCTAAGTTTGAAGCATTTGTCTTTTAATCTCTCTGAATTGCGTTGCTGACTCCATAGGGAATGTACTGGTGATTTGCACTTCGCACTCCTGTCACTAGATGGAGAATGGCACGTTGTTTGACGAGCCTTACCTCATGGCCACTCATCTTGGAACGAGAAGCGTGACGAGCAGATTCCTGAGGCCAGGGAGGGGAATCTCTCATCCCGCTTAAATCACAGTTCAGGGGGCATGGTCAGGACGAACTCCCCTCGTCCCGCAATGGACATGCGGTTAGATTACTTCGTACCGGTCCTAAGTGGGACCGCGAACAGTGATGAGATGGACATGAAGTATCAGCCTAAGACTGACCCGAGATAAATATTTCTCCATTGTAGTGCATTGTTTGTGAAACTCCTTCTCCAGGAAAAAAGAGACCAAATATATTTTCCTTGGCTTTATCACCTGAAGATAATTGTGATCACTCCTTCTTTTCTACCATCTCCTGTCTTCATGATTGCCCTCGTCTATCATGTGTTGATCAATTTTTATATCTTGTGGGTGGCTGGTTAGCTCAATGAGTTAAATATCTGGCTGTAGAACCAGAGGTTGGGAGCTAATTTCGCCCATTATGCATTCTAGAAGAGCTAGCATGTGTGGCCTTAGGCAAGCACGACAGTCCCAGGAAGAAGAGAATGGTAAACCACTTCTGAGTGCTATCTATCTAGAAAAGCTCGAAAAGGGCCACAGTAAGTTATTTTGTCAATTTAAAAAAAAACATTAATGTAATGAACAAATCAAGAAACTAATAAACCACTTTTCAATGTGAAGAGAAGTTTGCTGTCTATACTGTACTTAGAAATGCACACAACTGTATAGAACTGCTTTCTTAACCACAAGTAAAAAAAGACATGCATATTCATTTCTTGCTATGACGTGAAACAAGTCAGCACAACTATGAAATCCAATGCAATGTAAAAATGGAATGAACCAGAGAAGTAAAAAAAAAGTTTATAGAATGACCTAATCAATTTTTTTCCCAAAATTGAAAAATTATTTATTTCTGTGTAATATGAGGCTGGGGGGAGAAAGAGAGCTCTCATGAATTTGTGGGGAATTACTGTATTTGCTATGCATGAATAAGGATGAGAGCTGAATTAGCTTCACAAAGAGGTAGTGTAGAGAGGAGGAGGTCAGATCAAAAGTGGGATTGGATGCTCAGTAATCTCATATAAAAATGAGATTACTCAAGGACTGGGGGGGGGGTGGGGGGTGTCAGCATTCCCAGCCGGAAAAAAAAGTTTCAGGAATCACTGTACCCAGCATATAAGAGAACTTGTTTTATGCTAAATTGAAGGTTGAATTTGTTAATCAACTATCTTTCAACACATTCATGGTATGACAGAAGGATGATCTTAATAACAAATGCCTGAGTCATCATTGCTTCTATACCTAAATCGCTATTTGTAGCACTCAATAGCCAGAACCATCAGCTGCTTACAGAAATAGTCTACTTCTATGCCAGGAATAGTACCTATTCACTTCAGGAATATCTGCCAGATATACAGCCAGTCAGGGGAAAATAATGACTACAGTGGTACCTTGTATAAAGGAATTAATGCATTCCAAATGAAATTATGTTAAGCCAATTTTTCTTTATACAAATTTCCCATAGGAATGCATTGAAAAGAGAGTGATCCCATTTTTATGTTGTATAGATTCGCCCCATAGGCAATTATGTTAAGAAAATTTCCCCTATCTCCGGAATTGTATATGTTTTACAAATTTTTTATGTTTGTTATACAAGGGTCCATTGTATCATGATTAAAATGGGACAAGCCAAACAGCATGTTAATCTAACAACACCCTGGAGCACAGCTGATTTGTTACAGAACAACTAGGAGGTTATTTCCCTTCTTTTCTCCTGCATAGCAGGATTTTGCTCATTTCAATTGCAGGAATAACAGATTTAGAGGGACAGACAAATTCGGCTGGCTAAGAAAGTTCACAGTGCCAAGAAAATTAGTCAGCTAAACTGAAGCTGATGTGTTGTTATAATAAGTGATAGACATAACATGCAGCTAGTTAAGAGATTCCCCTGTGCTGGACTACATATCATCACAAAGCGGGGCTGCAGAAAATGGCCTCCCCAGGATGCACTGTCATCTTTCTTCCCACAAAAGGTAGCTTTGCTCACCTGTGAAGCATGTTTTGCTTCTTTTGTCAGCTGCAAATGTTGTAGAGAAGGTACAGTGACACAGCTGCAAGTGAAACTACACATTACAGTGTGAGAGAGAAAAAAGATGAGACATAAGGATACCATTGCCCATAGCTGGCTCACAGCTGCCATTATTTGTAGTAATGCTTGCAGCATATGTTTGCATCACTTCTTTTCCATACATCCTTTTTGAGTTTCAGTACCCATTTCCTCAACATGTAGCCTTTCGGTTCTTGATTTTCCTCTTTAAAACAAAGGTAATTATATTTGGCTTTCTCTTCTAGAAACACTGGGCATGCAGACAGGATGGAATTTAAAGTATGTCATAAAGATGTTCAAGGATGGCTCAACATAGGAGGGGTAACAGCTCAGGACCAGAATCAGCAGCACATCTCCATTTGGAGGACAAAGGGCACTCATTGAAAGATGAGGATGTACACATATTAGACAGAGAAGATTGGTGGTTTGAGAGAGGGGTCAGAGAAGCCATTCATGTGAGCATCGAAAACCCCTCCCTCAACAGAGGTGGAGGCCTCAGGCACAGTCTATCTGCTACTTATCAGGGTGAGCTTTCAACAATAGCCAGACAAATCAAAAAGCCTTCACCAACAAGGCCATAGCTAACGACCCATACTTTATGGGTTTCAGCACCTTAGGCCATTGTTCATCTTAAGGCTATGGATACTGCTGTCTACCCAACAACCCTATTCAAGCCATTGTTCATCTTATAAACCAATTTCATACCATGGTGACAAGAGGTCAAAGCGGACTATAAGATGGAGGACTCACATTAGCTTTATTTAGACTGATGAAGCTGTTTGGATGAGCAGCGAAACATTTCTATCTCTCAAGAAAAAGTCCAGTTGCCACGACTCAGCTTCCAGATAAACTGACCTGGATGACTGAGGATCTTCACAGAAATACTTTTAAAAACGTTATTTTGCTTCACAAAGGAAATTGTTGCCAAATTTTATTAGGGTTCGATAGTAGCCATGCAGGAAGAGTTATTAAGATTAAACAGTTGCTTTTTGAAATACAGCTCCCAAAATTCCCAGTTAGCAAGGCCTTTGCAGTCCACAATATGTTTTTCAAATCCTGATTTAAAATCTTAATCTACAATCTAGATATGCTGCAAACCTTTGATACCCCAAAGGCCAAACCAAAAGTTCTGTAGGAAAAAAGCAACTACTATTGCTACCTATTGCCTGAGGCATTTCAATACCAGTTAATTAAACCATTCCAGATGGCAATATCCTATTGAAAGAGAAAAGGAATGATGCCCTCTAACCAAACATGGATCATTGAGATTTAAAGCTTTAAAGCTTTCTCAGGCAAAGTATGAAAACAATACAGGGAAACTGGTCCTCCCCCCCCCACCCCCAGACTCCAATATTAACTTTCTTTCTGCCTGCAAAATGCTTTTGAGTCATCTTCATTTTCCTCTCATAAAGGCTCTTATAACTGGAATGCATAGATAGTGCATGATATAGTTTAGGATTAGAGTCACATCTCTGATAGGATTTCAACCTATTCTAATCGGTTATAATCTGATCCTTAAAAGTAAGATACATAAACTGTTCTGCCCCTACGTCATTTTTGTCTGTGATGAGGTAAGTCAATAATGGAAGGGAAATGTTGTGTTCCCACTGTTTTATAATTCAGAATTAGCAAAGGCAGTAGTAAAAGAAAAATCCTGTATTGCTATAATTTTTAAATTTGCCCGTGAATTTGTTTCACTGTCTCAGTTGTTTAAAATTTGTAGCAGGGAAGAAGATTAAAGGCTTCCTGGTTGTGTTGATAAAATGTAGATTACACCATCATTAATGACTTGCTTATTTGTGTATCCGGTGAGAATGCACTTTAAGAATGCAATTCTTAACACACTTACTCAAGTTTAACCCCCAATAAACACAAAGGAACACATGGGAGTATATCTGCTGGAAGTTTTTCTACCAAATTTGTATAGTTCAAATAGGTAAATGTAACACACCAATTTTTAAAAAGCCACAGTGACCTCCAGAATTCGGCATTTCTGAACCATGTCGAACCATGCAGTGGCTGCAGCATTTCATCGGAACGTCACTTTGTTCAATAAGGCAAAACAGTAATGTTAAAGCAGTTATGAGACATACTGAAAAAAAATGCAAGGAACACACCTTGCTTAAGCACAAAGCAAAAATTTTAATGCAAGTGGTCTGTTTTCCAAAATTTTCATTTCCCATTATGTAAATATATCTATTCAACACCACATGTTATTTCACTTTCCAAGTGTATTATTTTAGCATGTAGCCACCTCCTACATTAAAACATCAGGAAGAAACTGAAGTGCAAACTCTCAAATTACATACCTGTATTATGTACAGTATATTTAAAATGCATATACTGTATTATTTCCATTACTGCACTGATAAACAATCCATATTAAAGTTATTCTGCCAAGCCAAAGTATTTGATAGCTCCAATGTAGGCTACTGTCTCACATCCCAGACATTAGAAAATTCAAGTCCCCATATCTTTTAGGTCGATCCTGGATAGACAATTTATATCATAATGCCTGCAATCCTCATCCTGTTAAGAGGCTAAATTTAACCAATGAAGAGATAAATAAGAAGGCAAATTTCATGATGACTAATATTGTCAACAACGGAAAACACGAGCTTCTGGTAGCCTACATAAAGGGCACAAGTCAATTTTCTAGAGCATCTAAGAATTAACATCTGATTTTTTTCACTTACCATTTCTATCCATTTCCTCTTTCTTCATAAAGCCAGCAAAAGAGAGAGCTAAAGCTCTTGTTTTCTTCTCCTGTTTCTCTCCCTCACAAAGCTGTCTTCAGTTATTAGACTTTGCTAGCAGTTGCTGTATAGACTGACTACAGTAGACATCGCAGGAAAATGTATCTCTATTGATGACATACAGCCATTAGCTCCATTATCAGCAGACTGTGTGAGCCTATCAAAAAGATACATGGATTTTTCCTAGGTACAGTGGTGCCTCTTAAGACAAATTTAATTCATTCTATGGGTCAATTCATTTTATGAAAAATTTGTCCTATGAAACACGGTTTAACACGGTTCCCATAGGAATGCATTGAATTCATCTTGCGAAGCATGCCATAGGAAAAAAATCGTCTTACAAGGTTTTCCTATTCCCAGAAATTCCATTTGTCTTATGAGTTTTTCTTATTAAGCGGCATTCGTCTTATGAAGTACTACTGCATTTGCTTTGGGGAAGGGAAGGGACAAGAAGAGAAGGGATGAGAGAATTCAAAACCAGCACAACCACTTGGTGCCCAAACTTTCTCTCAAAACCTTCCTCAAAAGAGTGTTTTCTATCTCCCAGGCCATAAAGCATTAAGAACAAAAAATTTGAGAGGTTCAATTTCCAATTAGAAACATTTGCATATTCTTGAGTGTTGGTCACAAAAAGGTTTATCTAAGTTTCTGGAGCTTTTGCTACCAAGAGATTCCCCAAACCAAGAAAGCAAGGATGTAAGCCAGGGGTGAGCCTTCAGCCTTCCAGATGTTCTGGACCACAACTCCCGCAGTCCTTTATCACAGGCAATATATGCTTGGAATTCTGGGAGTTGCAGTCCAAAATGTCTGGAGGGCCAAAGGTCCCCAACCCCTGGGTTAAGCAGTGGAACAGACCATCTGGACATGCACACACACTCACCTACTAGCCAAATGCACCGTTACCTCCAGCATGAGATGCCATGTTTTCTGGGCAGAGCTTCCATGCCACAACTGTTGGAAGAAATTTCTGGAAACATCCCTCCCCCCTTGCATTTATCTGTCACAAAAGTAGTATTCGGGTGGCTGTTAACACCTCTGGAGGGGGATTATGCCTCCCCTCTTTTTCCAGATTTTGTGTGCCATTTTGGCACAAGAGCTCTTATTTGGTATCTAGATAAATGTTAAGTTCTTTCTGTTACTGAAGCTCAGATTCTGCAAGATTTTATCCAGGGAATAGAGAAACAAAGGTGGATTTTAAAGCCTACCAAATACACTGCTGCACCCTGATAAAACAGTCTTATAACAGAGCAATCCCACATACTACCATGTTTCCCTGAAAATAAGACAGTGTCTTATATTATTTTTTGCTCCCAAAGATGCGCTAGGTCTTATTTTCAGGGGATGTCTTATTTTTCCATGAAGAATATGGTACACATTTATTGTTATCCTATTATCGCGGAGGCCTTATTTTTTTTGGGGGGGGATGCCTTATATTTCAGTGAGAGGCAAAATTGTAAGTAGGTCTTATTTTTGGGGTATGTCTTATTTTCAGGGAAACAGGGTATTAACGTTCTGAATCAACCTTTATAACAGTAATTTCCTATATACTATGCCTGACTTGAAACTGGAGGTGACTAATCAGAAAAAAATGGCTTAAACCTGTGGTAGATGTCTTCCCAATGTGCAGTTATGGTGAAAGCAAATTCTACTAAGGGATTATTAGGAAATGACTAGAAAGACAGCCAGTATCATGAATTAAAGACCTTTATGTCAAATTACATTTATATCCTACCCATCTGGCGGCAAGCCACTATTCTGGGCAGTTTACAACACTCTCCCTCATGTTTACATTTGCTTTGAAAATATATCTCTTTTCTAAAGCTTTTTATTCTGTTTAGTTTTTATCATCGTGCTTAATGCTTTTGTTTTTATTTCAATTATGGACTTGAAAGTATCGGTTTCATTTGTACTATTTGGCATTATTAACTATTATGCATTTCTTCTATATGCTGTCCTGTTGTTTTAGACTGTACAACCCTCAGGGCAGAAATTTCATTATTCTGATTTATTTATTTATTTATTTATTATATTTCTATACCACCCATCTAGTCTGAGGTCTACTCTGGATGGTTTACATCAAAACCTTTTAACTTTCTGTACGTTGGTGGAACTTTATAAATAAGTAATAAAAAGAACAATTTGCAATAATGCATAGTCTGTGCACCCTGTTAAAAACATATTGAAGAGCCTGAGAAAGGTATAGAAAATAACAACAATATTCAAGATATCATGGAAATCGACAACTAGGGTGGCCTTTAGATAATATATTTCAGGTCACTAAATGGTTATTGTTGTTCAGTCATTCAGTCGTGTCCGACTCTTCGTGACCCCATGGAACAGAGTATGCCAGGCCTTCCTGTCTTCCACTGCCTCCTGGAGTTTGGTCAAATCCATGTTGGTTGCCACTAAATGGTACCTACAGCTAAATAGGCAACACACTATTAGACTTTTTCTAACTACTTGCAGTCTTGAAATTGCCACCTAGCCACATTGCATGGTGCTGGTACAGCTCAGTGCGTTGGAGGACCAAAGCCTGTACCAAGGGTTTGGATCCACATTGAGGCTTGCAGAGAAGCTAATTGAGACTGCCCAGTGTGTAGCTTACTCTGTTGCGCATGTTGACACCAATATTGCTTTGGGCAAGTTGCATAGTCTCAGGGCACCACCCAAGCAAGAACTGGTCAATCATTTCTGAGTGCTTTATAATTAGAAACCCCTGAAAGGGTTGCTATAGATTAAATTTTACTTAATATTGCACCATTATTATACTTTATACACTGGTATCTTTATCATATATAAAAATATTTTAAAACTGCAGAACTGGAAGGGGCTCTATAGATCATTGAGTCCAGCCTCTGTCAAGGAGGCACAGTGGGAAATCAAGCTCCCAATCAAGCTCCATAGCCAGATACTTAAACTACTGAGTTATCCAGATTTTCCTTTTATCTCACAGTAATAATACCGGGGTGGGGGGCACTGATGGATAACAATACATTTCATCATACCATCATCATCATTTCATCATAACAGGCAAAATAAATGAATAAATAAGAACATAAGAACATAAGAACAGCCTTGCTGGAACAGGCCATAGCCCATCTATTTCGGCATTCTGTCTTACACAGTGGATCTCCATTTGCTTCAGAGTATTCCCAAGCAGATGTCTTCACCTGCTTACGATTCACTGCAAATGGCATTGAGAGAAATCCTGCCTCTCTCTCCAACCCAGAGGTTGTCCTTAGGCATCCATAATGATAGCCATTGATACCCTTGTTTTCCTTGAACTTGTCCAATCCTTTCTTAAAGTTATCAAGGCTGACAGCTGTCACCACTTCTTCTGGCAGGGAGTTCCACAGACCAGTGATCCTCTGGGTGAAAAAGTACTTTCTCTTATTTGTTTGAGATCTAGCATCCAAAAGTTTCATGGAGTGCCCCCTAGTTGTGTGATAGAGAAAACACAGTGTACACAGTGTATGATTTTATAAACTTCACTCAGGTCACCTCTTAAGACGCCCTCGTTCAAATAAAGAATGGGGAAAGGTTGTGTCACTTTAAAGACTAACTGCTGTATTTTAATGTGGCCTTTTGCAGACAAGACTACTTCCTCAGATGTAGCATACATACCAGTGTACTTCAATGTTCTACTCACTTGAGTAAACATCCTAACAAAAAACACCCAATAATGCCATCCAATGTTCCGTTCATTCGCAACTGGCAGCAGAGTCGCGATCAGCTACCTAAGGGGGGTGGGCGGGAGGAGGAGGAGGAGTCAAGAACCAGGCCTGGGACGATCACTTTTTTTTTTTGCACTACAAATCCCAGCATGTCTTCCGGCCAGGCTGCCTGGGGGAATTGTGCAACTCTCTCTCCCTTGTTGAAAACTGTTACTTGGGAGGGATTACAAATCCCGGATTGTCTTTTGGCCAGGCTGGTTTGGGGAGTTCAACTGAAATTTTGAATATGATTTTATAATGCACAGTGATTGATGTTATGTTATAATAGTGTAATTATTTATTTGTTATTTTAGTTTATTATATTATAGGTTTGCTCTGATTGATATGTGTTTTGTTTAGTACTGTTGTAAGCTGTCCACAGTGGCCAGGTGGCCAGATGGGCGGGGTATAAGCTAAATAAATAAATAAATAAATAAATAAATAAATAAATCTATTTTCATAAAGAACATGGACATCTGCAATTTTTCTCTGTCGCTCATGTTTAATATCTGAATGCCTCCTGCTACACAAATAAATTAATTTTTTTAGGGTTTTGCAATATTCCAAGCCTCTTTCAATGGGACTGTCAACTGCTGCAGGTAAACAAAAACAGATCTCAACTCCATGTGGCTTCTTTGTTCCATCTCACATTGCAACAGAAAAAGGCTAAAACTTTCCAACTAAAGAATTTTATCAGTAAGAATACTGTATAACATTAAGAACCATGGCTACTCATCTGACACACTTTGACAAGCTGTACTATGCAAGTGAAAGAGCTGCTATCACCATTATGGCTCCTGTTTCATTCCTCTGATGATGAGAAAGGAAATAGTTTTTAAAATAGATTTTCAGCTCATTGCCAAATATGTGGAAATCAATATGTACCAGAAGCCCAGTCTGGACATCCTGCATTAATATTAAAAAAGATTTTAAAATAACATTGTATTCGCTATACTGCCTAAGCACAGTACAAGAACAATATATCTAGAAATTTAAAGTTCTTGGGCAAAACCTGATCCAATATACCATATATATATAGACTTGACAGATCAACTGCATTTAAAAAGTTAATTTAGACAAAGGAATTGTATGACATTTATTGATTCAAATTACCATACTGACTGCAATGAAAAGTAAGTTTTGAAACATTTTTCTTAAACAAAGTGCCTGAGAAGTTCTTAGTGACAGAAGAGTACTGGATAAACCAGGACTCAGAAATAATTCACTAATTAATTAAAATTTAGTTATTTTTGAGTTCAACACAGGCATAATGCTCTAATTTAATTCTATTTCTAAGCCTTATTGAATCGAGTGTACCATTAACGTGATTTCCCTTCATCTTCCAGAGAGGCTACAAACCATGCAGTTTCCTCTTAATTCTGAAAAGTTATTTGACACGCAAGTTCTTTTGGTAGGTAATTGAAAAGGTGATGGCGTGAGGATTCAAATTGACTCATTCCAGTATACAGTTGAAAAAGAATGTGGCACATTAAACTCCCACTTAGTCTAGAATCAAACATTACTCCTTAATTAATAAATTATGGTTCTTGTACAGAGAGATACATGATTTGGTAGCAAAAGGCCACAACACATGTCCTGTTCTTAGCTATTTCTTTCATTTTTTAAAATAAGCTGTGAAAATGTGGCCCATTAATAGAAATGTCTGATCAAAGTTAGATGTAATTTGAGTCAATGAGGATTAGTCCTAGCTCCTATGTAAGTGCAGCCTTCATTTATGGTGAGCTGATATTTTGCAGATGATCTAATGGAGAAATATTTAGATCTTAGCACACTAGTCAGCTTAATTTTTAGAATCAAGGGATGGATGGAATTTAGGGGGAAAATAATAAAAAAGACTCTGTCAGTGCATATAGAAATATATATACAGTGCATAGTGTATATACTGTATTTAGAACTTATTAAGCTATCACTTAGGTCACAATGTGCTTTCTTTAGTGCAAATAAGTGTAGGAATCTTTGATCGTTTTAGTTCATAATTAGTTCATGCTAATCTATGAGTTTAAATTATTTAAAGGAAAAAAAACAATGTTTATCTCCACTATTTTTTTGTTACCTGAGCAATCTCTGTATGTATCATTATGGCCGTTACTTCACGTCCCTTTCATTGCGGTTCGCGGACCCACTTGGTACTGGTATGTCCATTGTGTGATGATGGGAGTTTGTCCTGACCACGCCCCCTGAACTGCGTGAAAGCCTCATCGCGGAACGAGTGCCGATTGTAGCTCGTTGCCATCTAGTGGCAGGAGTGTGAAGTGACATTCACCAGTAAATTTCCTATGGAGTTAGCAATGCAGTGCTGAGATTTTAAAAGACAAATGCCTCAAAGTGTGCTCCGTAACACATTGAAGGCAAGGCTTCAGAGAATTGAAACATCGAAAAACGGAAGGTCAGACTGGAAAAATGGAAGGTCGGACTGGAAAAAAAAAAGAACGAAGGCATAGAATTTCACATCTCATTACGGAACGAGGACGTTCCGTAATGCATCCCAGTATCATCAATCACGCCGTGGGTACACGGGAGCAGGGACAGAAGACCACATGACCACGACCGACATCAACACGCAATGAAATTCCTCCCGGAACAAGAATGGATGTGAAGTAACTGTTTATACAGCATTTATACAGTATTCAGTGCAAAACCTTTTCCATTCGCAAACTCTGTGTTATGTGCTTTCAAGGTGATTCTGACTCAAGGTAACCCTATCAAGGTTTTCAGTGTACATGAGATATTTAATGGGTGGTTTTACCAATATTACCCCCACCCCATGAGTTTCCATAGTCAAGCAAGGTTATGAACGCAGCTCCCTTGAGTCCCAGTCTGATACTCTACTATATGACACTGACTCTCCTACTGCTATAGGAAAAATATATAAAATCATGCTTCTAATTTATTTACATATGGACCAATATGGTTGGGAAGTGCAACTGGAAGAGGCAATGAATAATAAAAAGAAAAGTGATACAGATCAGTGGCCAAACATGACTGAGGTGAGATGACATTCCATACTTTAGGAGAGAAGGCATAAAATTTCAATATGTATTGAATCAACTGGTCTCCAGCCAAAAAGCATGGGGGGGAGTGGTCAGATTATGGAAAGTAATTTTAGAACATAAAATAACACTTTTAAAGGCAAGGGTAACAAATCAGCCGCTAGAAGTCAACAAGAACAACACACATACCATTCTCTACTGAAAGTCAATAATTTAATTAAAGAATGAATAAACACTAACACAACGAATTAAAAGTTTAAACTTTCGGCATTAACAACAATGAATTGATTATCACTATCTAATATTGAACATTGGCAAACTATAAACTAATTTTCAAGCCTAGTGTTCCACGTTCTGTTCTAAATTAATAGTAACACAGTAATTTATGTCATCAAGTCAATACTAACTTATGGCATACCTTTTCATGGTTTCCTAGTACTCAGAAGTGTTTTACTTACTATTATCTTTTTCTGGGATGTGTGTGTGTGTGCGCGCACCGTGTGTGCCATGGGATTGTGCAGTTTTCCTAAGGTCACACAGGCTGGCTCTTTTGGGATGCACAGTGACGGACTGAACTCTCACCCTCTGGCTCTGCACCCAGATGCCTAACTCATTGAGCTTTCCAGCCAGTATCTAAATTTATACTGGGAAAATGGAATTGGAAACATACCGTAGGTTGGATCTACAGGTGCACTTCCATGAACAGAAGGTCTTTTTCTGAAGTATCAGAGGAGGAGAGATCGGAAACCCAGAGACGTGTTTCTGTTTACATAATGTGCTTTACAAGATCTTCCACTGGTTCATGGAACTGTGCCACTAGCAAAATTTCTGCTGCTTGTGCATATTTGGATTTCAAGATATATTACTCACTGAGGTCTTTTTAATATATTTACATAAGAGAGGTAGAATTTATTATTGCCAGACTCAGGAATCTTTCAACTATTTAGCATCTATTCAGGATATTTTAAATTTCAGCTCCTGTCTATTTCCAAAACTATCTGAGACTGAGAGGAACTCAAGATGTCTAAGTTCCTTAGCTTAATTAATTATCTGTAGCAGTTAACTATTAAGACCAGCATTCTACAGAGCTTCAGCCTGGTGGCAAAGTCCCACCAGCACGGTAACATAGGATAACCCTGCGTGTGCAAGTATGAGCTTTGTGCAAATGAAGGGTAGGTTTTCTTTATTAAAATCTTTGCTTGTATAATGGCAATAAATGAGCAAGTAATTTCTGCTCAGAGGCAACTCTGTAAGATACCTGCCTCAGAACATAAAAAAGACCTATGATGTATTGGACCAAAGTCCCCAGGATTATGTTCCCACCAGGAAGCCCACAACTAGGATATACAAGGATATGCTCGCAAGTGCAGTTGATACCCTTTTCTGCTCATATTCCCTGTAACTGGTATAAAAAGGGCATACTTACTCCAATACTTAAGATAATATAGAACCATCATCACTGTCACCTATGGATAGACATATCTATCAGTTTGCTATAAGAACTTAAATAATGGTACAGTAAACCCCCACCAATTGCAGGGGTTAGGGACCCGACCTGACCCGCAATAATTGAAAATTCGCAATATGTGGATGCTGGGTCAGGTTGGGACTGGGTGGGCTCTCTGGGGGCTCTAGGACTTACTCCACGTCTGGCGCTGCCCCAAACGGGCCTGCAAGGGGCATTCCATTCTCCCAGAGGCCCCAAAAGTGCTTTCTAGTGATCTGAAGGTCACTTCTGGTTTACAGGAAGTCACTTCCAGTTTGCAGGGAAGCACTTTTGGGGCCTCCGACAGGCCTGGGAAGGCCTTTCCTCCTTACCCCAGGGGGGCTTTTTTCATATACTGCGGACCTGCGATATACCGGGACCGTAGTATATGAACCGTGAAAGGGCAGGGGACCACTGTAGATCACCTATATTATTAAGGATTTAGAACTACAATGTGTCATTTATTACATTTATATGATTTTATTTCAGCACACAGATATCTGATACTAAGCTAATAAAAAAAGCTAAACCTTACAGTCTTAACAGCAAATATATGCTCCAGCTAAGGTGACCATTATTGCTGTGACATTTTTGTTGGCACAGCTCATTGAGACCCCACTCACTGTCAAAAGTATATCAATGGTACTCAGAGGGGAAAAGCACACTATCAATAATCTGCAGACCGTCTAAGAGGGCACCTAGCAACTATCTACACCAAGCAACCTGTCAGTTGTTACTCCCTCACACCTTCAAATTGTCCATTAATTGATACCAATCAACATGTGAAGACAAGATGATTAAAACCAGCCTCATAGAGAAAAACAATGATATCCCTCAAAGGAGAACTCCTTTCAAAGTGTGAGACCCTTGCAAGTTAGTTAAGTATTGCTGAACGTTATCTACACCTTTACAGCTCCTTCACTGCACATGATTTAAGAATACTGAATCTTTAAAAATATATAAAATCAACTTTTTAAAAAAGAGACTTATACAAATGGTCTTAAGAAACCTTTCAGCCGAATTTTCAGTACACTTTACACAAGCAAGTGTAACATGCAAAAAAGTAAAAACTGAAACATTAAAACACGACAGCAGGAAAGCCCCTTCATTTTGTGTGTTGTTTTTATAATTTATTTTGTAAGCATATACTACCTGAAATCCCATTGCTTACTGCACTACATATGTCTACATCTGGATCCATGCCTGTAACCATGTTACTCCATTGCTGTCAAACTCTACTGAACAGCAGTATACCTTTATTAGAGGACAGGGTCAAGCAAAAGTTATAAAACAGTCATCAAGATCTGAAACCTGGTTTTGTTTTATTTTAAGCTTCTTTTCTGCATCTTAAGATGTAAGATGCCAGCAATAGGACCCTAGGCCAAATAAAAAAGGCTGGGTTATGTTTCTGAATTTAACAAAAACAGCAAAATCAGGAAGGGCACTGAGAGACCGAAGATAAACCCCAGCTTAGGGCATTTTAGAAATGCAGAAAGCTCTTCAGATGGAAAAATCTTTCCTTGTTTCTTTATTCGTGCAGGCATATAGGGGGCTCTGCTGCGTAAAATGAAGTTTAGGCCCTGAGTACAGAACAATGGACTGGACAGAAAAAAGAACAGAGTAGAAAGGCAGAAAAGGGGGCACATGCATTTACACTTCAATTTTGTTTTTAATGGATGTTGCCATGGAAGGGCATCCATAGAAATAGTTTAGTGGAGGGGACTAAGGGCCCAGTCACACAGCCAAAACAAAAACAAAAACAAAACAAAAATGCTGGGATTTGGCCTATGTTAAAAACCATGCTCAGTTTCATGCTCACATAATGAATTCCAAAGTACATATTTAAAGGACAACTTTTCTTTAAAGAGTAAAAACAACAACCCAATAGTTTGCTGTAAAGAAAATAATGGAGTGTCTGTCATCCAGAAAGGGAGAGATTTTACCATATCTTCAGGGAATTAGCATGCAGTTTTGTAATAAATATTCAAAGTATAGTGGTATCTTGTATAAAGGAATTAATTCGTTCCAATGAAATTATGTTAACCAAATTTTCCTTTATACAAATTTCTCATAGGAATGCATTGAAAACAGAGTAATCCTTAATCGTGAACATTTTTATGTTGTATGGATTCGCCCCATAGGCGATTCTATTAAGCAAATTTCCCCTATCTCTGAAGTTTTTTATATTGTACAGATTTTATGGAATACAACCCATTTGTTATACGAGGGTCCACGGCATTCACTATGAGTCGTATTATTTTCTTAGGAAGCGAGTTAAGTGAAGGCCATTTCTATTAGCACAGTTTTCTTAGCCAACGTAAGCCCATGTGAACAGTGGAGCCAGTTTGAAAAGAGTGTATCTCAATTTCTTAGTAAGAACACAGGAAACAATGCCAAAACCATGTGATTTAAGATGTGTAAAATTAAAATCCTACACGTTGTTGTGTGATTCTTTTTTGAGAAATGTAGATAGGCTTAGTCTATTAATGATACCTATGGACTGTTGAGTAGACTAGTTTTTTCTACTATCATATTACCATTGTATGTACAGGGTGCCTGTATCTTATGAAACCTGTAGAGTTATGGTAAGTTTCTTGTGGAAACAGTCAATAACAAGGCAGGAGATCCTAGCCTCACAACCAAAACATGCTATTCTTTCACTGGTTTCAACAGTCACTCAATGTGCCATTCTTTCTCTAGCCGAAGAATGTATGGTTGTTTAATGTATCTCTATAAATTTAGGATGCCAGTGTGTGTATGTCAAATTCCATCCCCTGCCTCCACCACAGATAAACATGTTACTATGGGCTTCAGCTTTAAGAAAAGCTGCACCATCCAGAACCTGAAAAGAAAGAACTGCTTCAGCAAGAACTATTAACAATCCAATAGTTGTAGCAGGGCCTCTGAGTCAGTTCTCCCTGCTGTTGTAGCTTTATATCCTTAGCGGGTAACATACAGTTAGGCAGTGCTATGTGAATGTTTTTTTTACTTCCGTTAAGTACTCCAAAACTGTGATTTACAGCAAATTGCCATTCAGGTACGTACTATTATTATGTGAAGTCTTTGGCAATAATACAAAACATCAAATGAGCACATATTATGAGGCATTTTTTTGTTCCTTCATAAAAGCTGTAAAAGCATCCAGTGCATTTATGTGTTTTTGTTCACCTAGTTGGTCATTCATTCATATTACGTCATGAGATGTTTATTTCTGTCAGGGAACACAATTCAGTGCTGTTCGGGTGGCAGTGTTTGTGGGGTACTAATCAGGCATTAAAATAATCCATCGTATTCCTTTTCTTTCCCTTTACATTAGCACTTATAATTTAAGTGCTTGTTTGGTATGCAATTGAAGATGTCATAATTATAACAGTAACATTTAACTTTATATTAAGGCAGCAGATGAGGTGGAAGAAGCAATACAGCTTGGTTGATTTATACCTAAGATACTGATTATCTTCATCAGGAGCACATGTCTCTGAGGAGTAAAATTACACATCACCAGAAGGAAGAGGTCCTGAAGATACCAGAAAGACTGACACTGCCAAAAATATTTTGAAACATTTACAAAGAAAGAAGAAAAATGAAGACATGTTCTTAGTTTATTATGGCAGCAGAATGGTTGAAGCACTACAATCCAAATATATCATGGCAATCTGTTGTGTTTGACCCTGTAGACAGTATGAAGATGAAAACATAATTTAAAACAAACATTAGAAATAGAGAAGGTAGTTCAGTAAAGCCCCAGTTATATCCATTCAGCCCATCTTTCTTCATTCTCAGCCCTGTCAATACTATCTTTAACTCCAGCCAGGAAAAAGGCAGGCCAAACAGGAAGATAAACATTGGTTCATAAAACTGTCAAATATACAAATATACAAAAGGAAGCAAGTTCCAAAATAAATGACCAACAACCAACAATACACCTTCTTCATTTTCCAGAGGCAGACAGCCAAATGGATAGGGGCAAATGCTTCAGTATGCAATTGGAAGGTTTCATCAGGTATTTTTATTCCTATCCCTGATTTATCCTTCACCAATTTGATAAGAATTGTGAGAGAGTGGCAAAGCTATGCAGCCAAGCAAGATCTAATCCTCATCAACTGCAGCACCCCTCAGGAAAAAAAAAACCCCAACAACTATTGGGCTTTCTATGATGAGCTGGAGATTTTGTTCTAAGTATTGACATTACCTTCGACCAATGGTACAAACTTTTCTGAGTTTTCTCTGAACATCACTTTAGACAATTAATTTGTAGTCTGGTTGAGATTGATGCCCCATGCCTAGTAAAAGCCATCACTTTGCATATAAGTAAAGGGGGGGGGCAAGTCGCGTGGCCATCACAAAATACATATGCAAAACTAGGCTACAAGCAATACATTTATAAGCCAATCCTGAATGTTTACAGGAAGGACATATTTTGAAGCTGAGGCTCCAGTACTCTGGCCACCTCGTGAGGAGAGAGGGCTCCTTGGGAATGTCCCTGATGTTGGGAAAGATTGAAGGCAAAAGGAAAAGAGGACGGCAGAGAATGAGATGGTTGGACGGTGTCATCAATGCAACCTACATGGATTTGACTACACTCCGAGAGGCAATGGAAGACAGGAGGGCCTGGCGTGCATTGGTCCATGGAATCACAAAGCGTCAGGCACGACTGAACGACTGAAGAACAACAAATAACAATAAAAACAATCAATGATTTATTTATTTGCATTAGCCATGGCCTTAGCAAAAAATAAAAAACATTGCAAGCTTTTGAGTGCAACACACTCTTCTTCAAAGCGAGTCCCAAAAGTTCAAACATGGCAAAAGATGTGCTTTGCCAAGAGGTTATTCTGAAAGTTCTTGGCTAGATTATGTCCGCCAGGCCAGCAGTCTTCTTAGAGGCAGGAAGTCATAGGGCAGTTGTAAAAGCTATTTAAACACTGGGTTTCACACCTCCATTCTTCAAACAAAGGAACATGGGTCATATCCCCCCCCCATACTAACTCACTCCTCATCTCCATTTGGCTCTCAGAGACATACAAGTCCCTGTTGGCCAGAGTGGGGGAGAGAAAGGAGTTGATGTAGAGGACCCATGTGCTTCATTCTTGGATTGGGGTAAAATTTAGTAAACCCACTAGGTTTGCCAATTGGAGCCAGAATGAATTAAAGTGATATTACCTAGTGGTTGAAGTTGGCCGTTTGGTGTTGAGAGTCCCTGCGCCTCATTCCAAGTACGTGGGGAATGCCAGCTCTTTCTTGGTATCTTCATAATTCCACCAAAGTAAAAAAAAGGGGGGGGCAACAGGAACTTGTATGTCTCATAGAGCCAAATGGAAATGAGAGATGAGTGAGTGGGTGTGGGTGTATGACCCATGTTCCTTTGTTTGAAGAACGGGGGTGTGAAACCCAATGCTTAAGCAGCTTTTACAACTGCCCTTTAACTTCCTGCCTCTAAGAAGACTACTTGCCTGGTGTACATCATCTAGCCAAGAACTTTTATGTTTTTGAAGTCACCTGTCCAGAATGGCAGGAAACATAAGGTGAAATGTCCAGACATAACTATTGGAACTTACAAAAATGCTTTTACACCAGAAAAATATTATTCCTGCCATTTCTTAAACCATGATTTTATAACTAAAGTGCTACAACAATTATCTGAAAAAGAAAAAAGCATGATAAAACTGCTGCTATTTCTCAGCTATGTATAATAAGCAATTGATGTCATAAACTTAAAGAAAAGCTTCCTATGTGCAGCTCAATAAATTTCGTTGTACAGAATGCTATTTCAGTTCATACCAGGCATCTCAAATGGGTGCTTGATACAGCTCTTTAAAACCAAAAGAAACAATGGGGTCAAGCAAAGAAGAAGGTTTCGTTAGAAAAGCATTTTGCCCCAATTGACAGGCTCTATCGCAGTGAATAACAAATTGGCTGAAATTCTGCTGCTAAGTGCAATACGTTGCAACTACAGTGGCCCTTTTTAATCAGCAGAATGTATAAAAGCACTAGGAGCCAAAATTTGGCTTAAAATATGAATGATTATGTGATGCTTTCATTTCAGTACTGCCAATTATTCATGTACGTATTTATGATTCAATGGGAAGGTATATAGTGCAGTGGGAAGAGAGGATATTTGAAAAGGTTCAAATTTCTCCAGCTTCTGCACTTAAATGGTCAAATAGCAGGTAAGAGATTTTGCTTCTGTGCCTACAGTGATTCATAGACAACAGCGGATTAGACCCAGGATCAGGACAAAGACTTCATTGTTGTAATCACAAAACTATGTAATTTACATTGAAACCTTTGGGCATCAAATCAAAACCACAAGTGCAGTCGCTTCTGGTTTGAAGATGGCCATTATGCACCTACATAAAGTTGGAGGGTGATACTGTAGTCCAAATGAATAACTCTGGTCCAATAGATACTATTGGCCATTGTGGGCCAGTTAAAAAAATAGAAATGTCTTGAGGGGACAGCTGGGGCAACTGAGGACTTCTAATGCCCAAGATAGAAGGTATCTGCAAACACACAGATGATTTTAATGGAAGTGGCAAAATTTGGAAATTAAAGACTGCATCCCTCATGACCTCCAATGGCTTCCCCATCATGAAAGAGATCCCAATGAAGCCTTGGAAACTTCAGAGGTGAGGATGGGAAATTTTTATTTCTGAAAAACTGCTGCAGCTCATGACACCAGCAGATTTACAGGATGTAAAGTTGTACAACAACATTTCATCCAATGAATTATCAACTCTATGCACGAGATATTAGTGAAAGGTCTTAAATAAGGACATTGGAAGCCTCCGATTTCTAAGCAAACATTTTCTCTCTATAGATAAACTGACTAGAACTAAAGTTATGCTAAACCTATGTTTCAGGCTTGTTGGTTTGAAAACAAAGTTAATAATTAGAAATAACATTTCTCCATGAAAAATACAAAAAGGATACGTTGATCTATAGGAAAAAACCACCAAAATCCAAAATTGATGATAGCTTTATTAGAATCATCAGGTTTTGAGTTCCCTAAAGCTCTTGATCATGTCAGATAATGGAAAATTGGGGAGGGAGAGGCATGGAAGTTTCATCCCTTTGACAAAAGATAAGCCTATGGCAGAATAAGATTAAGGCAGTTTAATAAGTCTTTGTGTACCAGTATTTTTCCAGTTCTTTGCTAATTTTACCCAACCTAAATTATATAATTCTACATGATTTTGCATAATTTGTTTTGCTTCTAGGCAATGTGCAGAGGGTGAAAATCAGAGCTTGAAAATGTATTTTTAAAAAGTAATTAGTTGTATTCCAAAGGTTTTCCACCCCAATTTAGTTAGTTCCTGTTATAACAGAGATTTTTTTTAAAATCCAGAAGGTTAGATAAAGTGTTAGTACTGTATGTTTCAGCAAAAACAAGAAATCCAGTGGATGACTGGGTGGATGAACTGCACTTATATGACACCTTTCTCCCAGGTTGCGATGATGGGGAAATTCTTAAAAGTTATTCAGGAATTTTTCATTGGACTCAATGCACCCAGAACAGTTCACCTCTGAGAGAATTCATAAATTACCAATTTGCCTTCATATGGGCTTTCAAACAAAGAATCAGGAATATCCCAATCAGAATTCAGCATACACATATGACTTGTGCAAGTAGTTTTACTATTTTCCCCTCAATATATTTCCCTCTTGATATTTTAAAAAGCTAACCTTCCATGTTCTTTACATCATGAGATATGTTGTTCTATTCTTCTCTATCAGATGATGTTGCTTCTTTAACATCCAAGGAAAGTTTTCAGAAACCTGTCTAATCCTAACAGTTTTATTCCCGTTTTCCAGAGGAACTCAAGGCAGCTCACAAGTCAATAAGAAAATCACAAAAGTAAAACAAGATACATGGATCATTAAAAAGTTATTGAACATGAAGAATTTAAAAATGATCATCTAAAAACCAGATAACTGGAGTAAAATAATTTAAACACACACAGATGAAAAAGGATACAACTGGAGCAGGTGTAAGGTATCTAGCTATATTAAAATTAAAGATGGAACGCCTGTCTAAACAAATCTGTTTTCAATTGTCTTTTAAAAAGAGAGGAGAAAGAGGCTGCCTTGCCTCACAGGGATGCTATTCCATAACCCAGGAACACCAAGGTGATATTCTATTGGGTTTCTATCAGATACTTGTAAAGGTGATTGGACTGAGAGGAGGACTTCCCTGGAAGAATTTAAGTCCCAAGAAAAATACAGTCCATTAGAGAGCCTGGACCTAAGTTACACAGAGCTTTAGGCCACAGCCATCACTTTGTTTTGGGTCTGGAAACAGATTTGTCAGCCAGTGTAGCTGTTGAAAGAGGGGAGTCACATGTTCCCAATAACCAGCCCTAGTTAACAGTGTGGCTGTTGAATTTTACATCAGTTCAAGTTTCCAAACCATCTGCAGTTCTACACAAAGCATACTCCATCAGTAACAGGACGTAACCAAGACATGTGTCATTGTAGCCTAACTGAACATCTTAAGGAATGGGTGACGCTGCAGCACTAGCTTTAAAGCATTCCTGTCCATCAATGAGATCTGGAGTCCCAAATTCAAATATGAGTCAGGGAATGCTCCCAAAATGTAAACCTGTATTTTCAGAGTGTGTACTCCCATCTAGCACAATCCCTATTCCTTCATCTGTCTTTTGACTGATTAGAAGCATCTCTGTCTTATCTGGATTAAGTTTCAACCTCTTTGCCCTCATCCAGTCCCTCTCTGACATCAGACCATAGTTTAGAACAGGAACAGTGTCCTTGGAGTTAGATAGAAAAACAGATATACTTGGGAGCCATCTCTGTAATGGTGGCAACAAACGCCAAATTCCTGGATACTCTCTGTGAGGGAAACTTCTCTGATGGAAAGAGAGGGACCCCTGCACGTCCGGCTGAGAGGATGGAGAAGCCAGGGGAGCCAGGGAAACTAATGACAGTGACACCTGTGGAGAGGTTTATGATGCTGAAGGGATACTATGATGCCCTAAAGATTATTGAACAGCATAAGGAGAAGGAGAAGGAAAAGAACCCGGGGCAGGCCAGAAGTAAAAAGAAAGACTTGGTGGGAAAGGCTGACCAATCCGCTCCAGTGGAGGTGGGGTTTGGGACTTGTAAAAAGGGAGCGAAATGGGAGCTTCCAGAAGGATGGGAGTTGGTGTGGATGGATAACACATGGACGGGAGACTGGGAACAAATGATGATGCCCCACAAAGAGGCTGAAAGCTTCAGACGCAGAGCTCACCACCAGAAGTGCTCATACTGGGGAGAGAGGGAATATAGAGAGTATAATTGGAAACGTAAGGAGATCCACAAGGAGATTGAGCTAGACGAATGGCTGATAAAGATCCAGAAGGAAATTGAGGCCGGGACGCTGGATCCCAGGAAGGACCTGACCAAGAGACGCGACTACCCCTTACGTACACCCCGGCAGAGACCCCCTGGTCCCAGGTTCACTTTGGAAGTTGGGGTACAAGTGGGAGAACCCCAACCCTCCGTGAAGGAGATTGGGATACAGGTGGAGGGGCTGAGGCTTTCAGAGAGGGAGGAGGAGGAGAGCCGTGGTGGAGCAGAATACCCACAAGTGGTGGTGGGGAATTTGATCACATTCTAGAGACCTCTACTTATGGTGGAAAGAATCCGTTCATGACAGATGTTAAAGAAGTTGAAACTGTTGTAAGAAGAAAAATGCATTTTGTTACTGATGGGCCCAATAAAAGTTATATTTGTTCGTTTCGAGAGATGCCTTCTTTGAAGTTTGAAGGGCGGGATGCCTGGGCTAAGACTGAACCCTCACACTCTCTTCCAGCAGTTTCATGTAGATTTTAAACAGCATAAAGCACATATTAAAACCCTGAGAGACACCCAGGCCCAAGACCAAGAGATTAAACAGGAGTCCCTGAGTGAACCCCCCTCCAAGAAAACATTGGAGCCACTTGAAGACACTGTGCTCATAAGTACCATCCCAATGATGGCTGAGAAGAATCCCAAGGTCAATGGTATTGAAAGCTACTGATAGGTCTAGCAAAACTAACAGGAACACACTCCACCATCTTGTCCATAGCATAGGTTCTCCACCAAGGCAGCCAAAGCTGTTTCAGTCCCATAACCAGACCAGACTGAAATGGATCTAGATAATCTGTTTCATACAGGAACATCTAATGTGTTTTGACACAAGCCTTTGTGAACTTCCACCCACCTCAGGTGCTAATAGATACTTTTTATAAAAGTGCCTAAAATACTTTTAGTTACCTGAGTTACTCTCTTGAACAATACTGGAATGCTACAAGCTGCTAGAAAACACATTCAAATAATGACTGAAAACAGTGGCAATGGTAACATAGTTGTGCATTACTTATAATAAAGAGTTGGTTTCATGTAATTTGCTATTTTAAGTAGTTATATTGAGGTTACTGCAAGAATCTATTCTGGACAACATATCTCTTCCCCCCAACACCTGGTAATCTTACTGAGTAACTGCACTGGCTTCTGACATTTCATCAAGAACCACCCACATACTTTTAAGAATATCTTCGTAACTGAAATGAGTAGACACTCAGATCACTGTACAATGTATTTTTAAAGGCATGTTCATATGAAGTTGAATTCTACAGCCGATACTATATACCTTGATTTTTATGCAATTCTGATGAAAGCAGAATCATGGGTCCAGGAAATAAGGCCCTTCCAAATATGGCTCATCTAACTATTTAAGGTATTTTTATATTGCCTTTTGAGGGGAAGGCCTCTCCAAACAGGTCTGCAAGATAAAAACGGACAGGCAGAGAGATAGATAGAGCCTTAAGTAACTGAAATGTCAGAAAACGACATAGTCAAACCTCTAAAAGCTCTGCTTTATCAGATAAAGATTGGTATTCACTCTTTAAAAACAGTTTGAACTGACCAGGTCTTTACATTCCTTTAAAACCAGTCAAGTGGAGATCAAATAATGCAGGACATGAGTAAAGTGGATAGAGGGAAGCTCTTCTCCCTCTCACAAAATACCAGAACTAGGGGACATACACTCAAATTGAGGGCTGGGAGAGCGAGAACAGACAAAAGAAAATATTTTTTCACCCAGCGCGTTGTTAGTCTGTGGAACTCCCTGCCACAGGATGTGGTGATGGCATCTGGGCTGGATGCCTTCAAAAGGGGGTTGGACAGATTCCTGGAGGAAAAGTCCATCACAGGTTACAAACCATGAGGGAGATGTATCATCTCCAAGTTTAAAACCGGGGTACTTCAAGGACCAGGTGCAGGGGAGTGGTATCAGGAGACAGATATCTAGTCTCATGCGCTCCCAGACGCATCTGGTGGGGCCACTGTGAGATACAGGAAGCTGGACTAGGTGGGCCTTTGGCCTGATCCAGTATGGCTCTTCATATGTTCTTATGTTCTTAATCTCTCCTCAACACAACCCCCTTGACAGGATTTTCCCTCAAGATGGGGTTACCATAAAATAAACCATATATCTTGCGCCTCTCAGCGAATGAAAGCTCAATAGCAGGCCCAAGTACAGTGTCTTTGCGGCTTTATTTGATTCCCACTGAAACTTCTAAAATAGTTTTAAAGGCATGCTCAGTTGTCTAGACTAAATGTAACTAGAGCATGGATAATCACAGCAGGTTTGCTTTGTCTGAAGAAAGATGCAATAAGCTAATGAACTGAAGCTGACAAATGGCAATTCTGGAAATGGTTAATAATATGATAGAATTTGATTTGCTGATTAGCAAAGCAAATGCCCCATCTAGTGTGCCAATTCTGTACAGCATTCTTCCAGTGCTTAGGGACCTTACCACGAACAGACACATCTTCAATATGCAGACTACCTTTTCTCTACCAGTTTCAAAAATGGTGTATGCATTTTCTCTGTATCTACACAGAGAAAGACTAAAATACATGTTATGATGAAACATTTTGCACAATGAAGAGTGCCATGATATAAAAGTAGATTATTTTTAATAAGTTATCTGAATACTGCATAAGAAATGTTAGCTCAAGTAATAAGGTCCCAGCTTAAATACATGATTTTTATTCTTTGTTAAGCTTTGTTAATTAAACTGTCCAGAGATTTCTTTAATAACTATAGGGTGGCATATAAGCAGCACACTTTGCTTTTTTAGATACCTGTAGATTAGAAGATACACCTGCGCCCAGACTCTGGAACTCCTTCCCACTAGAGGCCAGGACTGCCTCATCTCTGGTGTCTTTCCAGAAACAGGCAAGCTTTTCTACCTATTATGTGTCTTTTATATGAATCTACAGGATCACATAGATTTTGTGTTTATAACATAGGAGGGGTAACAGCTCACGACCAGAATCAGCATTACACATCCATTTGAAGGACAAAGGGCTCTCATTCAAATATGAGGATGTACACATATTAGACAGAGAAGATAGGTGGTTTAAGAGAGGAGTCATGGAAGCCATTCATGTGAGCATTGAAACCCCCTCCCTCAACAGAGGTGGGGTCCTCAGACGTAATCTATCTGCTACTTATCGTTTTTGTCTCTCAAGAAAAAGAACTCCAGTAGCCATGATTCAACTTCCAGATAAACTCACCTGTGGATGAGCAGCGAAACATTTCTATCGCTGAAGAAAAAGAACTCCAGTAGCCATAATTCAACTCACCTGGATGACAGAGAATCTTTACAGACATATAACTACTTATAACCTTATGGGTTTACATTGACACTATATTTTCAGTGTTAGTTTCCATCACTCAAATTTACATGGAATTTTACTCCCCTTTAATTGATCACGTTCTCTTGTAGCTTTAATGAATGTTGTCAATTAATGCTGTAAGATGTCCCTCAATTCCCCATTCTCAACACTTGAACATGTCTTAATTGTACTGGAGTGTATATTATCCCTCGTTCTGTAAGCTGCCTTGGTTCCTTTTTCCAAGGAGAAAGGTGGGGTAAAAATACTCTAAAATAAATAAATAAATAAATAAATAAAATACAGTA
The DNA here is from genome assembly GCA_023846285.1 of Phrynocephalus versicolor. NCBI lineage: Eukaryota > Metazoa > Chordata > Lepidosauria > Squamata > Agamidae > Phrynocephalus > Phrynocephalus versicolor. Next base: position 13,793,828 of record JAHTLZ010000114.1, on the reverse strand, counting down.
CACAAGATGCTTGGGGACAGCAGTTGACTAGCCACCTTTGACAAGCAATATGTGAGTTTCTAAACCTATTTGGTATAAAATTCCAGCAAATACAAATGTTTGACAGCATTTGTCACTTTTTAACAATAAATGTACTCGTATATTGCTACTTGGTTACCCCACAGAAATCTACTCCAGGAGATACATTATATCACAAGGGACAATTTAAGTACAGTACTAAGGCTACAACACAAGTCTATGAAACACATGTCCCACCACATTATCCAAACCTGCCAGGTCTTCAACCCTCCTAGGTTGAGGCAGATGGCCTGAAGGGGGCTTTTATTTCCTTTGAATGAGAGTGGAATCCTTCTTATACCAGAGAACACCAGTTTCTCATGTCTTCCTGAGGGCTTTTACATATATAAAAACAGAAACTGAACCTTTTTCCTTCAGACCTCCCTGTTCCATGTGGGAAGATTAACAGCAGAGGTAATGGGTTATAAACCCACTAATTAACAGTGTGCTGGGGTAGTGGGGGGACAACAGTCTAAAACCAGGTAAAGAAGCCTATTTTAAGCACCTCCTAATTCCAAGGTGTAGTCTGTCATTCACAAAGGATCTACAGTGAGTTATAAAATGCAGATTTACAGTATGTGCAGAATGTTTCTTACAATGTCTTTGAGATATTAATAATAATCATGTGTTGTCAAGTCAATTCTGATTTATACTAGCCGTTTTCAGGGTTTTCCAGGTGGAAAATGTTGGAGTTATTTCAACTGTCTATGCCAGGGATGGCAAACTTTTTTGGCACCGAGTGCCCAAATTCAGTGATGGGGACGGCAGCGGCGGCAGCAGGGGGCAGGGGGGGTGAAGGCAGCAAGGGCGATGGGGCAGTGGGGTCAGCATAATTGGCGGTAGTGGTGGGAGGGGCAGGGATGGTGGCGGTGATGGCGGCAGAGCTGGGGTCGTTGTTGGTAGCGGCAGGGGCAGCAAGGGTGATGTTGATGGGGACGGCAGCGGGGGGGTCGGGACTGGCGGCAGTGGGGGCGCGCTGGGGGGCAGGGTGAGGGCAGCAAGGGCAACAGGGTTGGCAGCAGCGGCAAGAGGAGCAGGGATGGCGTCAGTGATGGTGGTGGAGGTGGGTTGGCAGAGGGGGCAGGGATGGCGTGATGGCAGCGGGGGCCGCGGAGGTGGGGTTGGGCGGCAGGGGGCGGGGGCGAGGGCGAGGGCAGCTATGGCAGGTTCAGCCTGGCACCCGACATGCTCCCTGCCCCCCCACTTCCCCCTCCACAAATTCCTCATGGCTGGTCCAGTGGAGGGGGAAGTGGGGGGCAGGGAGCATGCCGCGTGCCAGGCAAAAGCTCTTTGTGTGCCAACTTCGGCACACATGCCATAGATTCGCCATCCCTGGTCTGTGCTGTCTCTGGAGGGTTTGTCTGGGAGGGACCTTTCTGGGCCGGGCTGACAGCCAATCAAATCATCAATAGCTAATTGTTCCTTTCTTGCCACTGATTTTGGAGAGTACCATGCCTCTCTAGTCATAAGAACATAAGAAGAGCCATGCTGTATCAGGCCAAAGGCCCATCTAGTCCAGCTTCCTGTATCTCACAGTGGCCCCACCAGATGCGTTTGGGAGCGCATGAGACTAGATACTGTATCTGTCTCCTGATACCACTCCCTTGCATCTGGCCCTTGAAGTACCCCCGTTTTAAGCCTGGAGATGATACATCTCCCTCATAGTTTGTAACCTGTGATGGACTTTTCCTCCAGGAATCTGTCCAATCCCCTTTTGAAGGCATCCAGCCCAGATGTCATCACCACCTCCCCTAGCAGGGAGTTCCACAGACTAACAACACGCTGGGTGAAAAAATATTTTCTTTTGTCTGTTCTCGCTCTCCCAACCCTCAATTTGAGTGGATGTCCCCTAGTTCTGGTATTTTGTGTGTGAGAGAAGAGTGTCTCTCTATCCACTTGACTCATGCCCTGCATTATTTTGTACGTCTCAATCATATCTTCCCCCAGGCACCTCTTTTCCATAACAAAGAGCCCCAAATGTTTTAGCCTTTCCTCATAAGGGAGGTACCCCAGCCCTGAAATCATCTTAATTGCTCTCCTCTGCAACTTTTCCAGTTCCACTATGTCTTTTTTGAGATGCGGTGACCAGAATTGTACACAATACTCTTGGTGCGGCCTTACTATCGTTTTTTACATTAGCATTATAAAGTTGGCTGTTTTATTTTCACTTCCCTTTTTGATAATCCCTAGCTTGGAATTGGCCTTCTTCAACGCTGCTACACACTGGGTAGACACCTTCATTTAAATGTCCACCAGCACACCAAGATCTCTTTCCTGATCTGTCACGGATAGCTAGTTGATAAATTTTTGATTATTTTTTTTTTACCCCAATATGCATTACTTTACATTTTGCTACATTGAAACACATTTGCCATTTCACAGCCAATTCCCCCAGTTTGGATAGATCCTGACCTCTTTCAGGCTTTTGAAAGTTAATCAGTAGTTAGTCTGCAGTTAGTAGTCAGTTTGAATGTAGTTTGCAGGAGTCTGCTGGAAGCTTTATGAGCTCTGTTCCAATAAGCAGTCATTTCTGCATAATTTGCTGTTCTTTTATTTAGTCAAAATTCCAAGCAGATGAAACTTTTTATTCTTTGTCTGTTGAATGTGAGTTATTGAGACAGGAAGTACCAGTTGATGAAATAGGAAATAGGTGGTCTGTTCTACACTTCTGCTGGGCTGTTAGAGGAATGTAAACAGAATTCAAAAGAATTTATTTTTAAAATATAGTAGCCTTGATCTCAAAATCCTTTCAAAACTATAACTGGCTACATTTTATAGCTAATTAAAGAGCCAACTTCAAATATCAAGGTAGTAAGGCTTTACTTCTTGACAACTGTTGGGAAGTGGTAAACATACTTCAAACATGCTAGTATAGGACATAAACGGATTTGGCATTGTATGGCAGAACTATGTTGCCTGCAAGTACGAATAGCAGACCTCTGAGAAAAAGATTCAGGCTCTGTAGATGACCAAAACATCTTAAGGCAAGTTCTCCTACCAAGCCAGGAAGGGGAAGTTTCTAAATGATCACATACACAAAACAACACACCACAACAACCTGTGTCCCCATTCCTACTTAGGGGAAGATATCGGTCTGCAAAGGTGTATATTGGAGGTGAACTGGTCCAAGGCCCTGCTAGTGGCCGTTATACTACTTCTTTCAATGCAACATCCAGAATCAGTGGGCTTCCATCTCATGGACCAGCCTCTCACCCCTTTCCCCATCCACCTGTGCTAAACACTCTTTTTTTCCTTTTCCATTTAGTCACACACTTTTGTTTTCCTCATAAAAGCAGCAGCTTAAAATGCTAATAAGCATTTGATGATATCATGGCAGTTTGAATGACTACAATAAATGGCAGCAAGTTTTTCTAAAAGTAGAAAGAGATGCACAGACAATCTAAAACATGCCAAATAAAGAAACATGTAAAATCATACCACTTTTATTTTCATAAAGTGCATGTTTATAATATCCCAAACATTGGGTTGTATCTCATCCTGTTAATTCTTGCACTTAGAAAAAAACAATTAGACGTGTATAATATTACAAATCACTTACACATCAATCCAGATAGTGGGCCAGAAATCTTTATGTAATAGTAATAATTGCTAAAAGCATGATTAAATTGGTATTTCTATAATGTACTCTAAAGACACATGTCATCTGAATGAGTGATGTCTCTAGAAGCCACTTTATTTCAGCAGGATATGAGAAATGGCAATTATGACTCAGTGGCGCTAAGACACACCAGCAAACACACTGAAAAGTTCACCCAGCTAGCAGCCAATTTATGTATCAAAATATCAAATGATAAAGCACAAACGTATCTAGGCCACAGTGGCTAGATATTTTTTTTCCGTGCTGGGTTACATCCCAAATTGATTTTTAAGTGCTGAACAGGAAAACATCTCTCTTGTCAACATCACATGCATTTTTATTCTTTGAAAATATGCTGCTACCAGTGTTTATGCACTGAATATATTAGTATTACTGTACAAGAAAATGGCCAAAATCCTATGGGGTGTGTGATGTAGTGGATAGAGTGAGGGACTAGGGCTTAGGAGAATAGGGTCCAAATTCCCACTCAGCCATGGAAACTGACTAGGGTAGTGGAACTGTTAAAGCCACTCCTTATATATCTCACTTATCTTGAAAACCTTATTAGCTTTACTATAAGTGAGTTTGAACTTGACAGTATGTATCAACAACAGTTTTGGCATAACTTTGGGAGGCAAAATGCCTTAAATGACAAAATCAACACAAGCATTATCTATTGTATGCTGAGATGCACAACTGAGTGCACAACAGATAATGCTTATGGTAATCACTTAATTTAGGGCAACTTGCCTCTAAATGTTATCCCTTATGCATTAACACCCATGTAATTAAGTAGCAGAATTTGGGCTTGCCACTGGGGCCAGTGAAAGAGACTAGGATGCAAAGGACAAGGCCGTGCACTCATCGCTTCTACACAGGAAAGTCAAAAGGGCTACAACTAAACATTAGCAGTGGAATGGGGTAGTCTATCACAAGGAAGAGCAGCAAACTGGCAGATGAAGACCTCTGCCCTCAGGCAGGCTTTCCTTTAATGGTTGGTTGACCAAGGGGATTTTTTTTTAAAAGGGATCATTTTATTGTGTGTTTTACTTGTGTTTTTAATATTGCTCATATTATGAGTTTTAATACAATATCGGTTTAATGCTTTTAAAATATTGTGATAATTTATTTATTTTAAATTTATTTATTTTAATACTTCAGTCTTTTAGGAGAAAGATGGCATATAAATAAATAAATCATTCAGCCAGGAAAAAAACACATGGCTCAGGGGCTCAGGAGGAATGGCTTGTAGATTGCTGGCATCTAAGGCACTTCCCTCACTGGATTTAATAGAAGGATTGTCCCTGCCTGTAACCAATGTTTTCTGCTGATAACATATGGAATTTATCTCCTTAATCTTGGTGACTGGATGTAAGAAAGTTACACAAACATACATTTGCATTTTTGGTGCCACCCATTTGCTTTTGGTGACATCCGCCATTTTAATGCAGTCCTCCCCAGACATCTCTCAGGTTGAGTTCAGCCCTTGGGCTGAAAGAAGTTCCCTTGTCTTGAGTTAAATAAGGATTCAATGCTACTGCAGCAAACCTAAGCTTTTTATGCTTCTCTGACCTTTCCTTTGTGAACAAAGGAAACAGACTGAAATTCTCTACTTCTGAAAAGACCATAGTTTTCTGCTGTATATGAAATTAGAATATTGTGATTTACTCAAGCTACTGTTTAATTTGAACAGTATCTCCTGATTCCCCTGACAAAAACTACAGAGTAATTTAAAGCACACAATGTCAGCTAAATCCAGTGGAAAATGCTTAGGGTATTACTAGACAGAAGAGTTACTCCAGCTTGAATTGGTTTAAAGAGAGTTGTGTCAAAGCATGGTATGCTGTTTGGGGTAATCTTTGCATCCACATTTTTGGGTAGGAAATCACACCACGCTAAAACAATCCTATTTAGTTATTTCTGAAGAAAAAGGAAAAATAAGGAAATGATAGGGTCTCCGGGTGGCGAAGATAACCAATTACTAACAGGAGACGGAGACAAGGCAGAACTACTCAACACTTTCTTTGCCTCTGTTTTCTCCAGAAAGAATTTTTTAAAAAGAGTTCAGTCGGTATGAACAGTAGATGAGGCAGGGTGGAAATTGCAGCATAGAATAGGTAGGAAGGTAGTACAGGAATTCAGTACCCGGAAACCCCAAATGAATTTAAGTCTCCGGGGCCAGATGAATTACACCCAAGGATATTAAGAGAACTAACAGAAGTAATTTCAGAACCATTGGCAATAACATTTGTGAAGTCCTGGAGAACAGGGGAAATCCCCATCAATTGGAGGAGGGTGGATGTTGTCCCCATCTTTAAAACAAGTGGGGAGAGGACCCAAATAATTACTGCCCAGTCACCTTGACTTCTATTCCTGGAAAGATTCTAGAACAGATTATTAAGCAGTCTGTAATTACTTAACAAGCAATGCTGTCATTACTAGAAGTCGACACAGGTTTCTCTAAAACAAGTCATGTGGGATTAATTTAATCTCTTTATTTGATAGAGTTAGAGGCCTGGTGGATGAGGGGAATGCTGTGGATGTTGTTTATCTTGATTTCAGTAAGGCCTTAAGTAAGGTTCCCCACGATATACTTGCGAAGAAGTTTGTAGAATGTGGGATAGATAATGCTACTGTTAGATGGATTGGTAATTGGTTGATTGATCATACGCAAAGGGTGATAGTAAATGGCTTCTCCTCAGCACGGAGTGAGGTGACCAGTGGGGCGCCCCAGGGTTCTGATCTGAGTCCGGTGCTATTCAACAGTTTTATTAACAACTTGCATGAAGGAATCGAAAATATGCTAATTAAATTTACAGATGATACCAAATTGGGAGGGGTGGCTAGAGAATAGGATGAAAATCCAAAATGACCTTGATAGATTAGAGTGCTGGGCCAAACAAATCAAATGAGTTTCAACAGAGAGAAATGTAGGGTCCTGAATCTAGGCAGAAAAATAAATTCAATAGATATAGGATGGGAGATACCTGGCTGGAAAATAGTACCTGTGAAAAGGATCTGGGAGTCTTGGTGCACTGCAAATTGAACATGAGTCAGCAGTGTGACACGGCGGCCAGAAAGCCAATGTGATTCTTGGTTGCATCAACAGAACCATAGTTTCTAGAGCAAATATTGGGATAATGCATCTTCACTTGAAACTACAGTATACTTGATATGCAGGCTCTACAAGAGTGGGCTGAGTGGGACCATTTAGCCTGGGCCTCACCTCAGTGAGGTGGATGAAGGTCATCTATTCTATAAATAAATGAAATAAAAGGCATAATTTATATTAAAATATTTTTGCCCCTCTTCTCAAATCAGTGTGAGATGGCCCAGACGTCATCTGAGCTCACGGACAGCATTTTTACATTCATTCCAGTTTTGATGGTCTTAGAGAGCTTCCTAAAGACCAATTGAAACACAAGCCTCTCTATAACTCTTGTTATTGAGAACAGGCCATAGACATTATAAACAATATGTAAATTCATTCAGGTCCTGAAACTTGTCAAGTACAAAGTGTATTCCCTATATAGAAGTTGTCTGTGCCTTGAAACAATGCATGTCTTCCAAGCAATGTCAAGATATTTAAATGGACAAGCTTAGGAGCAGCAACCCAGTGTATCTCTACGACTCAGCCCTGTAAAAGCTTTTAGGCCTTGCAGCAGCCCAAGGCAGCCTGTTCTTTCTCAAAGTGAAGAGAATTCTCAGAATGCAGCTCTTTTCAAAATTTAATCCTGAAGGCATAGCTCTTTGTTATATGGGAGAACTATGACTGGAATATCCTTGTAGAACAGTACCTTTTAAAAACTGTAATAATAACAATGGCTATGTGGGAGACTGGGTGAAAAAGTCAGAGGCACAGTGATCACTGGTCATAGCATGCAAGTGTCACCATGTTTTGTCTACAACTCTACATGGTGCACAAGAGATTCCAAGATATAGGAGTATTCCAATGAAGAAAATGACACGATGTAAATTAGCTCACTTCTCCCAGTGCTGTTTCGAGAATGACTCCTATGTCTGCTGTTGATATACAGTATACATACATGCACTGTTTTTTAAACTCCGTTTCACTTCCCTTTCTTAACTTTTATTCAAATTATTGCTATATAATAGGTGCTTCTTCCTACAGCTAAGAGATTAGCAGAAGCCCTTGGCCATGGGTGTGTATATGTTTGGGGTGGTATTCAGCCAGCCAACTCTTACTAAGCTGTGTGGTTGAAGATAAGACTGAAGGTCAGAAAATGATGTGCAGTTTGGCTGAAAACAAATTCAGAATATTTTTTCTTGTACTCCATGAAACAGGTTTGAAACTAACACATACTCTCACAAGGTAGAACTTCCTGCCAGAAGAGTTAAACAAAAGCAGACCAATAATCCAGTGTTAGGAGCTGGCATGATTAGGCTTCTGCTAGGCCAGAAAGCAACTGAAAACAGATTGTTTATGAATATATACACCTACAGTATTTGGGTGCACTGCTGTGTCTGGAAAATTCAGTAAATACAGGAAGCATTCGTTGCTGACATTGTCCTGGTTTTCAAGTTGAAAAGCAGAACAACGGGCTGGCACATGCCAAACTAACCCTTCTTGTACTTCATTAAAGGGCTGGGAGTGGGAACAGAGCACCAGGACAGATGTTTAGCCACACAGGCCTGAAAGATACTTCAACATCAAGGGTGAATGTACAATAAGATTCCAGGCTACCTCCTTCTTACTGTCTTCAAGCTTCTAGAGACATCCAGTTTCCTTTCTGCTCTCAGAAATGGATTTTAAACCTCACATTATTAGGAAGTTCATTAAAAGTATGTCTGTAAAGACTCTGTTATCCAGGTGAGTCATGGCAACAGGACCTTTTTTCTTGTGAGATTGAAATGTTTCACTACTCATTCAAGTAGCCTTGTCAGTCTAAGGAAAGTTGGTGGAAGGCCTCCAATTTATAGTTTACCTTCGTTTCACATCACCCTGGTCTGAATAGGCTCATAAGATGGACAGTTGCTGAAAAGGCTCATTAGGTGGTCAATGACCGGAATAGGCTCATTAGATATACAATGGCCTGGGATGTGTGAAAGTCCCACCTATGCAACCCTCCCTAACACCTATTAAGATTGGGTTGTTAGCTGTGGCCTTGTGGGAAAAACCAAATGGTATCTGGAGGGATCCCCGCTATCCCTGGCTGTCACACCAGGGCCATGTGTGATGTTTCTTCTTGGGAATAGGCTCATGTGTGTTTAAGGTCGTGTCCAAGCCCAGTGCTCTTGTTGGAAGCAGTCATGTACAGAAGTGGTTTGGTAACCACTCCTTGCCCAAGGACTATGCCCAGGCCATCTGGGGTTCTTCCGTCACCTCTGGGAAGTCCAGAAAGCTGGTCTTCCTGGCTTGTGTGGCTGATAATTTTGTGCTACAAAAAGTGGCAATAAAGACTAGAGGACTAGCTAAACTTTACTTGATTCTGACCAACAGAGACAACTTGGTAGAGGGAGTGGCAATAAGGAGAACTCTGGGCGAAAATGACCATGTTCTGCTAGGATTCTTTATTTCAAAGGAAACCAATGCAGAGTGTAGCCACATATATATGCTTTTTTTAAAAAACCAATTTTAATAACATCAGAAGATCCTAACAAGCAAAGGAGTCCAAGAAAGGTGGGAATATCTAAAAAATTAATTCTAAAAGCCCAAACACAACCAAATAGGAAAAAAAGGTAGGAGGCAGCAAAAAAGACCAGTGTGGCTTCACAAAAAGCTCAGGGAGAAGCTAACAAAAAAACCAAAAAATACATTTACAGGACAAGACAAGAAGGCCAGACCACAAAGGAAAAATCACAGACATGTAGCAAGGAATTGCAAGGATGGCATTAGGGAAGGCAAAAGCAGAGAATGAGCTAATGCTAGCTAGAGACACTAAAAGCAACAGCAACAACAACAACAACAACAACAACAACAAATAAATAAATAAATAAATAAATAAATAAATAAATAAATAAATAAATAAATAAATCTTCAAGCATGTACGGAACAAGAGACAAAGAAAAGAAATAGTAGCTCGGCTACTCAACAGAGATGGAAAAATGCTACTGTAACCCAGGGGTGCCCAAACTTTTTGTAAAGAGGGCCAGATTTGGTGGCTGAGAATGTGTCAGGGGCCGGTTGCTCCCCGACCCTGCCACCCCACTGCAAGCCCCAACCACTTTCTTTTAAAAAAAACATGGGGTGAAGGAGGGGGAGGGAGGGGTGGGCCAACCAGCCGCGGGCCACTCAGAATGGCCTGGCGGGCCGGATTTGCCCCCCCCCGGGGCGGACTTTGGGCAGGCCTGCAGTAACCTATGAGGGGGAAAAGGGCAGAAGAGCTAAATTCCTGTTTTAGCCCAGTCTTTTCCTTAAGGAGAGGCTATGACCAGACAAATGTGAAGTGCAGGTGGAGGAGGGCACAGGATTGAAGCTAAAGGCTAATAAACAAATAGTCAAGGACTACCTGATTACATTGAACAAGTTTATATCTATAATACTTAGTAAAATGTGGGATAGATAGTGCTACTGTTAGGTGGATTTGTAATTGGTTAACTAATCGATGGCTTCTCTTCCAATTCAAGAGATGTGACCAGTGGGGTGCCCCAGTGTTCTGTTTTGGGTCCAGTGCTATTCAATATCTTTATACAGTGGACCCTTGTATAACAAACAGCTTGTATAACATAAATTTTGTATAACATAAAAAATTCCAGAGATAGGGGAAATTTGCTTAACATAATCGCCTATGGGGAAAAACCATACAACATAAAAATGGTATCACTCCATTTTCAATGCATTCCTATGGGAATTTGTATCAAGGAAAATTTGCTTAACATAATTTCTTTGGAACGAATTAATTCCTTTATACAAGGTACCACTGTATTTGACTTGGATGAAGGAATCAAAGGTATGCTGATTAAATTTTCAGATGATACCAAATTGGGAGGGGTAGCTAATTCCCTAGAGGACAGGATGAAAATCCAAAACAACCTTGACAGACTAGAGTGCTGGACCAAAGCTAACGGAATGGGTTTCAACAGAGGGAAATGTAGGTTGCTGCATCTAGGTAAAAAGAATGGTATGCACAGATATAGAATGGGAGACACATGGCTGGAGAATAATACATGTGAAAGGGATCTGGGAGTCTGGGTGGAACACAAATTGAACATGAGTCAGCAGTGTGATGCAGCAGCCAAGAAAGCCAATGTGATTCTTGGTTGCATCAACAGAAGCACAGTAGAGAAAAGGAAGTGATAGTACCGCTCTATTCTGCTCTGGTCAGACCCCACCTGGAGTACTGTGTCTAGTTCTGTGTCCAGTTCTGTGCACCTCAATTTTAAAAGGATGTTGACAACTTTGAACGGGTTCAAAAGAGGATGACCAGGATGTTGAAAGGCTTGGAACATATGTCTTAGGAGGAACAGCTTAGGGAGCTGGGAATGTTTAGCCTTACAAAAAAGAGGGCACAGAGGGGATATGATAGCCGTGTTTAACTATTTGAAACGATATTGAAGAGGGGACTGGTTTGTTTTCCATGGTTTCAGACTAGCACTTGGGACAAATGGTTTCATACTGCAGGAAAAGAGGTTCAGTCTGAACATTAGGTAGAACTATGATTTGTACTCCTGTCTTGAACAAGGGTGGGACTTGATGGCCTGAGGCCCCTTCCAACTTCATTCTATGGTATACAGCTACATGGTAAAAAGTATATACCCATAGTTTCTGTGATGAATGACAAACAGCATGCCTAGTGCCAACTGCTGTTCTCTTTCACTACTGCCTGCAGGATTACACAGAAAACTCAGATATCACAATAGAACTGTTTTCAGAGACAGAGTACTACAACAGAGTACGGAGTGTTCCTAAGATTTCAAATAAATTTAAATTCAGGCAGTCCAATTTATACATGAATCGTGCTCATTTTCCCACTAAAAGTGCTTTATGTGAGATTATTTTGAAGTGTTTGTACATTTTTTTTTTGTTCTCCAAAATACACATAATATATCAAAGTACCAATTAACATACCTCAAGGGAGACTGGCAACACTTCCACAAAGTGTATGATCAAACAAAAGAACATGCAACTAATTGCAGTACATTTTGAAGAACTTTGCAAACAATGGGACAGGCTTTAAGTATATCTGGCTGTTTTATCGCCTCAAGAAGAGACTGCCTTGAAAAGTGTATTGCTTTGCCATCAAGTATTGCAAATGGAAGACACAGAAGATGATACAATTGCTTCACAGGCACAACACTGCCTCAGAATATCACTACACCCATAAGAAGCCACAAACGCAGTTAGTAAACAGGACCTGCTATAGAGACTTTGCAAGGAAGGCTCATGAGAGTGTGTCTGGAGGCTCGACTCCCTCTGCTTACTACTTTTTGCTTAATAGGACGGCGCCCGCTGTGCAAAAGACAGAAGTTCAACAGGTGATGCTCGCCATCCCCAACCCCGTTGCTCCTCCAAATAGGAAGCCGTCTCTGCGAAGAACGGCAAGAGGGAAGGAGGTGGCATCGACGGTGGCAGCGCCCAAACCGTTAACCCCTGCCTTTCGCCAGCTTCGGGTAACAGGCAAGAAACTTCCCTCGGGCGGTGCCATGCCTCCCCCCCCCCTTGCTTGCAGGAGAAGCCCTCTATGGCTCAGGAAGGGGACGCAGCGGCAGCTTCCTGGGACTTGGAGGGCTGGGCAAGCTCGGGCGAGCGCGCAGCACGAGCCCAAGGGGGCTTCTTGAGAAGCCTTCAGCCGCCGCCCTCCTGCCGGTGGTGCTGGTGGTGGGGAGGGCGACCGGGAGGTGTGTGTGTGGGGGGGAAGGAACCCGAGCTGGCGCCAGTAGTGGGCACGCCACCGGTCGCCGCCCTTACCTGAGCCGGAGAGGGGGGCTCGGAGCAGGTGGCTGTTCCGGCGGGCACTGCAGGCGGAGAGGTCACTCTGGGTGCGGCCTCTGGCGCCGGGCTCGGTGGAGACCAGCCACCAACGGGACAACAAGGGAGACGCGGCTGCGCCCTGAGGGGGGCTCCCTTGGCCCCCCTCCGCCCTCTCCATCCCGGCGCTGAAGTCAAATGGGCGCCTTCCGCCGAAGATGCGGGGCTGGAACAACTGCAGCCGCCGCCGCCGCCGCCTGTAGATCAGCGGCTCGGCCGAGCGCCGACTAAGGTGAATGTCAAGGGAGGGAAAAAAGTTTTGACAGGAAGGGCCCGCCCACTCGATTCCCCCTCGCATCGCCCGGGTAGCGGCAACAGCAGCAGCCGCCGCAGCAGCCGCCTGGCTTGCTGGCTGGCTGGCCCGTTGTTTCTGGCTGGGTTAGAAGGCGAGCGCCCGCTCTCCATCCTTCCTGACCCCGTCCTGCACCAGCCCTGCGGGCGGCCCGTTAGCAAGGCGGTCCCCGAGCCATTTGGACAACGGGGTGGAGGGGCTCTCGCTCACCGTCATTGCTCGCCAGGGTGAGGAAGGCGGTATTTCCTCTCCATTTTAAGGGCAGGTCGTGTTTGGGGGCAAGAGAAGGGTCTCTAGCTGTCTTTTCCAGCTTGGCAAAGCCCTTTAGAGGTGATAAGGAGGGCAAGAAGGCAAAAGAGAGCGGAGTAGCTCAATACAAGAGTTAGTATGCCATGCACCACCCAGAGTAGCCTCGGGGCTATATGGTTGCAGTCTACAAATCAAGTCAAATCACACACACACACACACACACACACACACACACACACACACACACAC
>JAHTLZ010000114.1:13762620-13780444 GCA_023846285.1 Phrynocephalus versicolor | reverse complement strand
ACACACACACACACACACACACACACACACACACACACACACACACAAGTTAGCAAGGTGGATTTGTTCACTACTACCGCTGGGGACTCAGATTTAGCCAACCAAATGTTATTTGCACAAAAGGTTGTTCTATCATTGGGGAACCCGCTGTGTGCATCTTGAAGGGAGCTGAGGAAATATGTTTATTTTGCTTACGTCTGCATCTTTTTTACTGAGGTCTTAACCTGTTCCAGTAGACATTTAATGATCAGCAAGAACCTGAAATGGGATAACAAGAAAGAAGTAATAAATAGTCCATGTATAGGATTTTCTTGCAGGCTGTTGCACTTCATTCCGGTGTGGTCTGCAGGAGTACCAATAAGCAGCTCCTTTTAGGTCCTTTGTGTCACCTTGCTGTTAAGGTGAGTCAAAACAAGGCATTTTTTGTGGTGGCACCACATTTTTGGAATAGACTCCCCAATTACATTTGCCTGAGACCATCTTGCATATCCTGATATCCTTTCAGAGCCAGGTCAAAACATTTTTATTTGTCCAGGTCTCTTAAAGTGCAGGTTTCTTAATACAGTATATTTTTATCTTGCTTGACCCCAACTTTAATTTGCTTTAATCCATTTGTTCCTATTTTCTTGCTTCTCAGGTTGTATCTTACTTTTTAAAATGTTCTTATAACTATTGATAGTTATGGGAGCCCTTTTATTTAAAATTTGCTAAGTAAATGAATACAGATGCCATCTGCATATTTATGTGCAGTTTTCAAAATGGAAACACAGTCTAACTGAGTGCATAACTTCATGTGCTGAAAGATGTATACCTGTAACTCTGTACTAAACCTTCTTCAGCATAAGTCTCTTAAGGACTAATTAATTTAATTAATTTAATTAATCTATATGCTGCCATTCATGGATGATCACTGTGATTTAGAAAAAAGAAGGGAAGCATGACATATCATCAACCACCAAGCACAAATGGATGGACTTTCCTATAGTCATAGATACTACATTTTAACTCTCCTTTGATGTTTATCAATAATTGTTCAAGTTCACATCCTGATGTCAACCTCTATATTGAGTTGGTAAATAGCATGTAATATAACAGGAGAAAGCAATTCCGACAGTGTTTTGACTTTGCCCCAGTTGTGATGGTAGCAAAAGCAAAGTAATATAAGCAGTCTTACTAGTATTTTCCTATGATATTTTAATGTCTCTTTTATGTATTACTAATGTAGTGAACACCATGGCCTCTAGATAGCAAGCGCAAAATCAATAATTTCATTAAAATTGCATGGAAAGTGCTCTAATATCTATTCCCCGAATCTGCAGTTACAGTATACTGTACTGTGTTTTTATCCTTCATTTATTTTTCATTTGTCACTAGTGGAATTTCAAAAGAAGACACTCTTATTGTGCTGAGAAGTCTATTAAATTGTTCCACAGCTGTACACTCACAAGTCATGGACACTGGCATATATATATAGCTTGTCAGCAACACCAGTAGAGAAGACCTTGCTAAATCATGAGCAATCACCTGTCTTCTTTCATTTCTTTTAAAAGCAGCATCAGAGCCCTCCAATTGGTAGAGAGCTGAAACCATAAAGAAACTCATGAAATCCAATGTACCTAAAAGCCAGACATAGTATTTATTATTCAACTTGAACCTACAAAATGGATGTGCTTGTTGCAGCATTCATAAGAATCTGGCAACCAATGTGCTCCATTCTTTCATAACCCTATTGCTTCTAATGCTTATGGTGAAATGTCTATAGAAAGCTTTGATTTCATTAATCAATCATAATGTTATAGTAGAGAAGCTTTAACCAGGGCATGTTTCACAGAACCCCATACACGAAGTGACATCCATCTGTGTAGCATTACTAAATGGATTGCATAGCTTGCAAAATTATAGTTGAATATTTGACATAATTCAGAGTGCTCAGAAGTATTTTAACTAATTTTTGTCTTCTGGCCTTCCTATATTTACCATGTCTCATTTAACTTAATTTATTTATTTGGCAGTATTCCTTCTGAGATCATTCTTATGGCAAAGAACACAGTTTTATGCACACTTACTCAAAATTAAGTCCCAACGTCTTCAGTAGTACTTACTCCTAGGAATGTGCATACAGGACTACACAGTACTTGAATGAAAACAGAAATAACCTTCCAAGTGAGATGACCATGAGATGCTGCATTCATATGTGTTTATTTTGTGGGCTGAGGATTATGTTCTATGCAGTTTTATGGAAAGATCCTCATATCCTTTTAACTTTATCATTATCACCCTCACCTCTAGAATTAAGTGAAACCAATCAGTTAGTTATTCTATTAAATTTGATGATAGCTTTTGCTGCAGACTCTCACGGAGCTGTCTATATAGTCCATTATTTGCAGCCCGATCAATAGTTCTTTTCCCGATAATTAGCCAAATGTATGTCACAGATAGTGTCCTTCAACCATATTTTGTAAATTTTGAGGAGTCATCTTCATATCCTTCTATCAACCTGCTATCTGGTTTCTGTTTCTATCTCCATCCATAATGAACACAATTTTCATACAAAAAGCCCTACACAATGGAGTATCAAGACTGATGCTTGGTTCTGGGCATTTCTCTGGCACCTTGCCAATTTTTTCCCAACTGTAGGAAATCACATCATGTATTCTTCTACAGATGGATTATCCCTCTAGTAAAGTCTTGAGCAGGTCTATTAAGAATTAAGCCCCCTTGAGTCAATGTGAATTAATTCAAGGTAGGTGTAATATTAGGATTCCAGCCTTAAGGATATATTTACTTATTTTTGTATTTTTATATTTTTAATTCTTCCCTTTGTTCCTGTATTGTCACAATTGCCATTAGTTGTTTGTTCAATAAATCAGCATTTTAAATTTGTGAGTTCCTTCCTGATGAGATTCAAAAATAGCTCTTCCTTTTAGTCTCTGTGTGCAGATCATGGCTGAGCATTATGCTGCCATAGCTTCCCTGCAAGCAGTACAGCACTGCTAGAAAACAAAGAGGTTTGCCAGAACTGATGTTCTATTCTGGTAGATGAGAATTATGAAACTCGCCTGAGTAAAGGTCAAAGCTGAGGAGCATTGCTAGGCGATATTGCTGGGAAGGTGATATGGCCACTTCTCTTATCTTTACTATCCAACAGCAAATGTTATGGCTGCAGCCCTGTTCACAAATATGACAACCATTGCAGCATTAGGACTAAAGAGAGTAGTGGGATGATGCAACAGTATTGATAGGGAACCCTATATAAAATGATGGAGATATCGGCTGCTATCTCCAGGGGCTTACTAAAACCAAGGAATGTAAATACCCATGGCTAATGATCATTATGTTTTTTGTTTCCTCATTTGTTCTTTACTGTACAAAAATGTACTGCCTGCCATCATTTAGATATGATGGACATTGATGTCATGTATCATTACATTCAGACAGTACTTCATCAAGTTATGAATAAGCCCATCTCATGACAGGGTGACGGGCTCCTGCTATGCCCTCTGAGAAGGTTGACCTGGTTTTCTACTCTCCCTACAGATTTGTCTGCTGCCTTTTTATTGCGTATTGTCCAAATGCTTGATGCTGGGTTTCTTGACCTGTCTGGCATTGCTATTCTGATTTATTTCATCTGTCACTGGCAGTTCTGTTTTCACCATGCCCCACCCTTGCTGCCTTTTAATAGTACTGTACTTCTAATAGAGTTGCCTGCCATGATAATATAGTTGTGCCATTATTCACCAGGATTGCCAACTCTGTGGCTTTCCCAATGTGTTTCTCCCTACATGCAATGCTCCCTACCCTGATCCTGAGTACAATCCTAATGGGCCAAGAAGGCCAAAGATCAGCTGAGCCAGCACTGAGCTGTCTGAAGTTGTGCTGAATGCAAATCCCTTCCAGACCAGGAATGCTGGTGATTAATGATGGCTCTTTACCTGGCCCACATGTGTACCTGTACTGACTGAGGCTGTATCTCTGGAGCAGAGGAGTCTGGATCAGAAGTAATGTGGCTCCTCCCTCACCCCGGCCTTTTTCTTCTCCTTTTTATCCCCTGCTCTTCTGCTGGTTCTTCTGCTAGCAAAATGCCTGTTCTCATTACCTAATCCTAACTCCGTACAACCAGCACATCCTTAATTTAGAAGTGTGCTGTCCTTCAGTCAAGTCCTTCAGTAAAGACAATTTTAAATAGATGAATTGGTTTTTAACAACTTGGGTTTTTTTAAAGGGAGTTGGTGGTGGAGAAGCTCCACAGGAGCTAAAGGTCAAACCATGCATTACAGATGCAACATCATTAATAATAATTGTGTGCCATCAAGTCAATTTTCCTGCTCTTCTAAGTAGAGCATGCTCAGAAATGCTTTGTCATTCCCTTCTGGGAGCATCCTGGGCCTGTGCAATTCACTCAAAACACTGTTTTGGAAGGCTTTATTTGGAAGTCTGATAGTTCAGGCATGAAGTTCTGTTGCCATAATGTCTTTGACACATTAATGTGACTTCATCCTCTATTGGCATGCAGTTTGCAACACACATTTTGACCGTGTCTTGCAATGGACCCCTTATCCCTGTACCTAAAGCATAGTGCAGGTTAGGAAATGTTTGAGGTTCCTACGGTGAAACTAGGACAAAGCAAAATAAAGTCAAATGACTTGACATAATTGAGGCCAAATTGGCCTATGGTGTGCCTGAAGGTTATTATGGGAAAGTTTAAGCAAGCAATAACCCTAGAACAAGTAAGAACACAAGGTTTCAGCACTGCCAAAGATACAGGGTAACACTGTGGGCAGGGGAGAGAAAATAAAGCAGATGTTTAGAAATAATTGCTGTGGTACAGAAGGAATTAGAGACAAGAAAGTGTTAGAAATATCCTTAAATATTTAATGTGACTTCCTTTGCTTGCTTCATCCATTTTTATGTGCTATATTTATGATCTATTAGGGAAAATGATTCACATCAATTTGATTAAATTGTGATAAATCATAACAGGCTACAGAATAGGATAAGGAATAAAAATAATTTGTTGTTGTTCAGTCATTTAGTTGTGTCCGACTCTTTGTGACCCCATGGACCAGAGCGCACCAGGCCCTCCTGTCTTCCACTCCCTCCTGGAGTTTGGTCAAATCCATGTTGGTTGTATCGATGATGCCGTCCAACCATCTCATTCTCTGCCATCCCCTTTTCCTTTTGCCTCCAGTCTTTCCCAACATCAGGGATTTTTCCAAGGAGTCCTCTCTCCTCATGAAGTGGCCAAATTACTGGAGCCTCAGCTTCAAAACTGTCCATCGAGTGAACATTCACGGTTGATCTCCTTACAGTCCAGGGGACTCTCAAGAATCTCCTCCAGTACCACAGCTCAAAAGCATCAATTCTGCAGCGATCAGCCTTCTTCATAGTCCAGCTCTCACTTCCATACATCTCTGCTGGAAAAACCATAGCTTTGACTATCCGGACCTTTGTTGGCAAAGCGATGCCTCTAAGATGCTGCCTAGGTTTGCCATTGCTTTCCTCCCAAGAAGCAGGTGTCTTTTAATTTCATTGTTGCAGTCGCCATCTGCAGTGATCAAGGAGCCCAAGAAAATAAACTCTGTCATTGCCTCCATTTCTTCCCCTTCTATTTGCAGGAGGGGATGGGACCGGTGGCCATGATCTTAGGTTCTTTTGATGTTGAGCTTTGACACCTTTTCCCCCACTCTCCTCTTTCACCCTCATTAAGAGGTCCTCCTCACTTTCTGCTTTCAGAATAGTATCATCTGCGTATCTGAGGTTGTTGATATCTCTTCTGGCAATCTTAATTCCGGTTTATGATTCATCCAGCCCTGCCTTTTGCATGATATACTCTGCATATAAGTTAAATAGGCAAGGTGACAGTATACAGCCTTGTAGTACACCTGTCCCAATTTCAAACCAGTCAGTTGTTCCATATCCAGTTCTGACTGTTGCTGCTTGTCCCACATATAGATTTCTTAGGAGACAGATAAGGTGGTCAGGCACTCCCATTCCTTTAAGAACTTGCCATAGTTTGTTTTGGTCCGCACAGTCAAAGGCTTTGGCATAGTCAACAAAGAAAACATAGATGTTTTTCTGGAACTCTCTAACTTTCTCCATAATCCAGCACATGTTGGCAATTTGATCTCTAGTTTCTCTGCCTCTTCGAAATTCAGCTTGCACTTCTGGGAGTTCTCTGTCCACATACTGCTGCAGCCTCCCTTGTAGAATTTTGAGCATAACCTTGCTAGCGTGTGAAATGAGTGCAATTATACAGTAGTTGGAGCATTCTTTGGCATTGCCCTTCTTTGGTTTTGGGATGTAGACCGATCTTTTGCAGTCCTCTGGCCACTGCTGAGTTTTCCAAATTTGCTGGCATATTGCATGTAGCACCTTTACAGCATCCTCTTTTAAGATTTTAAATAGTTCACCTGGAATGCCATCACCTCCACTGGCCTTGTTGTTTGCAATGCTTTTTAAGGCCCACTTGACTTCACTTCCCAGAACTGTCTGGCTCAAGGTCAGCAAGTACACTATCTTGGTTGTCAGGGACATTTAGATCTTTCTGATATAATTCTTCTGTGTGTTCTTGCCATATCTTCTTGATGTCTTCTGCTTCTGCTAGGTCCCTACCATTTTTGTTCTTTATCATATCCAACTTTACACGACATGACCCTTTAATATCTCAACATTTCTTGAATAGATCTCTGGTATTTCCTTTTCTGTTGTTTTCCACTATTTCTTTCCACTATTCAAGAAGGCCGTCCTGTCTCTCCTCACTATTTTTTGGAATAGGATTAGGAATAAAAAGAATACATAGTTGCAATTTAACATTGATTGTCAATTGAAGTTTTTTTATTCACAACAAACCCTTTAAAACATTTAGGAAGAGAGATGTAACCACGTTCTCTAGGAGGCCCACTTTATCCTCCGAACTCTGAAGTGAACTTTTAATAACTTTGGTTACTGCTAAGAAATGAAAACTGGCTTAGACATTCATCATATAGATTAGGTTTTAGTTGAGATCTGGGAATACCTAACTTAAATGTCTAAAGGGTAGTTAACCAATCAACAGAAAGAAAATTCAGTTTCATCTGTACTACTAAAGATGAGAGGTTGTCAGTATTGCAGAGTTTTTGATTTCTGGTAAAATATCCTTTTGCTATCCAACAGAAGTACAGAGATCCATGACGAATAGCTACAAGTTCTACAGAGTCCACTCCTTTCTCATTAACTGGCACTTTAAACTCTCAGTACTAGACATGGGCACGACTCGGCGAAATCCTTGTTTCTGTTTTCGGCTGTCCTCGTTACGTAACGAGAACGGTAACGGGAATTACTCCGCTCCAGCTCGAACCCGACCCGATAAAAGACACATTTGGTCGGGTTTGTCGTTGTCGTTCATGGCATCGTGGCGATCGCGCGATGCCAAGCAGCACAGAAAAAAAGTTTTAAAAATAAAAAAAAAACCCGATTCCCGCCGGCCATAAAAGCAGGCGAAAATATGCCTGCCTCAGTGAGGGCACCTACCAGAGAGGGGTGGTTTCTGGGGGAGGTCCCCGGCCTTCCCCCCTCTCCTGTCCTGGGCTGCTTGCACCAGGCTGGGGGGGGGGGTCATCCTCGTCGTATCCCATGCGGTGGGGGGGGGAATCCAAAATGGCGACCGCAATATTTATTTTTAAATCATGGTCCAAAAACCCACCAAAGCACCACAAAACATTTGAAAATTAGGTATTTTAAATGCCTGATTTTTTATAGTAGCAGCAGTGGGTTTTTCTTGCAATAAAACGTCCCCATTGATTTTATTTTATTTTATTTTTATTTTTTTACACCTGCACCTGCGCAATGATGGGCTGGCCATGGGATGGGACCATGCAATTTTTTTGGAGCCATTCCACCAATCGCATGGCCAGGTTTTGACTGAGACTTCTGGATGTGCCAGAGAGGGCATTAAAAGCCCACTAACCCTACCCAAACCCTAACCCTAACCCTAACCCATACGCCAGTACACTGTCCTTCTTAGTGGGTCAGAGGCACCCAGAGGTGCAGCCCACTAACCCACCCTAACCTTAACCGTAACCCTAAGCCTAGCCCTTACCCTAACCCCAACCCTAACCCAGATCCATACGCAAGTACACTTCCCTTCTTAGTGGGTCAAAGTGAGGCACCCAGAGAGGTGCCTCGCAGAGCCCACTATCCCCTATCCCATTCCCTAACCTGTACGTCAGGTACGCCAGTATGCTCCCCTTCTTAGTGAGTCAGAGGCACCCAGAGAGAGGGGTGCCTCTGCCACTTACCCCCCCACCCTAACATAATGTAATGTACGCGGCAGCTTCGCATTACGCTTCCCTTCCCTTCTTAGTGGGTCAGACGTCAGAGGCACCCAGAGAGGTGCCTCCCAGAGCCAACTCACTTACCCCAACCCCAACCCCAACCCAAACGACAAACAAAAATGACAAATTTTTGAAAATTTCCACGACAAACGGAAACGACCCGAAACGGACCCGCCCCGACAAACGACAACTCGAAACGTCATTTTTTTCTGGTCGTGCCCATCTCTACTCAGTACATAGGAGAGTCCTATATTTGTAGGAGAAATGAATAGGAAAAAAATCTTTATTCACAGTTGCTTGAAATTACCACTCGTGCATGCTGCTTTCTTTACTGCACATATTCTTAACAAGCAACTGAACAGATTAACAGCAAACAAAACAACTGCCCTCAAGAGAGGAAAGAGATGTAAAGATGCACCCAGCAGAGGAGCGGGGCTCACTTTGAATTCAAAGGCTGGAAAAGATTATTGGTTTGTGCTAGACAGATATACAGTCATCTCAGCCAAGAAATGTTTCCCCAAACTCACTCCATGCAAGCTTGCACAAAAAAACCCTCCAACAATCAGAAGATTTGTATTGAAATCCACATGGTCCACATGAAACTGACTATCTAAGGGCCTTTTCACACGACCCCTAAGATCCGCTGGCCCCTTAAATTCGGACCAGATATCTTGAGGGTTTGTCGCTCTCCCTGCATTCCCACTCCCTCCCCACTTCCTTGCTTCTGTCTGCGTGAGGGGAGGGAGGGAAAAAAAGCCTTAAAAAGGGACAAAAGAATAAAGCCTTACCTCCGGTGCCGGTGGAAGTTGCTCCGAGCCCTGGTCACTTCCTGGTTCCTCTTAAAGGGGCGGGAGGCAAAAAACAACAACAAAAAGAAGTGAGGAGAGCCCTGCACTCTCCGCATCAAAATTTTTCACTCTCCCAGAGCAGGTACTTGAAAGGTCCGCTGGGTTGCACTTAATTTTCTGTTAGCTCCGGAGCTGGTGAGGAAACATTTTTAAGCTCCAGAGCTGGGAGCCATTTGCAGCGGAGCTTAGGGGTCGTGTATAAACGCCCTAAGGAACTTCCAGGTTTGCTGGCACTGACATGTAACTGAACTATTATAGGCTGTTGCCTAGTGCTAGTATGTAGGACATTGTTAAAACCCCACTGAAAACAATGAGAGTCTTCAAACTAATTTAGAGAATACATTTAAATTGGACAAACTTAAAACTTCTGTGCCAGTAGAACACAAAGCTCCTGTTACTACAAGTACTACTACCATGTGTGAGAGATAAAATGTTTAAGTCATGGGGCAGTTATAGCAAAAAAGATATCTTACACGAAACAGATCACAGCTTTTTAATGGAAAAGATATGAAACCTTGAGATATGAAACCAATAAGAACCCCACAAACGTGGAACCTTGAGTCAAATATCTAAAGGACAAATATCAAACAATAAAAAGATTGAAAGATAAGAGAGGTAAAAAGAAGCAATTCTGTGGAAAGTTAGGGCAGGTCATAATTGACAAGACAACAGAGAAAGAGGAGAACAAAATGGACTTTTTACAGTAAAAAAAGGCACAATGCTTAACTGAAAATAGGTCAGAATGTAATGGTGAGATGTAAAGGAGAAAAGGAATGATGGCCTAGACAGGGAAGCTGGCAGGATAAAAGGAGGTAAAAGTGACACAATCATTTTAAAGGCTCTTAACAGGAAAATAAACCTGAACTAAGGAAATGAATTATATTTCCAGAAACACCAACAGAAACCCAGTTGTTTGAAATATGGTTAATATTTAGATCTGAAAATATATTATAAGACTGGTAATATATTATAATATTCAGGTGATTTGGAGTCACCATTAGAAACTCCGCGTGTAAGAGTATCAGGCCACAAGGATGGCCTAACAGTAGGCATAGGCTATCGACCTCCGACCCAAGCCCCGGAGGGAGACTGGCAGTTGGAGAATGTTGCAAAGGAGGCATCCAAGAAGGGAAACCTGGTTATGATGGGAAAATTCAGTTACCCTCACATAGACTGGGTGAACTTTTGTTCCGCACATGATAAAGAGATAAAGTTCCTAGATATGCTAAATGATTGATCCCTGGAGCAGATGGTTGAAGATCCAACTAGAGGTACGAGAATCCTTGACTTGATCCTGAGTAATATACAGGATCTGGTGCAAAATGTCAATGTGACTGATCCAATAGAGAACAGTGACCACAACACAATTACTTTTAACTTAATCATCGACTACAAATCACTGGTAAAATCTAACACAGAGACCTTAAATTTTCAAAAAGGAAATTTCCAAAAGATAAGGAAACTAGTAAAAAAGAAGCTGAAAGGGAAAATTGAGAGAGTCCAAACACTCCAAGAGGCATGGAGGCTGCTCACAAAAACAATAACAGAGGCCCAATTGGAATGTGTACCCAAAAGGAAAAAGGACACTGTCAGGTCCAAGAGGACTCCGATGTGGCTTACAGAAGCTGTTCAGGAAGTGATCAAAAGCAAGAAAAGCTCATTTAGAAGATGGAAGGCTAGTCCAAACGAGAACAACAGGCAGAAACAAAAATTCTGGCAGAACAAATGCAAGGCAACAATCAGGAAAGCAAAGCAAGACTTGTAGGAAGGTATAGCTAAAAACACTCAAAGAAATAACAAGGACTTCTTTAAGTACATTAGAAGTAAGAACCCAACTAGGAAGGCCATTGGACCATTAGATGATAATAAAAGGAACAGGATTATTAAAGAAGAAACAGAGATTGCAGAAAGACTCAATGAATTCTTTGCTTCAGTATTCACTGAAGAAGACAGAGACCACATGCCCAAAACAGAGCCTATCTTCGTAGGGAAGGAAACCAAAGAATTAAGCCAGATAGAAATAACCAGGGAGGAGGTCCTTGCATGCCTTGTTAAACTAAATGTTAACAAATTACCAGGACCAGATGGCATCCATCCACGAGTTTTCAAGGAACTTAAATATGAAATTGCTGATGTCCTAGCCAAAATATATCTTTTCCTCAATTCAGGCATTGTGCCTGATGACTGTAAGGTAGTGAATGTAACACCAATCTTCAAAAAAGGATCCAGAGGTGATCCAGGAAATTACTGACTGGTCAGTTTGACATGCGTCCCAGGTAATGTGATGGAAACCATCCTAAAAGTAAATAGCAGGGTAGCCAAATTTGCCAATGAGGCTATACAGGGTATTAAAAACCGAGAGAGATTGTGAGGAGCTCCAGAGGGATCTCTTGACACTGGGGGAGTGGGCCAACCAGTGGCAAATGAGCTTCAACATTAGTAAGTGCAGAGTGATGCACATTGGGCCTAAAAGAAACCCCAAACCAATTACATTTATGAACTGATGGGGTCTGAACTCTTTGCAATAAACCAGGAAAGAGACCTTGGTGTCCTGTTGGACAGTTCAATGAAGGTGTCAACTAGACATGGGCACGACTCGGAGAAATTTTCGTTTCCGTTTCCGTTTGTCATTTCCGCTATGTAACGAAACGACAAACGAAAATTGAGCTGGAAATTGAACAAAACGAAACGACCCATGAAAATTGTGGTCGTTAGTTTTGTTTCCGTTACTGGCGGTGCGCAATGAAATGAGCTGTTTTTTAAATGTTAAAAAACGCCCTGGACATCCATAAAAATGCAGCGATAATTATTTGTACTGTCTGATAATACCTACCAGGGGGGTGGGGGTCCTTAAAACGTGCATTTATGTCTTTTCTCAGATGGCTGTATTTTTTTTTCCTTTAAGGGGAGTTGGGGACATTGACCCAAAATGGCTCCCAGATGCCTAATATTGATTTCTTGGGTATTAAAACGCCCTGGACATCCATTAAAATGCAGCGATAATGTGAGAATTATTTGAAATTATTACCTACCAGGGGGTTGGGGTCTTTAAAACGTTTGGTTTTGTCTTCTCCCATCGCGATAAGGATGACAAAATGGATGTCGCCAGCCACTCCAGCCACAACATGGAGGCAAGCCATGTGATGGGATCATGTAAATTCTTGGAAAACTTCAACCAATAGCATGCCCAGGTTGCAGACTGGGCAGGTCTGGCAGCCATAGAGGGCATAAAAGCTCTGGCAGCCCCCAGAAATGCTTTAAAATCGCGCAAAAAGCGGGTAGAAATGACAAACGAAAAAAACAAAAAACGAAACAAATTTTTGAAAAATTTCGCGACAAATGGAAACGACCCGAAACGGACCCGTCCCGAAAAATGACAACTCGAAACATAATTTTTTTCTGGTCGTGCCCATCTCTAGTTTCAACCCAGTGTGCTGCAGCAGTGAAAAAAGCAAACTCAATGCTAGGGATCATTAGGAAGGGTATAGAAAATAAGTCAGCAAGTGTCATCTTGCCTCTTTATATATCTATAGTGAGGCCCCATCTGGAGTATTGTGTACAATTCTGGTCACCATACCTCCAGAAAGATATTTTGGAAACGGAAAAGGTGCAGAGAAGGGCAACCAGAATGCTTAGGGGACTGGAACACCTTCCTTACCATCTGAGGCTGCAACGGCTGGGCCTCTTCACTCTTGAACGACGGCATATAATAGGTGACCTGGTTGAAGTTTATAAAATCATACACAGTGTGACAAAGTAGATATGGAAAACCCATTTTCCCTATTGCACAATACTAGAACTAGGGGACACTCCCATGAGACTTTTGGGTACTAGATCTCAAACAAATAAGAGGAGGTACCTTTTCACCCAGAGGATCACTGGTCTATGGAACTCCCTGCCAGAAGAAGTGGTGACAGCTTTCAGCCTTGACATCTTTAAGAAAGGAATAGACAAGTTCATGGAGAGCAGGGGTATCAATGGCTATCATTATGGATACCTATGGACAACATCCGGATAGGAGAGATAGGCAGGAGATCTCTCAATGCCATTTGCAGGGAATCATAAGCAGGTGAAGACATCTGCTTGGGAACACCCTGAAGCAAATGGTGAGCCACTGTGTGAAACAAAATGCTGGACTAGATGGGCCGTGACCTGTTCCAGCAAGGCTGTTTCAATATTCATATGTTCTTATGACATTATCCTAACCACAAAATAGGGAAACCAGCAGCAGCAAATGCAGGTAGCCAACCACACATTGGCCTACATGTTGTACTTCTGTCAGGGCTTGGTCACACTGGCAATACATTCAACCACTGTTGAATGAGATTTTTAAAAATAAAATCGTTTTTAAAAGTCCTAGCTATCCAATGCAAGCGGAAGTATGGATTCTTTTGCCCAGGAATCACATTTTTTTTAAAATTGGAAGTGAAGTACCTTACTGGGCTGGCATATGGTTATTTATTTTATCATAGCTGTACAGATAGACATTGAATGAATTGTTTTGAGACTGTTATGAGACATTTAATCCTTCATTTATTTGATTATTACAACTTTGATTTTCTTGCCACAGAGACTCTTTAAGCAACTGTCAGTGAAGTGATAATACACTGTTTTGTTTACTCCTTCCTCAGCTCTTTTTGTGCAATGATCTGATTGATCAAATCCTCTTCAGTAGTGCGGTGCTGACAGCAAGGGGTTGTTCAAGTGGCGTTGATAAGCAAGAAGTGATAGAGATATGTGACAGGGATCCATCCATGTCAAAACGTAACTTTTCCGCTGGGTATTTTGATGTCTATCTCTGAACCAGCGATAAGAGATACCAGACCTCTCCCAACTGCCAGGGAAATCTTTGCAACTGCCCCTGGAGCTTCAGCGTCATAGCAGCAAGGCTAAGTGCTCCATGGAATTGTCAGGGCAAGACTTAGATCTGCAGAATCCATAAATTTTTATTCCCTTTTGGTGTCCCCTGAAACTGATGGAAATTTAAATCACCCTTGAAGCTGGTGAATATAGCACCGCCCTCACTGCAACCAATCTGGAGGGAAACTGCAAAAGTTTTTTTTAATGAAAAAAAAAATAGAAATGCTGCTTCTCCTTTCTTTCTACCCCATAAGCACAAATGGGACAGGATGCTGGACCTCTCTGCTGACTTCTCAGCAGGATTGAGCTACGCACATGCACTTCTAAAATGCATCTGTACTCAGAAGTACATCTCAGTATGCTCAGAATGGCTTTTTCTCCTAGGAATGCAGCTTAAAAGTTCTCAGGCACCAGCAGAGTATTCTGTTCATGAGCTTCTTGCTCTAGTCTTTTTCGATCTACACTGACTGAGAGCAAGCAGATCAGCCATTTGATCCTGTGATTTCCATAGCAGAAACATAAAAATGAGCCGTGCCGCAGATGCTGCACATGAATGCTACAATTAAAGTCACACTATTTAAAGTTAATCAAAGTTAAAGTTTGGTTTAAGAAGAAAGAGTGATTGGGATACTTTACTCTCTGGACTGGGTACAGGGCCAGAACTATCAACCCAAATGCAGTTTTTTAAACCCTTGTGATTGCATTTAATAGTAACGCTGTATGGGATGGCAGTGAAACAATGATGTTCAAAAACTGCACTTAAGCACTGTCTGTGAAGTACAGTATCCTTCTGGAATGCATCTCTCTGCTGAAATGAGGCCAGATGAAATTGTGCTCCAGTTTACATATAGAGTATCCCATATGGGTGGTGCTGATAACAGTTTTGGCTATTGTATGGTGTAATCTATCTGATTAGGCATGCAGCTGTAACTTGTTAAAATGCAATAGATAAATGTGTCTTTAGTCTATGCAGTCGCTGCTAACATGAGATATCCTTACCTATAGGACTGGCTAAGAGAATTAGAGGATTAGAAAAAAGGTCAGTGATACGCTTTGTCATCTGATGAAGAATAGGACAGATAAATAAGTACAGTACTTGGAAGTTGGGTAGTTTTATTCATGAGGTTGACTAGGTTGAAGTCTAGGGCCTCCAGCAGAACTAGGGGCCCAAAACTTGACCAGGGCCAGGCTTTCCACTGTAGTGAGGTGAAATACTGGAGTGCCAAAGGAGCAGGGGGTGCAGAAATATCTGAAAGCTCATGGGTTAATAAAGGCCTCTGTGGGAGAAAGGGCACAGAACAAAATGGAAATAGGCATAACACAGTCAATTGGGCTATTGTTCCTGATGTCATCTTTTGTCCTTGCCCTGGAGCTGCTTTCTTTAAGGCTCTTCCATCTCAAGCCTTGTATCAACCATCTGGCATTGCAACATTAGAAAAGAATCCCACTCCCTGTCAAACATAGGGAGGAAAGGACAACACAGTAAATATGAGTTTAATACCATGGATGTACATGTTTAGACAAAGTAGCATGTTTCTTCCTACTGTGTCGTTCAGCTGTTGTCCTTTCTTAACTAAAACAACATGGACTAAAACAACATTAGCCTAAGACATTTATGGACTAAAACAGGATTAGGTTGCAGTGCAGTGGCCAGGCCAGATGGGTGTATGTCCCTCAGTAGCATGAGAAGGTAGCCAAGCAGAGGTGAAAGGTAGTCCCAAGTCAAAGGCACTGGATTGCACAAGCAGACATAGTGTAAGCCATGCAGAAACTTGGTCTTGGGTTGATATGAGCTTCTCTGTACTGCCCTCTGCCATTTAAATCACTGCCCGTGTTCACACATAAATGTTCAGTTATCCTAAGAAGGTGCCTTTCAAATGCCCGCATGTCACACAGCTTCTTCTCCTTCACCCTTCTCTGCCTTTTTATTTTCCTTGTCACCAGCATTCAAATCACATATCACCTTTTTTTTAAAAAAAAAAAAGTTCAGCAGGAGAAATAGTGGCATAGGAAGCATTTGATTTAATTCTGTAGTTTTGCCCTGCAGTGTGAAATTTAGTACTCTAACTCTAAATATGAGATTTTTTTTAAAAAAAATGCAATTACAAATTGCATTACGGTCATCCTTTCCAGTGTAAGCAGAAGGCAGGCAGAAAGAATAGCATTCATTCCCACATCACACACTGTGCATCATCAGTGACAGCAATTGGGCATGCCCAGTAACTGCCTCTAAAGACTGATACCAAACATCAGAAGCTAAACACAGGACAAAATAATGCATACGGAAGCCCTAAAAACAGCACAAGCCCTGCCTGTTGAACAAAGCATGCCACATAAAGATTGGATCTATTGTTGTTGACAGAAAAAAAATATATTGTTGCCAAAATAAATATTGAAAGGGAAAAAATAAGAGACATAGTACAAATGCAGCAGGACAAATAACCATCTGATCACTCCCAAAATCAGAACCAGTCAAAGGTCTCTTATAGGGATGCACATAAGGAAAGCATAAAGAAAGCCAGGGCAAAAGCACACACAAGGTTTGAAGCAAAGAATAAGTGGGACAAACTGCAGGAAGATAGCCAGTGGTGGTGCAAGGCATTTTTCTAAGAACTCTTCTACACTGAGACGGAATCAGTTAAGCATGGTATGCAAGGTCCAGATGCAGCGCATTAGAGGTTTCTAGACAAAGTCTGCATTATGAGAAGACCCCCATACACTGGAGCGGTCCTCTATTTGCGTAGAATCCTCTGTAGCATCCAGGTAGTGCTTGTGAGTATCAGCATTCTGCCTGGCCTCTTTAGAGGGTCGGGGACTGCTTCTGCTTCTGCTTCTGCTTTTGTAGTGCAGAACACCCATCTGGAGGTGGTGGATCCCTTGCCATTTCTCCTCCAAGTTCCTGGAATCCACTTGTTGCTGGGAGGTTGGGGCTCTTCTCCAAAGATGACAATCCCACTAAGGACATGACAGCTATCATATTTTGTTATGGTTTTATATCTTAAAATAGAGTTTGTAAGTTTTAAAATTTATATTCTCTGCTTTGGAAATTCAACGGTTTGAGAAATAGAGGGCAAATTTCTAAATAAGGGAATAAATTTCTTCCAACCACCACAGTATGAGGAGGGTAAATTGATGCATTGGTTGAACAATCTGTCTAAATAACTGCCAGCCAGTTACCCTTAAAATATGCTATAGTCATTCTATCATTATTTGAACTATTGCCATTAAAAGTTTGGTGCATTGTTCACTGGCTCAGGTTGCCCTCTTGATGCTAAATAATAAATTAGAAGCTGATGCCAAGTAAGGCCAAGATGGTAATGCAGTCCATTAGAAGCACTCTTCCTTTCAATGTGGGAGAGTCTGCCAAACATGCCCATAGGACTGTACAAGGAAAATATCACCCAACCAAGAAATGTACAGGCACTTCAAGTTTTGATAGATGACAAAGGGTGCATTTATGCTGCATTAAACATGAACAGCTCATCATTCAATGATAATTGAATGAAGAAGTGAGTGAGGAAAGGAGGTCAACTTCTTCAAGGGAGTCCTGGCAATATTCACAACTTGAGAGTTTTCAAAAGGTTAGCTGAGCAGTGTTGCGTACAATTTCTTTCAGAGAATACCTTAAAGGTAGAATGGTTGCACTTTTTAATACTCTGTGTATGTTATTATTATAAACTTGTTGATTTCCTGTTCATTCATTCATTCATTCATTCATTCATTCATTCATTCATTCATTCATTCATACATACATACATACATACATACATACATACATACATACATACATACATACATACATAC
>JAHTLZ010000114.1:13729937-13762610 GCA_023846285.1 Phrynocephalus versicolor | reverse complement strand
TACATACATACATACATACATACATACATACATACATACATACATACCATCTGGTTGAGGAATATTCTGTACAGTTTACAACAAAGTATACAACAGAATAGTAAATATGCCAATTTGTCAAAACACACACCCCAAAAGGAGAATGTAAAAAAGCTGGGGCAGGCTTTGAGAGCTGTGATTATTTTCCCTTCTTCCTCTTTGTCATCTTTTAAAGCTTCTCAGCAATTAGTTGCTCCTTATGACACAACAATGATATTTGGCCAGTTCTGCAAGCACAAATGGATGTGACAGGCTGGAACTGATTCCCCCATGGATGTTGTGGTCCCACTGCATCCTATAATTCAGTTTTAGTGGATAGTCCAGAGTTCTACTGTTATAAAAGATATTTTTAAAAATTCTTCTCATTCTCCTTTTCTACCCAATGCTTCTTTTTTCATTTTGCAATGTCTTGCCTTATAACCTTTAAAAAGCCCCAAATTATCACCCTTGTCATTACTTTCTTTGCCTTTTTCTGCACTTTTCAATCTCTGCAATATCCACTTTGAGGTACAGTGGCCAGAACTCTATAAAGTCTGGAAGTTGAGTCATGGCTACTGGACTTCTTTTTTGAGAGATAGAGATGTTTCACTGCTCATCCAAACAGCTTCATCAGTCTGAATACTATAAAGTATTCAATGTGTGCAATACTCAGTATGCTTTATGTATGTACACTACAGTATAAAGCCATTATAGATAGGAGGTTTTGTTGTGATTACTCTCCAAGTTATCTCCAGCAGACATTTTTCTTGTTTCACAATTGCTGTCCACTGGATGGATGCGTTCATCACATTATTCACTGTAACATCACATTATTCCTGATTCAGTCAATGCCATCCAAAGCCCTATCAGTATAAAGGTCAAGTCAGGATTTCTCCTTTTACTTCCCACTTGCTGATGCTCAACTGGATTTGTTATTATACTGCAATGCTGCACTAGGTAAGTACATGGCACTTGATGTGCAGTGAATCTACAACAGCAGAAACATTTTGGAAACGTATTTTTGGGCTCAACAGCAATGAAGAGACAGCCATCTTCTATTCTAAAAGGCACTGCAACAACCTTTCGCGTGCTCTCAAAATAACAAGTTCTCAAATTATTTATAAACACCAAACTGGTGGGTCTAGAAGAACTGTGTGTGTGTGTTGTGTCATTACAGTCATGACCGACTCTTCGTGACCCCATGTCCATGGAGTTTTCTTGCCAGTTCCTACTCCAGGTGCTGTAGGCACCTGGTGGTCTCCCATCCAAGTACTAACCAGGGCCAGCCCTGCTTAGCTTCCGAAATCAGGCGAGATCAGATGTGCTTAGGGCATATAGGCTTAAATAAAATTTGTTCAGGTACTGCATTTTCAAGCATCCTGTTACTGCATATTGAAATCACTTGAAGTTCTATTGAGTTTAATGGGGCTTAAATATGTACAGTATGTGAATTGCCCAAGGGTACAATCTTCTGGCCACGTTCCTGAAGTAAACCCGTTGAATATACTGTTTGGAGAAATGTTGTTTTTGGAATAATTATGCTTCAGCTGTTCATTTTGCAAGCCCTTAAACTGGGCAGGACTCTTGGATTGCACGCAACCTGTAGCTATGGCCGGACGGAGGGGAATTCAAAGCCACGGTTGGGTCTTATAATAATTTCGGAGGAAAATAAGTATCTTGTGTCCTGTTCGACACGCGAGCCAAAGCGCTCAACTGCCGCCGCCCCCCCCCCCAGCAGCTCCTTTCCGCCACACTCGAGCCACGTCCTGCATATTCCTAATTCACATGTTCAAAAAGGTGTTGAGCTGGAATTTCTCAAAAAGAAAACTATTCCCTCCAATACTGGAAGAAACTGCTTTTGAAGGGAGCTTTAAATGTCAGTTATAGGCCCAATGTTCACCAAACATTTACTCCAGGTGAACATCAGTACATGGACTTGTTGAAAGCCTCTGAATCTTATGTTCAAACATTGTAGCTAGTTACATATATAAAACATTTAGAACAGAACAACAAGTACTCTTGCTTTGAAATAATAAACTCATACTGTGGTATCTGTGCTTGCCAAATGCTACTACTGTTGCTGGATAAATCTACTAAAATGTTCAGTAGTATTAATTTCAATATGTGTTTCCATACAGCCTTGAGAGTGCACTTAGCGCTCTCTTTCGATGCAAAAAATCAGCTGACAAAATGTGGTATTTGGCTTAACTCATCCATTTACAATTTCATTTGCCATTCTCTGTCATGTAGTGACTCTGTTGAAGGCTGAGATGATCAGAATGAAATTTAGCACACAGATTTATAACACAGAATGGTACATTTCATGGGTTTGTAACAGTTAAGCCCCAGTACCTATGTTCAAAGGTCACTATACTGTAATATGTAAAATGTACAAGACTGTTGGGGTTTTTACAACCTTGCATGCTGCCTGGTGATTGTGTGGCTGGGAGGGACATTTTTGGGTCAATCTGTGCACCACCAATCAAGTGTTTCCTCCTACCTTTACTTTCAAAGACAGCCCTACCACTCTGCTTTTGAGCAGAGAGCACTATAAAAGCAGTATATGCAGTATTGTAATTACAGTTCAATGCAAACATGTCAAACGTCAAAAGCAAACATATTGTTGAGTTTAGTAGTCCAGCCAATCCAGAACAGGAAAACATAGCTAAGTGGCAATCTTGAAACATAACTTTGGTATACATTGGATGCTTCCAAGGGAGGCCTTTTTTGTCAATTGCCTGATTTATGGGATTTTTATTAGGGGGAGGGGGACTGTGTTTTTATTTATTTATTTATTTATTTATTTATTTATTTATTTATTTATTTATTTATTTATTTATTTATTTATACAACTTGCAGCCCTCCCATTCTTTCCCATTGCTTTTTGCATATTTTCTTCTATCCACAAAAAAATCTGAGCCAGACAAAATAAAAACTGCTACCATTGTCCTCCCTGAAATGACAGAACTTGGTGAATCGAAGCTGCTTCACATGATGAAAACCCCACTGCCATCTAAAATGATGCCCAGTGCACACTATTTTAAAGGGCAGTAGGAGTTCCTCCGTGGTCAGCTGACATGCACAAGCTGTTCCTCCTCCACAGGGTTTGCTTGTCCAGTGGGCAATGGGACAGCAGTGGCAGTAGCAGTAGGGATGTCTTCAGTGGCTAGGGAGAATTCCCCATCATTGCTGGTGGTGTCCATCTGTCTGCTGAATAAATAAGCCCTGCCAAGGAGAAAGGGCTGTCTTGCTCTAGTCTTCTGTCTTAGGGTGGGAGGGTGGGGGCATTATACTTACACATCCTCTGTTTAAATTTGAGGAATCACATCAGAATGGAGAATGTGTTTTTAGGTGGGTCAACGTCTAACCCACAGCAAAAACGTTTGCTGTGGATTATGCAAAATATGTGACTTAGGTCCAATTCATTCATCAAAATTTACCTGAGCCTCAAATTGTGTTGTCTTCCCATATTTTCCCATTCCATATCTTGTCATTTTTCTGACCATGTTATGAAAATAATACAGCAGTTGCACGATTCCTTCTGACTGCTACCACGATGAGCTCTCTTCATGGACTGTTTTCACTTGTACAGTATTACACTACTGCCCTGCCTCATTCACTGAATCTTCCTATGATCTCTTTTTCTGCTTGCAGCTTTCCCTAGCTTCCTATCACTTCTGCCTCCTTGCTCCAGATTTGCCTTATCCCATTCTTTTTCTAACCTAGGCTGTTTCGAGTGTTCTGTCCATTCACACATTAATTATAGGGAGTATGAGTTACTTTGTAGAACAGTCCTGCTGGTACTTGGCCTTTCTGCCAGGTGAAGTTGCAAGTGCATCAAATTGCCTTTAAGAGGTATGTTCTACAGTGATATACCTTCTCTTACAGCTTCACAACTTCACTTCTAATCTGGTCAGATGTATCTATGTAGCAATCTCTGCTGAAGGAATAGAACATAAGTGGTGCAGCAGAGGCAGGCTGAAATTTTATATGTATTTGGTTTCTCTTTCAGAGGGCTATACTTGTAGAATATTGGACACTCATCATCTACCTTTTTAACTGGAAGGATGGATTAGAATACCAGGAGAGGAAAGGTTTGTTGTTGCTTTTTTAAACTCCCCAGTGCCTAGAACAGGGCCCAAACTTCAGCCCTCATGATGACCAAAACTCCCAGAATTCTAAGCCTGTATTTCCAGTGGCAAAGGACTGTGGGAGTTGTGGTCCAAAACATCTGTAGGGCCAAAGTTTGGACATGTCTGACTTAGAACAAGAAAAAGCTGGAGTGGGGGGGGGGAAGATGGAGAAAAAGTGGAAGATTTTGGAAGGTGACTGCAAAATTAATAGGTTTGCATAAGTACTGTATGTTGAAAACCAACTAGACACTGCTTTGCTAATATGGGATGCTATATTAATCAAAACAGGAACAAATAATTATTGTGGTCTGACAAAAGAACACAGCCTTTAAGTCACTGTTTCTGACTTAAAGGCATCCATAAAAGAGTTTTCCAGGTACGTCAGGTGTTAATGTAGTGGTTTATCATGGCCACCTCCTGTAGTGAGTTTCCATGGCTGTGAGGGGATTTCGACCCAGAGCTTTAAATCCTACACACCATCCACTACACGGTAATGGCTTGCAACATATGATATGGACCTTACAGGAAATGATGTAAAAGCAAAGCAAAGTGTTCTGCTTATATACTGTCCCATAGTACTTAAAACATTCTCTGGGCAGTTTACAATTTAATTATGTAGGCTACACATTGCCCCCCCTCCAACAAGCTGGGTATTCATTTTAACCACTTTGGAAGGATGGAAGGCTGATTGAACCACAGGTCATGAGCACAGTTTTAGCTGCAGTACAGGCATTTAACCACTGTGCCACAAAGCTTTGTACTTGTGGGATACTGGTAAGAACTTTCTGGAAGTTGAGTCCTGGTAACTAGACGTCTTTTCTTGTGAGATCAGAACATTTGGTTCTCATCCAAGCAGTTTCTTCAGAAAGTTGGTGGACAAGCTAATCATGGTTTGTAACCTGTGATGGACTTTTCCTCCAGGAATCTGTCCAATCCCCTTTGGAAGGCATCCAGGCCAGATGCCATCACCACCTCCTGTGGCAGGGAGTTCCACAGACTAACAACATGCTGGGTAAAGAAGTATTTTCTTTTGTCTGCTCAAACTCTCCTAACACTCAGTTTGAGTGGATTGTCCCCTAGTTCTGGTGTTTTGTGAGAGGGAGAACAGCTCCCTCTATCCACTTGACTCAGGCCCTGTATTACTCATGAGTCACAGTGTCTTTTCATTGTTGCATCTGTGTAGAAACAGTGACGAATACCCGATCAACGGAAGGAGAAAAAACAACAACACCCTCCAGTATTCGAGTCCGAACCCCACAAAGTTCAGCGGGGCGCTCTTGGCAGGCAACTGCATGCCCGCAGCCTCGCGGGGAGAACCAGCCTGGAGGGACTTACAATATCCCCGGCTGTCACACAAGGGCCGCGTGTGATGTTTTTCCTTGGCAATATAAGCCCCGCTGAGTTTACGGCCGTGTCCAAGCCCTGCGTGGTGGCTGCGAACGGTCCTGTGTAAGGAACGGGTTTGGTAACCCTTCCTCGCCCAAGGACGCTGCCGGGGCCACCCGGGCGGGCTTCTCCCGTCGCCTCCGGGAAGACCAGAAAGCGACAACTGAAACGGAAAGAAAGCGGAAGCACCCTCGCCCTGCGCCGTTTGTTTGTTTTTTCCTCCCGAAAGAGGGCGGTCAGGTGACGGGCGTCATGTGAAGGAGAAGCGGCGCAAAGGAAGGGAAGTCAATCCTAGGATGCCCGCCCGCCTCATGTCGCTTTCCTGGGCTCTCCTGGGGCGGCTGCTGCCGGTGCTGCTTCTCGCCGCCGCCTCTTCCCGGCCCGCGGGAGCCGAGGCGGCGCGCTACGAGCCCACTTGGGAATCGCTGGACTCCAGGCCGCTCCCCGGCTGGTTTGACGAAGCCAAGTTTGGCATTTTCATCCACTGGGGCGTGTTCTCGGTGCCAAGCTTCGGCAGCGAGTGGTTCTGGTGAGGACGCCCAGGCTCTGCCTTGCTTTGCGTGCCTTATTTATTTATTTATTTATTTATTTATTTTTTATGCCCGCCCCTGCTTCCTCTTGCAGACCAGGCTCTGAGGCTGAGCCACTGGAGGGAAGGAGGGCGGTTTCGGGTTTAGTTTCCCAAGCAAAGTGACCATGGCGGGCGCAGGGCGCGAAGAACCGCGCAGGGTCGCCTTTAGCTCGGGCTGCTCATCTGCGGAATCCTGCCTGGTTGGTTGAACAACCCACGGCCATCTCCATAGCGTTGTGCCTGCGAAGGGCACCGCGCCGCTCGTGGGCCCAGCAAGGGAGCGCACCGCATCTCAAATTCACTTTTGGGGAGGGTGGGCCGTCCACGCTCCAGTCACGCTCCGCCTCTTCTGCCTATTCAGTCAGAATAAAACCTCCTGAAGGGCGCCAGGGTCCGCATGGCAACAACTTCCTGTCCGTGTAGTTTTAAATTGCAGCAGTTGATGGCAAAACTGCCTTAGAATTGAGGCTCAGCACAAGCTCTGAAGCCTAACCACAGGTGTTCTTGCGCCAGCGGAGATCTCCAAGTCTTGTTTACCTTCATTTATGCTCACCTGGCTACCATAATATTTCCTGATTTGGCAGGAGCTCCTGGTGGGGTGATTCATTAGGAAAAGAGGAACTAATCTTGCTCTCTAGCCCTAAGATCACCCCACCAGCACCTCACACAGATTTTTAGTTTCACTTCCCTAAGAGTGACTTGGAGACAAAGTGGGTGGGGCTTCTTTTGGGAGGGAGGTCCTTCCTATGATGCCTCTGGATCTGTCTAGGATTAGGACGGGAGACTTAACCCCCCACATGCACACACTTATCTTTGAGGACAGGATGTTGAGAGAGTTGAACCTGTTTTCTTCCAACTGACACTTAACTGCCTTCTCCCTCCTGTGGTGCTTGCAGAGTAATGATACTGTATTTTCAGTCATGATTAGCTCATTTCAGGTTCTCGTTGCCTTGAGATTTGAGTTACAAAGGTGAGAAGGTGAACCTTTATTTCTCCAGATATTTCGGCCTACAATTCACATGCATAGATAATAGGAAGAGCTTGTGGGAACTGATATTTGAGGGCCAAACATTATAAACGAATATACTTTGTGTGACAGTATAGTCCCTGTTTGTGCCAAAACCCCTTGTGTGTGTGGTTGTTCCTGTTTTAACATTGTACCAACAGGCAGGCAGGTACTAATAAACAGCCACTAATTGGACATGATACTTATATGATGATGTAAGTTTGAAGTACGGACAACTACCCCTCTGAAGCCAAGAATTGTTTTGGATGAGCGGAAGAAGTCAGGAGTTGGAACCAAGGAGCAAAGCAGAACCTCCAGGAACATCACTGCAGATCAGACCAAAAACCCCTTAAAAAAACCCTTTCATAGGTCCGCTTGACTAAGGCGAGCTTGTGTCTGATTAGTCTGTATGTACAGTCCTAACTGCAATGGCAATTGAAACTCAAGGTGCAAATAGACAGGGAGGTTGCTTCAGGTTATCTGGGTCAGTTTGTACTTTCCTGTAGCAGTTAAATTGCTGTTGTTAACATGGAATGTTTAAATAACCCTGGGCAATTTAGAGCAAGAGTTCACACCATACCTGATATCACTACAGTTCTCATCAGGATCACTGTCTGTCATTAACTGTCCTCTTCTCTCCTTTTTTTTTTAAAAATAATTGCCAAATGACAAAGTATTGAAAGGATATAACAGCTTGTGAAACTGCGTGCTTACCTGATACAGGACTAGAAGTTAGGTTCACAGGAAATCCTTTAGAAAAAAGGCTTAGAGATTGAGAACAGACTAGGAAGGCAGAAGACAGCTGTATTTAGAATTTATAGGAAACATAAATGGAGCACTCTAGACACGTTATTCCACTCAAAAGACCTGATCAAATTCAGTTTGGTATTTGAGTTTTCACTACCTGCAACGATATTATCAAGATTTGGGGGGGGGGTCATGAGGCCTGGAAACTGAATTTGATTTGAAAAGACACTCGGCAATTCTTATGTCTGTTTTTAGATACTGGATTCTGCACTCAAATATGCTGAAGCCATGATGTGTAGATCATACATGCCACATATTTAGGGTAGCACTGAGATTTTGCTCCCGATCATATCTGAATTTCTTACCTGACATCTTATTGCTACTGCTTGTATGCAGATATTATGGACCTTTCCCCCCTCTTTGCAGGTGGTATTGGCAGAAAGAAAAGAGAGAACCTTATGTGAAATTTATGAACTCAAACTACCCTCCTGGATTCACTTACGAGGATTTTGGCCCTTCATTTAGAGCGGAGTTTTTTGATGCCAACCAGTGGGCAGACATTTTGAAATCATCAGGTGCCAAGTACGTTGTCTTGACATCAAAGCACCATGAAGGTAAAACTAAGGATGTTTCAGATCTCAGGAATTTGTTGTTATTTTACCAGATAAAAAACCTGACTAGGGCTATTTCATTTGGCTTACATAAACTTTTAATTCTGTAATACCAGGCACTACAAACAGTATGCAATAGCTTTCATGGCGATAATATTAGTCACTACATTTGTGTCCCATGGAAGCACTTTAGGCAGAGAGTTATTTAATG
Organism: Phrynocephalus versicolor; assembly: GCA_023846285.1. NCBI lineage: Eukaryota > Metazoa > Chordata > Lepidosauria > Squamata > Agamidae > Phrynocephalus > Phrynocephalus versicolor. The sequence continues at coordinate 13,753,927 of JAHTLZ010000114.1, read as the reverse complement.
TGTATATGACTGTGTGTAGATTCAACTGGAGCTTTTCTATATAGATTTTTTTTTTATCTCTGTAGATACATGTATTTTTCTATAATATGGCAGTTTCCCCCATTACATTAGTTTTCTTTGTTCAAGGAGTCAATATAGATGCATTTTTAGGTATACTTGAACAAAATGGATTTACCTTTGGGGATAGATACATTACAGTAACCCCCTGCCTATTGCGGGGGTTAGGGACCCACAACTGGGGGTCAGTTCGGGGCCTCTTGTATTTACACCATGCCTCACTTTGGCTCGAACAGGCCCCTGATGGTCTTCCTGGGCCATCGGAGGCCCCAAAAGTGCTTCTTGCCAAAATGGAAGTGACTTCTGGAAAACCGGAAGTGATCTCCAGATCGCTAGAAAGCACTTTTGGGGCCTTCGAGTGCCCAAACTGTTCCGGTTCACAAAAAAGCATTTCTTAGTCCTCCGACATGCTCAAAAAGGCCCTCGCCCCCCCCAAAGTGCTTTCTAGTGATCTGGTTTTCCAGAAGTCACTTCCGGTTAAGTGAGAAGCACTTTTGGGGCCTCTGACGGTCCCGGAAGGCCGTCAGAGGCCCATTTGGGGCAGCACGAGGCCTGGGGTAAGTACAGGAGGCCTGAAACAGGCATTTCCAGCTTACCTCAGGGGGCTTTTATTCATATACTGCAGTCTCGCGATAAACCAGGACCACAGTATATGAACTGCGAAAGGGTGGGGGGTTACTGTAGTTCTTTTAAAATGGCAAAACAAAGGTGACCATACTTGCCATACTTTTTATTTTTATGACTAGTAATCATCCTAAATTTTCATCTCCCAGGTTTTACCTTATGGGGATCTAAATATTCTTGGGCTTGGAATGCAGTTGATGTTGGACCCAAGCGGGACATTGTCGCTGAATTAGCATCATCTGTTAGAAAACGGACTGGGTTGCACTTTGGGCTGTATCACTCACTGTTTGAATGGTTCAACCCTCTCTTCCTTGAGGATGCTGCTAGTGCCTTCGTGAAAAGACAATTTCCAAGTCTCAAATCACTCCCAGAGCTTTATGAAATAGTGGAGAAATATCAGCCAGATATTCTGTGGTCAGATGGAGATGGTAATGCCCCTGATACATATTGGAACAGCACTGGTTTCCTTGCTTGGCTGTATAATGACAGGTGAGTCACTTTTGTTTCATGGGAAATGTTTGTGTAATCTAAATATTGAAAAAGAGCCTGTGTCATGGATTGCAGGGATTTCGTGCACCAATAATAATGCTTTTCACATTTTCAGCCCTGTTCGGGACAGAGTTGTAACAAATGATCGCTGGGGAGCTGGCACTCTTTGCAAACATGGAGGATACTACACGTGTGCTGATCGATACAATCCCAAACACCTTTTGTCCCATAAATGGGAGAACTGTATGACAATCGACAAGGAGTCGTGGGGATATCGGAGGAATGCGCAGTTGTGCGATTATTTGACGATTGAAGAGCTTGTCAAGGTAAAATAAGGCAAAGACAGAACTTGATCATTAAGTGCAGGCAGTAAAAACCTTTCCCTAAAATAACCCGAGGTTATATGGAGGAGGCTGTTTTTAGAACATACATACATGAGGCAAGTTTGGGCTGCTTCAAGTGCGCAGGATCTCTGAGCGTCTTGAAAATTATTTTTTCTCCTCTGTCCAAACCTCCTTTTTATTCCCCATTTAACATCTTCTAATTCTGCCACAGTGTATGTTTGCTTGTGTTGTGTGAGGAAATGTTAAAATGAGAGATTTCTCTGCCATCTCTCTTCACCTACACAGTTGCGATGTCTTTCTGTATTATTGTCAGTGCAGACCACTGCCCTGTGTCTTTTGGTTATATAGAGCAAGGTATGGGCTGATTCAACTACTTTTTGAAGTGTCCGCACTATCTTCCAGTTATTTCCAAGCCAAAAGCACATCCAATCTCGCCTGATTTCGGAAGCTAAGCAGAGTCGGCCCTGGTTAGTACTTGGATGGGAGACCACCAGGGAATACCAGGTGCTGTAGGCGCCTGGAGTAGGAAGTGGCAAACCACTCCAGTGTTCCTGCCAAGAAAACTCCATGGACATGGTGTCATGAAGAGTTGGTCATGACAGTAATCTCTCTCTCTCTCTCTCTCTCACACACACACACACACACACTCTCTCTCTCTCTCTCTCTCTCACACACACACACACACACACACACACACAAGTCAAGATTATTTCAACTTGTAGCTTTTCACAGCCTGTAGCTATATTCCCCAAAGGCTCCCTCAACTCATATACTGTAAGCTTCCTCAGTTGTTAAAATCTCCTGCCAGCTCCCTGTTTCGTATGCAGCCCCTATGTAAAATTAGGCTTTCTTGGTTAAAGCCTTGGGGGTAGGCAGCAGCTTCTCTGAGGAACTGGCTATACATTGTGGGCTTTTAGAAAGGGCTGGGCCTGTGGGCAGTGCTTTTCTTAGCTTGCATTGCCTTTATTTGTGCTTTTAAGCCTTGCATGTTTTCACATTTTATAATTTTTTGAAATGCCATTAAGCATGGTGAAAAGGCAAGCCATCTTCAGCAGACCAAGGATGGATGTAAAATACTGCACTTTGGATTAAAGAGAGGCGGTAGAAAATTTTATCGATTGTTGGAATGGATGGGAGATTCTGCAGAAGTAGTTCTCGGGACAGAAGTGTGAAGGAAAAATATCCGCATCTATCTCCCCTCAATCTTACTGTTTAGATAAATAACACCCTGGAGGGGGTAGGATAAACTTAGCTTAGGAGGTACTAGAGCTGGCCATTCCTGTATACATAGTGAGATGTGCTGTGTGTGTGTGCTGTGTCATTACAGTCGTGACTGACCCTTCATGACCCAATTTCTTGGCAGGAATACTGGAGTGGTTTGCCAGTTCCTACTCCAGGTGCCTACAGCACCTGGTATTCCCTGGCGGTCGCCCATCCAAGTACTAACCGGGGTGAGCCTGCTTAGCTTCCAAAATCAGGCAAGATCGGATGTGCTTAGGACATCTAGGCAGCTACCATAGCGAGATAGGTCATGAAAAACCCCGTTAAGGAAACTCACACTGAGAAAGGATATGGTGACTGACAAAATGCATAGCTGCATTTGAGCAGCTGTGTCTTGTTGAAACCTACAGCCGGGTAACTGTTTGCAGTCCTCCAGATATTGGACTCCAATTCCCATCAGCCCTTGCTAGCAGAGTCAGTGATGAAGGCCGTCGGCCAGTGTAGTCCATCAGTATCTGAAAGGCCACATAATGCTCCCCCGTGCCGTGATCTATGGCTTGGCACTGGCACTACTGTAATGAAAACATGAATTTATTTATTTCTTTAAAATATTTTAAGTAATTCACAGTGTTTAAGATTATTAACAAGGAGTATACAATCCTAAAAGGATAAAAAAGCAAAGTGTTCTGCTTGTAGACTGACCCATAGTGCTTAAAGCACTCTGGGCAGTTTACAGTTTATTTGTGCAAGGCTACACATTGTAAATAACTAGTATAAATTTGCCTTGTATACATTCCAGAGTTGATCAAGTTGTGTTGACAATCCATATTGCACCATTGCCTCGTTTCCTTTCCTAAATCATTTCAGCAACTTGTTGAAACAGTGTCGTGTGGGGGAAATCTCTTGTTGAACATTGGACCTACCCATGATGGACGCATTCCGGTCATTTTTGAAGAACGGCTAAAACAAATGGGAAGTTGGCTGGCAATAAACGGGGAAGCCATTTTTGGCACTAAACCGTGGAGAGCGCAGAATGACAGTGTCACCCCAGGTGTATGGTAAGTCCTCGAGCAAAAGTTAAATAAGTGTTTTGCCCATGTAGGTGACTGTTGTTCTTGTTCTGCTCTCTTGGCAGTGCTGAGTCAAGCAAAAGCTGTTTAGGTGGTTGCTTAGCTATTTCTGGAAGTAACTTCATTAGTTACCTTCATTACAAGAATAGCTTTGATGTCCTTGTTGAGATATGTTGATGGATTGTTGGGAGATTGGTGTATCATTTGGGTATTATGTGCTGCAATCTGTTTAAAGGAGGAGTCGTAGACACAACAAGTATATGAAAAATATACTTTATCTATATATTCTAAGGGGAAAAGGTAAACGGGTTGACCTATGAAAATAATAAAACACTCATTTAAATATATGTACAGAAAAATATGCAAAATAGAAAATTAGGGCAACAGCAGTTGTGATAAAGCTCATAAAAAGGGATAAGGAACTATACACACACACACATATAATGCCTTGCTTGTTATAAATACAAAATAATAAAATACAACCTTGCATAGCAATGTCAGAAGTAATTCTGCAACTCTCTCTGTGTGCCTCTGGAACAACACCAGCATATCATGCAGGTCAGGGCGTGGCTGAGGAGCGTGTGTTACTGTATGAAGCTAGAGCCATTACTTAAGCAGTAAGGTCTTAAAGAGACAAACTGCTGAGTCATACTGAGGTTTGCTTTTGCCATATGTTTGGATGTAGGCCTTGCTATGCCAACAGTCCTTTCTCTCTCATGTTGGTTATCTATCATCAGCTTCCTTGTGGAAAGTTTTCTAGAGGAAAAGAGGGAGGCAAAGAAGTATAAATGCTCCTCCACATACACACACACATACACAAACCACAGGTCTTTCTCTCACTCACTGCCCTATAGGCCATCTTCAATGTGCTTTTCAATAAGTGTGCGATTGCTAAGATCTGTCTAATCTACTTGAGATATGGTGAGATATATGCATTGAACAAATAATATATATTTTGTTAATTTCGACCAGGTATACATCCAAACCCAAAGAAGACATTCTGTATGCAATTTTCCTTAACTGGCCCTCGTCAGGAACTCTAGTGTTGGGTGAACCAAAAGGCATTCCTGGGAAGACAGAGGTATGGGACGTTTGCCTGCTTCGCTTCTAGTCCCTGTTGAGGAATTGCAGGGCTAGAAGGTAGTATTCTAGTGTTGTGTGCAGGAAAGCAAGAGCTGTATCTGATACTCCTGAGAGGCCAACGTACATCGCCTAAATTTCACTGGGCCAAAACTGTTAGTAAACCAAGGAGCAAGTATACCAAAGCATGCTCAAGGGAGAAAGCAAGTTCCTTATAAGGATGCAAGAAACTGGTTAGAATTCTCCCAAACTTTCAGCCAGTTTAGCTTCAGGGGGTTGCTGGGCAAGGGACTGAGAGAAGACATCCTGAAAGGGATAGACAATATGGAAGCATGCTTAAAATATGATGGGTAGACTCATATTGGTGTTGACGTACGGCTTGTTTAACTTGCTGCCGTTAATTGACAAAGTGTCGGATCACATGCCTAGTTGTGCAACCAAGATGTACCCTGGGACTTCATCAGCCACCTGCAGAATGAATAGGATTTGGGCCTAGGTAGTGAAAGTCCAGAACAAGAAGATGGTGCCGATGAATATCTAAAACATGGGGTTGGATGAAAAAAATATTAAGAGGGACCGTTAAGGGTTCTTTCTGGATTTATCTGATCCACCTATTCACTTGATGTCTATGGATTTTCAGCTTTTTGTATATTTTCCTAGGAGGGCTTTATCTATTGACAAAGGCAGTATGCAGTTCACTGTCTCACTTCATTTGTTTGTATTTGCAACTGAGGACACTTCATTCACCCGAATTGTTAAACAGCCCAGTCTAGTGTCTTGATGCTTGAAGGGGTGGAGATGAATAAATAAGGCTATCGGATGGCCTTACATGCCACAAAGCAAGTCAGAAATCAGCATTGTGACTGTCACAAATGGTACAGGATCACGACTTACCATCCATACATCTGCACTCTGCTTTGGTCTTTTGGGCTTAGATCAGATGGGGAGGACATAGTGCCTGGGACCAGTAAAACGGTCATTCCTTCCCTTGAGATTGTATTGCCCTTCTTTGCCTTTGCACTGTACTGTCTTATGAAGCAGCTAAGCCTTGTTGCAGTGCTAGAGGAACCCTCCTGTCAGGATTCCAGAAGTATAGCCACTGCATAACATACAGAACGTGACTGCAGATGAGTCAGGAGAACACTCTGATCTGTTGCCCTCAGAAGAATTTATTAGCTATGATTACTTGGAAGGGGTATGCATTTATGTATTTTTTTAAAAAATGAGATTCCATCAAACCAGTGCATTTAACAACAATTTTTCTGTTTCAGGTGGTGCTAATAGGGATTGCAGAACCACTGCCATGGGTGTCTTTGGGAGAAAAGGGAATGATGGTTGCGACGCCTCAGTTATCATTTACTAAGCTCCCATATCAATGGGGCTGGACTTTACAGATAATTAATGCCTATTAGTCAGCTCCAGACAACCCTTCTGAATTATCCTCCTCTGCTTTTGGTGGACAATTCTAGTTCACTCTCAATGGAGGTATTGCAAGAAGGGCAGAGAAGTTGACCTGAAACAGAAGATACTCCAGGCAATGATATTTGCCCTCATTCAGCTTTTTCAAAACTTTTTGAAATGGAGCCTCTTGAAGAATCGTACAGGACTTACTAAGACTGGTCAGGAAATGAAAGTGAACCAGTTATATACAGACAAGTTCATAAAAGGGAAATGAAGCAGAAAAAAGTGAAGTCCACGCTGCACTTTGGTAGGCTACTTTACAAACATAGTTTGGGTGTGTGTGTTTATCCTGTGGTACTAAATAAATTTGGCACACTTAGTATGTTTGTAAATTATTTATAGGCTTTAAAAAAATCCCAAGTCCTAATTCAGCGAAATTTAAGTATGAGTAACACAATTCTGTCCTTGTCCATGCCAAAGTGCCAGAGAGTTCAGTTGAACTTGCTCCCAAGTAAGTGTGTCTGGGAAAATAGCCTTAATATTTCTTACAGCAATGAGACTTTGGCAGGACCTACACCATTGCCATTAAATTTGCTTGTGGGCCAGCTGCCAACAGGGGTGACTCCACTTGTAACACATGGCCAAATTGAGGCACTTTTTTCCTCTGGTTTAATCTAATATATGGTGATGTGGTTGGGTATGTACATTGTCAGTGTGAGCATGGTGGGGGCCAAGCACGTCCTTGCCCCTTGATTTTTTTTTAAAAGGCCTTCATCTTTGGATGAATCACTTTAACATAATTTTAAAAGGAATTGTCCCATATATGTGCAGAGAGCAACAAAAGGGAAGAAATCCTGAAGAATGATAGCAGTTGGGTGGGTGGGTGGGAAGCAAGAGGGATGATCAATGGAGAGTTGGCGAAGGACCATGCATGCAGACTTGTGGCATAAATGGCAATATACCACCAACCTGTGGTGTATTCATAAAACTTGGATTAGAAAGGAGGCTGTTTAGGCACCACTCTGAACAACTGTATGGCTTGGTGTTGTATTCTATGACAGGAGCCACTGCAATCCTGTATTTCTGGAGAGTCTACTTTCAGCTTTCCTCCCAACTAATTTATATGCACCAAAGCTTCATCTGGACTATCATTAGCTGAATTGGTCCTATAATATTTACATGACCCTACTGTGTACCTCAATTTACTCCTGTGCTTCAGCAGTAGAAATTCTGCATATGAAAATATCAATCATGGATGCTGTTATAAACATATTTAAGTGGCAATTTTGGAATCATTAGATAAACTAGTAGAATTGTTATGATCCTTCTCTGTGTGTCTTATTTACTTTGATTTTCTTCCCTCAGTGGGATTTAATCTTGCTAGTTTGTGATTATTCATGGTTGTATCCAAATATTGATGATACAAACAGGTCTATGTAGAATACCTAAAGAGGTAATTTTGTCTAAAGCTGTCATATGGACAACTGATATTGGAACTCAGCTGCTCTTAACAGAACACCAAAACTTGAAAAATGTGTTTGCAGACCTATTTTTTTCTGTGGTGAAAGGACTGGATTTTTCTTTCTTAAAAAAATTAAAAGTTATTTTTTCCTCTGTTCAAAATTGTATGAAATGTGTCTGGGACTTTTTTGGATGTTTAAAGTGCACACAGCCATCTTTAAAATAGTTTATTGAGAATCAGATATTTCATAGGGCTTGAATTAATACAAGTTAAAAATATTTACAAAATCAATGTGTACAGCAGTAGCTGTTAATGAACAGCATAAATATACCATTTGCTAGAAGCCATCTATTTCAACTCGGAAACAGAGGAACTAGCACCCAGCATTGCATTATTCCGAGAAGACGTTCTACTTAGTACCGGTGGTCCCGAATACAGAAGGCGGCAACGTGGCCCACTATTATACATTCTTAGACTGATTTGGGACAAAAAGACTGTCAGAAAGCCTGCCAGTAATCTCCACACAAGGATCTTGCCGTACAGCCAGGGGAAAGCTTATCATAAGTTGAACACCTGTGGAGAAAGCAGGCTGGCCAAATTCTACTCTACTTGAGAACTGTCATTGAGAGACACTTCACCTAGAAGCCTTGTGTGCCCCACTATTAAGCTTAGGTACACAGCATAGAAACATGAGTGCTCTTTGCATCTGTAAACCAATGATTCATAAGACTGCCTTCATACAAAGATGTACAGCACATTCATTTTTCCTCACTCAAGTTTAATTCAGTCGGCTGCTGCAATCTTCATCAATATAAAAACTAGAAGTTGCACTTCTTATGAGTCCTTTTTGCCAGACTAATAATCTTAAATCATTGAGATAACGAGATTTCCTTATTAAAGATTCAAAATGATGGGGTGCTACAAAGGCCACGACGCATCTTGCAGTGCAGCTCACTTCTCTAGTTGCTGAGGGGTACTGAACGCTTCATACACATTGGCAGCAAAATCTTTCACTTGTTCCATCATTAACAAGTCCTGGAAGGAATATTCAATTAATTTATGTTAGTTCATTCAATGTTTTCCTTTAATTTTGTTGTTGTTCATAAGCAGATGCATATAGCACCAGCAAGCAAACATAAGGTTTACCTCTTTAAAACAGTCATCGGAGATCATGCTACACCCACATGACAGACAGTTTATAGCAGTGGAAACATTTAGAATCAGGATAAAAATAATGGAGGCCCAGTTTCATCAGGCAAAAGGCTTTGAGTGAGGGTGGAGGCATAGAAAGTAAACACGTCTCCCTCCCTCTCCACGTTCAAGGCATCCAGCATTAAGCAGAGTTTGGGGTGGGTTTATTTTTTTGCTTTTCACTGACGTGGTAATAACTGTTCAACAAGGATGGCACTTTCCTTTTTTGCTCATCTGATTTTAAAGAGTAAACATGTAAGTCATTTTGACAGAAACATGTATTCTGCTCTTCACATACTCTCAATTATGAGATGGAGTTGACATGTTCAAGGAAGTCACAGCTTTGAGTTTGAAACAGCTGGGCTGGACTGCTAATTAATAGGATATTACCTGGAGGTTAGTCACAGCTTTGCCATAAATGGGACGTGACTTGGCGGCACACAGTTATAACACATAAAACTGCACTGACAACAACTGTACAGTTAGTTCCACTGAACAACTAAAGATCTTAATTTGATGTCTCTTTTTAGATATGAGTTAAATAGTTATTTGGGGGCTATTTCTCTTGTTTTAAATTAAACAAAATTAAATCGAATTTACATTTCTTGTTAAGACTCCTAAGAGGCTTTGAACAAAACGATTGGGTATGTATTTCTTAAATTATGGAGTAAGACTAAATAAAGAACAAGGCCCTCTTACCTGCACAAAGTGACTAGGTGTTTCACTGCAGACTGAATGGATTTGTCCATTTATTATTGGAATTATCTTGGCTAAAGGGAGACTGACACTAGAAAGACTGGGGTGAGAAAAGTGTCAATGAGACATGGTTTGACAGTGCAAAAGTCTTGTCTTGTTAGCTTCTGCAACATTCAGGTGCTACAACTATATAATGAAAAACTGCCGATACAGAATTTCTGCACCAGAAGCTTACAGACAAATATTCTGATATATTTGAACAAACCTAGCCCTGAATATCTTATATTCTGCAAAGCTTAATCAGCATAAAAGAAGCCAAGAAATATAAACAAAATCTTGTCAATTATATTTTCAGCATTCCTCCCCTTTTGGGAATATGGATGGGAGTTTTTATATAACTGAAGTTCTTTGTAACTGAACCAGACGGGTTCTTTCACAGCATTGTCTTTAAACCCCACAATTTCTGTAAGATGTCACACAAATGCTAACTGCATGAAGACAACACTGAGTTTGAAGGACCCTGCAGGTCAGCAGCCATGGCATCGACCAGCACCACCTGAACTTGCCCTCCCAGGAATGATGGACAACTGGGGGGGGTGCCTCCAAGATCCGCTTCGGAAAAACGCTCCAAAACAATTCTACAATGGTATCAATGTCACTTGGTGGATGAAACTGCTCCGATGCATTCTTACTCGGCTTCTACAGTTGAAAGAGACCAAGAGGATATAACTTGTGTCCTGCTTCTCCAGTAGTAATGGGCAGTTTTCATGTATCGGAAAGTCTGAGGATATGGACAGTATCCTTTGAGAGGCAGGAGTCACCAAATAAATGCAAACCCTTCTATTTCATGGCTCTGGATGGCTGAGTGGGTAAAGGAAGTATTGAATGGTAAAAAAAAAACCTGAAGCCCCGCCCCCCCAATCACTTGGGTAATTACTGGCACATCTCCAATATTCCACTCTGGAATATTGGGTAACTTCTTAGCTCCAAGAAGTCCTGGATAAGACAAATTAGTTAAAGTAGTGCAATAACTGTAGAAACAAATTTCATCTCCTTGGTGGAAGCTGGGAACTGGAGGGGTGTGTGTGTATCCTTGTTGTTTCCGCTTGGCTATTGATTACCACTTGAGGAAGACCCATGGTTGTCATGCAGCAGTTCTAAGATGATTATTATAATCATGGAGAAGATGACAGCCCAAGTTACTGCCAACAGGGAAGCTTCAGCATAAATACTGTAATACCAGAGCAAAATATGCTTTTGGTTCTTAAGAGGTACTTAAAAAGAAAGAACAACATAATGAGGTAATCCCGGTCCTTGCAACTTTTAACACATTCCTTTCTTGGATTTGAAATAAGGTACACAACATATTATATAAAACAATTATTCAAGCTTCAGATTTTTTTTTTTTTTGAAAATGCTATGATGATTCAAAGCAAACAAGCAAAAGTCAAGTGCGCTGCTTCTACACTATGCCAACACTGCTTAAAGGACTCCCTGGGCATTTTGCAATTTAATCATGAGGCTACCAGTGCAATTGCCCCTGCTCCCGAGCTAGGTACTCAATTTACTGTCCTTGGAGGGAAGACTCACTCAGTCTCAAGCCAGTTACCTGGGATTGAACTCAGGTTGTAAGCAGAGATTTGGCTACAATACTGCAGTTTAACTGCTGTTCCACAAGGGTTCTATTCAACTATTATTATAAAAGTAAAGGTAAAGGTTCCCCCTGCACATGCGTGCTAGTCATGTCCCACTCTAAGGGATCCAGTGTTGTGCAAGTCCTTGGCCATGTGGCCGGTATGGCTGCACGGAACACTGTTTACCTTCCTGCTTTTTATGGTGGTACCTATTTATCTGCTTACATTTACATGCTTTCAAACTGCTAGGTTGGCAGGACCTGGCATTAACAGTGAGAGCTCATTCCGCTGCATGGCACCTGGGATTTGAACCGCCGAGCTGCCAACTTTGCAGCCAACAGGTTTCGGAAGCCTTAGTCCACTGAGCCACCACATCCCTTACCTATAAAGCACATTCAGCTAAACCAAAATTATTATAGGTTTGCTAGAACAGAAATAGAAACAAGAGCTAGCAACATCTAATTTGATAGCTTGGCCCATGGTTGGCAAGTCTATGGCACGGGAGCCAAAGGTAGCATGCGGAGCCCTTTCTGAGGGCACACAACATTGCCTCTCACAGCCACTGCACTTCCCCTTCTGCATGGAGCATGCCATTCTGCTCCATGCAGAGACCCGGGCAAAGGGGAGGCAGCAGCTTGCAGGCTCGTTCGTAGCCCCCGTTTCATCTCCAGCCATGCCACTCTGGGCATCTGAAAAGCAGTGTGGCTGGAGAGTAAACTGGGGCTACGAACCAGCCCACAAACCACTGCCCCCTTTCACCTGGCTCTCTGCATGGAGCCATTTCGGCAGTCTAAAAATGGCTCTGTTCAGAGATCTGAGCAAAAGGGGGGCAGCAGTTTGTGGGTGCCTTTGTAGCTCCAGTTTACTCTCCAGCCATGCCGCTTTTGGGATGCCCAGAGTGGCGTGGCTGGAAAGTAAACGGGGGCTATGAACAAGGCCGCAAGTTGCTGCCTCCCCTTCACCCAGCTCTCTACATGGAGCACAGTAGCGTGCTCCGAGTGGAGGGGCTGCAGGAAATTCAAAAGCCTGCTCTTTGATCCTCAATTTCTTGAAGTGTAGCACCCCTGCTCTTCCATCCTCGCTTTGCTGAAGGGTAGCACCTGAAGCATTTATAACCTGGGGTACCACTGTATTCAGGTTAAACAGCCGTATTGGCATTTTGCGAAAAAATAAGTGGGTTTTGAATTGCAGTTTGGGTACTCTGTCTCTAAAAGGTTCACCATCGCTGGCTTAGCCTATATGCAGCAAAATCTTGACTTATATATATTTTAGTGGATAAATTTCTTTAGCATCTTTTGTAATTCAAAGTATGTTTAAATTCCTTTTGATGTAAAAGTCAATCTCAATCTTAAAAAAAATATACATGGAAGATTTTTACCTGTTCATGGAACTGCTATGGCACAGGTCTTGTTCAGTAGGTCGGAAGAATTCTGCCATGTTGTCCAATAATCTACTGAATCCTCTATTTAAGCAAGAACTCAGAACTCTATTAAAATCTGGACTGGAATAAATAAATGAATACAATAAATCTCAAATATTGTTAGCAAACTTCTAATCATGGTGACAGAGAACCCATAAAACAGCAAGATGGAAGAATAGGTTGCTCCTTGGAAATTATATTTGTATCGTCCATCTTTATTCTGTCATATACACAGACAGCATTGATTTGTTGTTAACATATTGCAAGAAATCTACCTAAAATAAACTCTAATAATGAAAAGTTGAAGATAAATAAAATTAGAAGAGAGGAGCTGTTTCTGCAACACAAATCTATACACGTATTTTTTTACACAGAAAAAGTACAGTTTCAGTCTGTTCTAGACAGAATTCATAAGGATGCCTGAAGTATTTTAGAATGAAATGTATTGCTATAATTTGAGCAGATTTACAGCATTTGTGATCTGCTCAACTAAACTCACTTTTATTTCTAGATCTGATTCCTACCCATACATATGCAATGGGGAAAAACAGGGTCATGGGCTGGTCAGGTGGCTGAAGGATAACAAACGGAAGCTGAATCCAGACAAGGCAGAGTCAATGCTGGTTACTCAGCAAGTGACAAATCCTGCTGCCACTTGTCTAATGGAGGAAACAAGCCCTCTTGAGAACAAGGTGAGGAGGAGCTTGGGTGTTTTATTAGACTCAATGCAGCTGGATAAACATGTGGGAATTGGGGCCAACATTTTCTCATTTGTCCCTGCCCCAGAAACTTTCTCCTTAATTAGCGAAGGTTGATGTGGCCTCCCTGATCTATACAACTTTGAAATTAATTGAGTGTGATTCCCTCTACATGGAGCTACTCCTTGAAGACAATTTAGAACTTTTAACTGGTACAACACAAAGCAGCTAAGCTGCTCAGGTGCTTCTCATCATGATCATGCCATCTGTTTTGCACAAGCGGTATTGACCGTCAATGGCTTCCCAGGTTCAAGGTGTTTGCTGTTACCTTTAAAGTCCTTCCCAGGTTCAAGGTGTTTGCTGTTATCTTTAAAGTCCTTGCTGTTACCTTTAAAGTCCTACCTATTGGGCTGCTTCTACCTATATGAGCCCTTGTGTCAATGGAGGTCATCTGGAACTGCATTTGTAAAAGTGTCAACGATCAAAAACAGTCCAGTCTGAGTTCATCTGAGAAATATCTTTCTGTGTTGTTGCCCCCATGCTCTGGAATTCTCTACGTCACTGCAAAGTATGACATCCCTTTTGGGATTCAGGAACAGATGTAAGGCAGAATTATTTCTGGAAGTATTCTTGAAGGCTTTCATGACCGGGATCTGATAGCTGTTGCGAGTTTTTCGGGCTTTTTGGCTGTGTTCTGGAAGTTTTTCTTCCTGACGTTTTGCCAGACTCGGTGGCTGGCATCTTTAGAGGGTAAGGAGCTCAGGGAACTAGTTCTCTCTGTGCTCTGGTTTATAAAATGAATGAGACTGAGGGTTTTAAAGTTGTGTGAAAGAGGAAACTTGTCCTATTCAGGAGAATAGGTGTTAGTAATTGTATTGTGATGGAGGGATTAAGAAGTTTCACTGCAATCAGGGGTGGCAGCAATCCTTCTCTGCAGTTGATGGGTGTTGTTAGCTATTCTATTGTGTGAACTGATCACTGGTGCTTGTGGCTGGGTGGGAATCGTTGAACTTTGATCTTTTGCAGGCTGTAGTTTTAAGTACTGGAAGCCAGGCTTTGTAGATTTTTAGACTGATGCTGGCCACAGAGTTTAGCGAAAAGCCATGAAGAAAAACTTCCAGAACACGTCCAAACAGCCCAAAAAACTCCTAATAGCTATATTTCTGGAAGTCTTTGAAGGCTAGGAACTACTATACCTTTGCTTACCTCATAAGCATTTTTATATGTTAATGTCTATAAGCTAATTGTACTTTGCTTTTTGTTTGACTTTACTGCTTTCTTACATAACTATCACCTTTGAACAGCAGAGCTGGAAGGAACGCTATGGATCATTGAGCCTAGCCCCTCCCTCTCAAATGGGGAATCAAACTCCCAAACTCTGGTTCCGCAGCCTAGAGACCAAAGCCACCAAAGCTGTCCAGTAGTTGTTTAAGACGTATTTTACTATGGCACATGTATTGTTTTTGTTTTGTGGGGCACTGGATCTCACTGGAAAGAACTGTGTATAAATGAAAATAATTAATACAATAATTAATAAAGATGCACGTCAATTTTCTTGTGGATTACTGATAACTGAATGGCAGAGCTGGAGAATTTTTTGGTAATCCAGATGTTGTCCAACAGTAACCAGTCAGTCTGCTGAATGATTGTGCAGAGACTTGGGAACACAGGGTGCAGGGGGCAACATCAAATAATGGGATGTGGGGACATACTGTACCCAGCCTAACTTCCCATGTTTCCGAAGCACCGTAGCTTTCAGGATACTTTAAGTCTACTATTTCTCTCCAAAACATTCCTGTGGCAACAGCTCCCACTCGTCTATGTGTCTGAGACAGAGAGGGTGGCAAAGCGAGAGAAAACACCTTTGCAATCTTGTAGTGCTCATTTGTTATGAACCCATTTGTCTCCACCGTACAAATCAAAACAGGTTTCAATCTCCTGTTTAGAAGCAAGCTGTATTCGCCTGGTTTAGATGTAACAGAAAACAATGGTTGCTCAAACTATGGCCAAGAGAGGAAGAAACTGAAGCAAGCTAGGGAACAAGGAAGAATGGAGCACATAAAGATGTGACTGCATGGTTTGCAGGCGTGGGAATGCTACATCTAGAGCAATCTACAAACACTTATATAAATGAGCAGTTCAAATTGTCTATACATAAGTACCAGATGCTACTAGAAACCTGAAAAACTTTGTGGCTATTTGTACACAACACACCTTTGAATTCCAGTCAAAATGACTTCTTATATTTCTATTTAACAGGAGCAAGATGTTAAGCATTAATGATCAGATTAACTCTGTTGCATACCTTTCCAACATATCCCTTGTTTCACTGAGTAATTTGATAGTAGTAGCATCTTTTTCTGTAAGTCCATTGGCCTGGAAAGACAGAACATAAAGGCAACGTGGACAGTGCTACAGTAGATACACCTGGCTAAATTAAAATCACTTTGTTAGGGGAACATTTAGTTCTGTGTCAGGTTGAAGCCAATGACAAATGTCAGAATTGAAATTAAGTTTTTGTTAAAAAAAACAACAACACAGATGAGGTGTCACACTTCCAACAACTCTGAACTGGGTTTTGGATTTCAGTCGAGTAATATCCAATACCTGGGAAGCTAAAGGGTTCTCTTCGTCTGGCATCATGTAATGACACAGCAGAGACTGGGATCCAGTTTCTCCAGATGAGAGTTTGTCTTCAGGTTGTTCTATTGCTCTCCTAATTTCTTTTAGCTTCTCATCCAAATCCAAGAGGGAAAGAGCATGTTTCAGAGAAATACTACAAGTTTCAAAAATACAAATACAAAAAAAGTTTCACATGAATGCCATGCGTATCCATCACCTGTTTTAACACTGGAGAACTTTACAATTCTAATCGAAACAGCAGTCATTGTTTACCTTCCAAATACATTCTGCACAGCCTTTTTAACCACAGTAATTAATTCAGTCAAACCTAGGACAGAAAAAAAATTGTTACCGAGGTCTAAATGTGCCATGTTCAGACTTGCAAAAAAGCAGAACTATGTAACATAAATTGGAAAACTAATCATACCATCTCCCAGAAGGTGTTGAATACTTGATAAATATTGCTGTTGGACGTCAGGGGGAGCAAGAAGTGTCTATGAGAAGAAAAACATTCTCTAATGTTTCTCTTATTCTATGGATATTCTCCAAGTCAATCAGGATGCAGCACTCCCCTCCCCTCACCTTCTCTTTCCTTTCCTGATGCTGGTACCACTCTCAAGATATCCTCAGCCATCTCTGAATACAGAACAGCAGAGGACAGAAAAATTTGTATCATTTCAAAAAGCTTTATGAAACTTTTCGAATTACAAGTAAGACCTGTCTTTGAAAACCCTAATTCTAGCACAGAATTCAATTATTTCCTTTCTTCCAAAGCCTTATTGGCAACTGGGTGACCTCCCCATCTGCGTGATCCGTACACAGTAAGACTGTTGAATCCATGGGGCATGGTTCTGGACACACACCCACACACCCGTGGATAGTGAAATCCGTGGATAAAAGCAAATGTTCTTATCCAGGTTGACAGCAGTGATGGTGTGGTGGAGTGAAAGCTTTCGCCCCAACACTCCCCAAATGGCAAGGAGGGAAGAAAGTCCCCCCCCAAAAATCAAAGAAAAGAAAAACTTTATTCCCTCTTTGCCGCTGCTGCAATCCAGCCAGGCGCCCTCCAGAAGGATGGAGGACGTACAACCCCTCCGGAGGGTGCCTGGTTTGCCCGTGGTGGTAGTGGTGGCAGCAGCAAGGAGGGCAAAAAAATAAAAACAAAACTTACTGCTCCAGTGCCCGCCGCCCTCCTCCTCTCCACCGCGGGCCAGCCAGGCACTATCCGGAGGGGCGGAGTCCTGGCTGGCCAACCGACCTTTGAACTTCCGTTAGAGTCCCAGGTGGCAGAAGTTTTGAACATCCCGCTCAAACTTATGATCTGCCCCCCACCCCACCAGACCTGAGTGGGAAATTCAAAGGCGGTTGGCCAATCTTTGTTTTTAAAGTCCCCACCTCGCCCCTCCGGAGGGTGCCTGGTCAGCAACAGTGGCAGTACATTTTTTCCCCTACTGCAATTGCTGACGCCACCAGCCAAGCCCCCTCCGGAGGGGTGAGGTGGGGACTTTAAAGACCTGCCTGGATAATCAGCCTTTGAATTTCCACCTCAGGTCCCAGGCAGCGGATTGGAAGTTTGAGCGAGAAGTTCAAAATTTCCACCGCCTGGGTCCGGACCGGGAAGTTCAAAGGTCAGTTGGCCAGCCAGGTGCATCCCCAACCCTCCAGAGGGTAGCAGGCATCAGCGGCTGTAATTTTTATTTTTAATTTCCCCCCTCCTTGCTGCCACCCCCCCCCCCCGCTGATCACCAACAGCGGATAACTGAATCCACAGTTTGTGAATCAGTGGATGTGGAGGTCATACTGTACACTCATACACTTATCTGCTGTCTGAAAGTATCAAATTAAACCACCAGGGGGCATTTACTAGAACTGACCACTTGAGGGCGACATAGATCATTGTAAAGCACTCAAAAAAGTCTGCTTTTTTTGGCATCCGCAAGGTGGTGGTGTTTGGAATTGTATATGCTTTTTTCTAATTATGAAACCCAGAAAAGATGTACATTTCCTATTTCCTAGCAACATTCTGTCCTTGATAATTAGTCTCAATATTGAATAATTTTCTTCTCGTATTCATAAATTCAGTATAGCTTTTATTACAGTGAAATTTAAACTGGTGTAATTTACTGCTGGATTCTATCCAGTATCACCATGAAGTTTTGATCCTTCATATTATACCTTTCAAATAATTTACTTACTGTGCCATTTTTGCAAACTGCTGCATTATCCAGGTAGATATATCCACCAATGATGTTTAACTGGACTCGTAAAAGAACTACAAGCATACACGTGCTATAAACAGCTACAATGCTTCTTGTAAAACCTTCAATAAAACAAACAGAGTTGTCTCACTGCTAAATGAAAAGGAGTGGCCATGTACTGAGACTGGACCCCTCCCTCCCCCCCCCAAAAAAAAAACACATGTTGGCCAAAATCCTTTCATGCTGTCACAGAAAAGGCAAAACATTTGTAAGTGAATTGTCATATGTTAATGACCCTCCTTGACACTCTCTGCTGCAGCCATGACCAATTTTGTTCCAGGCATAGAAAGATGATTGAAAGAAGCTGGTAAATATACCGTATATACTCGAATATAAGTTGAGTTTTTCAGCCCTTATTTGGGGCTGAAAAAAGGGCTCTTGACTTATATTTGGGTGAAGGAGAAGCAGTGTGTTTTTTAAACTTTGTTTTTCTCCTGAAGCCAGTGCCAATGTCTGCCATCAGGGCTTGCTTCGGGAGAGGAAAAAAGCTGTCAAAACCCCGCTGTTTCTCCCTGTACGAGCTTGATGAAAAGGGAGAAAATGTATAGAAGGGAGTGGGACTAAGTTTAAATGAATGGGCATGAAATTTCATAAGAATCATTATTTTTTTTTGCTCTGTATTTTCTTCCAGTGCTTTGAGACCTAGCGAAGAGGACAGAACAGAGCCAAACATACCCACCCTCATGCAAAACAAAACCTTTTTCTTTTTCCTGTGACAATAGCAGCACCTCCTAAAGGAATAAATGCATCTTGTTCTTGCACTGGAGAGTTCCGTTTGTAACCTAGGACTTGCATGTCCTCAGTGCACAGAAATTAGAATTATCTGATAACTATGCATATTTTTAGAAATGATTTGGAAAATATTTGAACACCCTGTCTTAAAATATTTTATTTATAATATTAAAATAAAATATTTCATAATCATTTTTCTTTTTTCAATTTTTCCAATTTTTCAGAAAACAACCAAAAAGGCTTCAGGAAAAAAATGGGGGAAAAACTGTCGTTCCCCCCCTCTCCCAAATTTTCTGTTTTTTCCAGGCCTTCACATCTCTACATATTACCAGAGGGAGCCTGAGAATGTGCTATGAATAATGAAACTAAAGAATATATACTGTGGTCTCTTATGCCCCCTCACTGGCCAGATCTGGTAATGCATGAAAATATATTTTTAAACTCCCCTTTTGACATATTATAAGGGAAGTCACCATAAGTTTTACAAGTTAGTATGTTCACAAACCAGAACAAAAGGAAGGAAGGAAGGAAGGAAGGAAATTTAAATTGTATGGTAAAATATTCCCTAAGACTCTAGACAGGTAGGTGGAAAGAGCAGTATTGTGAAGATAAAACAAAAGCTACCCTGTATGTATATGTAAAAAGAATAACTAGGCTAGCAGTGTAATTTTCTTTTTGACTTACTTATAATCTTCAAGTCTTCCCATATTTCTAACTTGTTGGTGGGTCTGTGGGAGGGGGGAAGAATGAGAAACATATACAATTAATGAAGCTGGTAAAAATAAAAACCACTATTATTCTACTTCTTAAATGAAACATCAAATTTGGAGTATACTTTAGTACTAAACCATATGATATTATTTATTTATTTTACTTATTTATTTTTGGATTTATATACCACCAAGTTTAATTCTAAGAACAATTCCAGGCAGTGTGCAAGCAAAGTTAAAACAGCAAAAGAAAAAACAACATTTTACATATATTAAGTAAACATAATAAATACATAGAACTAACGAATCATAATAGGGAGTCAGGTAGGTGGTGAGTAACGTGCAGCACTGCCAAAACCCTCACGGTAAAGCCAGGACTTCAAATAATTCTTAAATATTGCCACAGGCAATTTGTTCCAAAGAGCACTGGTGGCCACTGAGAAAGCCCCGTTTCTTGTAACAGTTTTTTGAGCTTCCATGGGAGTGGCTACCCTAAGTGCCAATGCTAAAGATCTAGTTGGACAGGCACTTATTAATCAAAGAGACAGACGTTCCATCACATATTCAGGTCTCAAGCCGTGGAGGATTTTATAAGTTAAAACCTTCACCTTGAATCTGATCCAGGACGCAATAGGCAGCCAGAGCAGGTGAGTTAGTATGGGTATGATGTGGTCATATTTGCTTACACCAACCACCAGCCTAGCTGCCACATTCTGCACCCGTTGCAGTCTACGGATCAGATTCAGAGAGCCTGCTCAGGAGGATACCATGGTCGATGGTATTAAAAGCCACTGAAAGATCCAGAAGGACCAGGAGGGAAGAGCATCCCTTGTCGGCCTCTCTCAAAAAGTTGTCTTGTAGAGTGACCAAGACTGTCACAGTTCCATGACATGGCCTGAACCGGGACTGGAAGGGATCCAGGAAGTTTCCATCTTCCAGGAACACCTGGAGCTGTTCTGTGGCAACTTGTTCAATTACTTTGCCCATAAAGTGGTGCCTCAAGACACAAAATTAATCTGTTATATGGGGATTTTCTTATCTCGAAATTTTTGTATCCCTAAACACAGTTTCCCATAGGAATGCATTAAAAACCAATCAATCCATTCCAGAGGTCAGAAAAGTCAAAAAAAGAGAACAGATTACATTGGTTTTCAATGCATTCCCATGGGAAGGCTGTCTCAATGCCAGGAAAGATGGGAACATCCTTTCCCCTTCTTTGGTGGCATTGGGTTTTTGACACAACACACCCCAAAGATGGGAAAGGGCTTTTGCTATCTATGGAGAAGGTGGGTTTTTGAAAGCCTTCCCCAACACAGCCAGGTGATTTTCTGAGCTCTCAAAATCAGCTGGCTGTCGGGGCTGTGAGGTAGCAACCTTTGGCTGCCAGTTGATCGAGGGGTTTCCCCCCGAACTCAGCAATACAGGGAGGCTTTTCCACTGCTGGGCCGGCTTCATTATTGGAAACAAGAATGCCCGGCGGCGCTTCGTATTGCGAAAAAAATTCTTAACTCAGTTCATCCCCATTTTCAAAGATTTCCCTTCGTATCTCGAGTTTTTTGTAACTAGAGGCATTTGTATCTAGAGGCATCACTGTACAGTAGGAAACCCCCCCATATCCACTGATTCAGTTATCCACAGTTGGTAGAGGAAAAAATAAATAAATAATTCAGCAGCCAGAAAGCAAGCTACTGTCACAAAGAGCAGCTGTAAAGCAAGCTAGTGTCATAAAACAGCAGCCATAAAGCAAGCTACCATCACAAACAGCAGCTGTAAAGCAAGCTACTGTTGCAAAACAACAGCTGTAAAGCAAGTTACTATCACAAAACCACAGTTTTGGGGACATTTTGGCATTCTCTCTTATCCACGGTTTTCATTATCCACGGGAAGGCTTGGAACCCATCCCCAGCGGATACTGGGGATCTACTGTATATGGGATACTAGCTACTGGGCAATAATTGGATAAATCGTCCAGTATCATGTTGTTTCTTGGGAATAGGCTTGATAATTGTCTCCTTCAAATGGAATGGTAAAATACTGTCTCTAAAGGAGGCATTATCCATTGCCTTAGTCCACTCTACGATACTTCCTCCGGCAATCCTTATTAGCCAAGAAGGGCAAGGGTTGAACAGAGTAGCCTCAGGTTTACAATGCATCCGTGCCCTGGAGATGTCTTCAGTTGTAATCGGCTGAAGACATCTGAAGTGAACCATCTGGTGAGGTCACGAACCACACGGAATAATTCCACTTGTTGGTTCATGGCCCCACCAATTCTTTGAATGTAATAAGATTTTTTTGGCTACACTTATGGCCAACATATCTCCTGGTCAGCATTTTCATTGCAGCCCTATTTATATCCACTTGATCTTTCCTCCACCTGCACTCAAGCCTTCTCCTTTCGTGCTTCATTGCCCTCAACTCAGCCGTATACCATGGCGAGAAATGGACTCTGTATTGGATAAAGCGCTTAGGACAGGCATGTCCAAACTTTGGCCCTGTTGATGGTTTGGACCACAACTCCCAGAATTCTAAGCTTAGATAGCCAATGGCAAAGGACTGTGGGAGTTGCAGTCTAAAACATCTGGAGGGCCGAAGTTTGGACATGCCTGGCTTAGGAGCAACCAAGTCAAACTGCCTGGGTGGTCCCCAGATACCAGCTTTCCACCTGGGCTTTGACTAGATCACCAGCCAGACCGTCCTTAAAATCCCCCAAAGACATCCATAAGCCGCTCAGGATCAAGAACTCTGCAGGGGCAGGCCCAGATGGCAGGCCCATTCTCCTTGTACTCCCATTAGTGAGACCACAATCCTTCAAGAAGTAAAATAATGTGATAGGGAAGGAAGTATTTATAAGAACTGATATTTTGAAATGAGACATTATTAGCAAGCCGTAGATATTTGGGGGGATGAGAAAATTTACATAAGCAGGCATAGAGTTTTAGTAATAAAAATGATGGGTGACAAGTTTTTCAAGCTACAGTACTTGACACATGAGACAAATTTTATACAGCGTGCAAGAGCATGACAGAATAACACTTGAATAATCTATAACATCTGATTCTAAAGATCAATTAACCTTTCTCTGAAATCCTGTTCCTTGGCACAGCAAAATGAAATTACAAGTAGACCCATTGAATCAATGGAAACAACAGAGTACAGTAATTCCCTGCCTATTGCGGGAGTTAGGGACCCCACCCGGCCCATGATAATAGAAAATCCACGATATGTGGATGCTATAGTTGGATTGGGACTGTGGGGTGGGGTGGGGGCTATCTGGGGCCTCCTACACTTAACTGAGGCCTGGTGCTGCCCTGAACGGGCCTCCAGAAGTGGTTTCCGGTGATCTGGAATTCACTTCTGGTTCGCCAAAAACCATTTCTGGGGCCTCCAACAGAGAAGCCTGTTGGAGGGCCTGGAAGTGGTTTGGGGTGATCCGGAAGGCACCTCGGATGATCTGGAAGGCACTTCCGGTGATCCAGAAGTGACTTACCGTTCGCTGGAAACCATTTCTGTGGCTTCCAACAGGACTGGGAAGCCCGTTGGAGGCCCGTTTGGGCCAGCACCAGGCCTGGGGTAAGTGTAGGAGGCTTCAAACGGGCCCATGACACTTGCCCTAGGAGTGAAACGGCAGGGGACGACTGTAACTGACTCACCAAACTCCCAGTGATTCAAATAGCTTACTATGCTAAGCAACAGAATTACCAAGTATAGCTGAAATTGAGTGAAAAAAGGTTAAGGCAAACTTACTTGTTTTTTAGTAGAGACGTAAGACTCTCAGAATTCAACTGATACATCAAAGCATCCCTTAATGTTGGAAGCATGGATAGAACTATCAATGGAAAAAGAAATAAAGAAATATCAAAGTAGAGCAACACATTAAACAAAATATCAGTTTTTAATTTATGCACAACAGCAAAAAATCATAAGAATTTTAAAAACAGTAAGTTAGAATTTCAACTGTAACACTATTTTATTAACTCAGTCATAAAAGAGTCATTTAGTATAGTCTTAGGAAAATTACAAGATCCATCTGATGTATTTTAATGGCAGAACTTGATAAAAACACAATTAGAAGTCAGCATAATAAGATTTCTTAAATGATTTTTCCCATTACAATGCTGTTTTGCTCAACCCTGTTCAAAAGTACTTATCAGCCAGAAGAAAAGACCCTACTTAGTCCATGAGGATATTAACTCAGAACAGATATGATTGTGAAGATTCTCAGTCATCCAGGTGAGTTTATCTGGAAGTTGAGTCATGGCTATTGGACTTCTTTTTTGAGAG
>JAHTLZ010000114.1:13701206-13724734 GCA_023846285.1 Phrynocephalus versicolor | reverse complement strand
ACTTACTTACTTACTTACTTACTTACTTACTTACTTACTTACTTACTTACTTACTTACTTAATTTATTTATTTGTTTATTTGTTTGTTTATTTATTTGTTTGTTTGTTTAGGAAGAAACCCCCCGTATTTCAGATGCATCTTGCAAAGGCCATGTTGGCTTTGTGCAAACCCTCTTGGTCCCGGAGGATTGGGGCGTTTGCTTCCTACGACTTGTATTTTCTCCCGGATGCCTTGACGCGCGTCGTGCGAGGAAGTCAAGGTGTGAATACTGAAGCGAGTCTTCTGCTCCCTCAATTAAACGTTGGGGGTAGGGTTCTCCATGTCATAAATCCCTGCAATGGTACCCCGCTTGATGTGCCCTCACATCATATGCGACGCACTGCTGCTTGGCTGGAGGACCTATAAAGGACAGTTGCCAAGCAACAGGGAGGTGGCTCAAAGATTATTTGGGGGATGCAGTTTCCTATGTGTATTTTTTAAAACATGACACCTCTCCCCGGGACCAATGTGCATAAAACCCAGCATTTGTGGTACATACCATGTTGGGACATTGCATGATGAGTGCATTCCTTCAGTGGTGGGAACAAGCATTTGAGGACAGACAGCATTCATTCAGGGATGCTGTGCCCCTATTCCTTAATTATAGGGCCCAATTTGAATACCTTGCTCAGAAGCATAACTTTAGGACAGGGATGATGCCAAGCATTTCCAAGGATATGTTTCCCTGTCGACTGATGTGAATGCTATAGGCTTCCTTGAAAGAGAGGAAGCAGAGGAGGAAGTGGGCAAATTATCAAAACAGCAGAAGGACTTCAAAAGTTGTTTGTGTGTGTGTGTGTGGGGCTCTTTGTAGTTTTAATGTTACCTTTTAATGTTCTTAGATGCCTCTTCTAATTTCGTTCTTAACTTGAATATGTCTTAAATGTTCTGGGCTGTATATTGTCCCTCATTATTGTAAGCCACTTTGGGTCCTTTTCTGAAAAGAAAGGTGGGGTAAAAATAATCAAAATAAATAAATAAGATAAATAAAGAGCTTGATCTGAGGAAGCAGAAAACGAACTGTTAAAATTGCATACTACATCACCCTTCTTTTTGCCTATGGATTCTTTTGTTCCTTTGTCCTAGAAAATTTCTCACAGACAAAAATTAATTTATAGTATGTGGCACCAAAAATATGCATTAGACTGTAGCTGCAACTACATGGTCAAATTCTGTGAAATCTGCTGCTGGTGTAAAATGGATCACATCACCTCAGATTGCGAAGCCAGTGTGGTACTGAAAAATCTGCAGTCTCCAAGTGAGTCCCCCAATCTGAACAGAAATATAAAATAGGCTGCAAATCAAGCCAGTGAAGTGACAGCCTATGTTTTTTGCAACTTTTCCTCTTTCCTTGCCAGACCTATGCTTCTTTCAGGTCTTCCTTCTGCCTATTTTGCTGTATATTATGTAACAATGCTGGACATTATGTTACGAAGAAGTTGATTCACTTGGCCCTGTTAACATGAAAAGCAGCCACATTTATGAGACAGAAGAAGTTAGAGACAAAGTAACTTGTTTCTTCTTGTAAGAGACAGCTGTGTGCTTTCTATTCCTCTTGCTGCCCATTAACTGTGAAGTTACTGCTTTTCTAAAAGCTGAGGATCAAATAGAGAGATTACATTAAAAATGGCTATATGGAGACTTTAACCAAACTGCCATGGGTTTGATTAGATGATGACTTAAGGCAACGCTGTCTGATAAGCATTGCAGGTAAGAGGCAATCTGAAGCAGCATTTCCGTCTTTGGAATCAGGAACTATTTGCTGTGTGTTTTATCTTAGCTGTCTTTCCTTCTGAATTACCACCTCTTCTACACATTGCACTTTGCTGCATTCATCTCACAAGCATAAACTCTATCTGGAAGGTCTAGAACACTTTACTTCCTCATTATGTTTCTTTTTCATATTCTTCTTCCCCCATCAATATCATAAATGCATCTAAAAATAATTAGTATATAGCATTTTTTTCAACTAAATTTTGAAAGAGGTGGCTAATAATGAGTTAATCTATGAATGTGGATACAGTATTAACATGTTACATTCATGAATATCCAGGCATGCTTTCATCAGTAAGAAAGGCATCTTAAATTATATCAGTAAGTAAATAGAATATACATGTCAGCATAGAGGCTGCTCTGAAGTCTGACACTGCAGTCTTGAATTCCAGCTTAAATTGTCTAGAAAGCCCTTTGTGGTTGGGATGCATGAAAAGTATGGAACAGAATAGTTTCCACATTTACTTTTGAGTACAGTCATTGATGTTGTAGTATCAAATATATACCACTGAAACCACAAATATTTTCCATTAAAGTGAAGAAAATCCAGCATTTATTTGTAAGCAAGGGTGAGTAATCCATCACTTCACATTAGGGAACTGTGTGTGCCACAGTATGGGCTAGTAGGATCTTTTGTAACAAAAATATTTTGAGGCTGATGTTGTTTTTGTTCTTTTTTTTGTAGCATATACCACCCACTCCATAGATGTAAAGGGTTTCAGTTGCCTTACATAGCGAAGTACTAATGAAAGTCAAAATACTGTAGTGCTGTCCAGGTAGAATGAGGTCAGAAAATAAACACTGGGAAATTTAGACAAGTAGAACTTGCAAAGCCTAGAGAAACTGATTTCTTAGCAAGGCTTATACTGTAGCTGTTTGTTTGTTTGTTCAGCTTATATGCTGCCCACACTACCCAAAGGTCTTTCGGCTGTCTGAATATGGATAGAAACTCTTAGGTCCCCCAAAACTGCAGTTGGTGGGACCAGTCCTGCTGTAGGCAATTCTTAGGAATTAAAGAATGTCCTCCCTCATTCTGTAGCTCCCTAATGCTTTCTCAGGATGAAGGGAGTCTGCAACCTGAGATGGGAGAAATAGGAAGCTCTTTATTCTCCTGAAATGACCATGGCATGGCAACAGTTGATGACATCATCATAGTTGCATGACATAGCATGCACAACAGAATTCTAACCATTGTATCCTAAACAGATTTTGTTCCCTAATCTCGTTCATCAAGGATTTTTGTTTACTGTAGAGACATTTGTGTATTGTTCTTCCTTGTTTGGGTTGTTGGATGTTTGATGCTTTTATATAGACCTTTGGGTAGTGGGCGGCGTATAAGTTGAAAAAAAATAAATATAATGCATTGTGGTGTGTTTGTTAGGAGAGCTGCAGTTGAATTTACTTTTGCATATACAATTTGTGATGAAGCATGCAAAATACCGCCCATTTTAATTTTGCTCTTGTTAATTCTTTTGTGCATCCCTCACAGGCGAAAGAAGCACTAGCGAATGGTGAAGTTCCTGTTGGTTGCCTAATGGTCTACAATAATGAGGTCATAGGAAAGGGAAAGAATGAAGTAAATGAAACTAAAAATGTAAGTTATTTGACAAAATTCAGACAATATAAGCCACTGCACTACATAGATAAATAAAAAGTCACCTACGTTGACTCAAGAAATTGTCCTTTGTTCTGCTGCTGAGAAACATCTCGTGTGAGCTATGAAAGTCATACTGTGTGCCCAGGTAAGCTGCTGTGCTTGCAAGGAAAACTTAGTAGGCAACCCATTTGCCAATGACAGTTTGGCCATCAAACTAAATTTTAAGCAGCCAAAAATCAAACACTGTTTTGGTAAAAATACTGCTGCGTTGGGAATTCCTACATGCTGGTGTTCCTTTTTTATCTGGATGTGATAAGTATGTAAAATATGATGTTATTATCTCTCAACTCTTGAAGTGAACACCCAGCTTTAGTAATGTTATGGCACATTTTCTTTTCACAAGACATTTGGTATATGTGATTTTAAAGTCTAATCTCAGAAGGCCACTAGTGTTGAGTTGCATCCATTTGTGTCCACCCACAAATGGAACAGATGGCAGTGTCAGAATAGATTCCCTCTTGTAGTACCTGTTCCTATTCCTAATTAACTGTAGAAGATCAGGGGAAACTGCTAAAGCAAATTTTGAGATGGGGAGGGAAGGGAAGAGTGCGTCGCGGTTGCACTCGCTGCAGGTGGCCACGCCCAAGGAGGCTCAGAAAACGTCTACTTGTGGCCGAGCCTTCTCTGTGGCTGGCCCTACCCTATGGAACCACCTCTCCAGCGATTTGTGCCTTGCACAGACCCTGCCAGCCTTCAGGAAACCATTAAAGACCTTGCTGTTCCGGGAAGCATTCGGTGACTCCTAATCATTTAATTATATATATTTTTTCTCTTGTTCCACCATCTGTCTACATGCACCTTTTTATTGTGTTTTAATTGATTTTATTGTTGTTCATATGCTGTATCTAATTGTTACAATTTGTGTGTTGTGAACCGCCTGGAGTTCCTTCGGGAAGACGGGCGGTATATAAGCCTTAAAATAAATAAATAAATACATACATAAAATCCATGAACACTTTCCTACTTGTGTGACATTGGGTAAAACTAATTGGCCAAAACCCTCTTGCCTCCTCCAATGAATGTGAAGAGAAAGGTAATTCAGTGCTATTAACATATGGATGATGCTTCACTCCAGAGCCTCTGAACATCCCCCCAGTCCTGCCATGTAGACAGGGAGAAAACTGACAAAAATTTACAGTGTTGGAGCAATGGCAGCAGCGCTGAACAGAATTCCCTTCAAAACAGCCTGATAATAGAACTTCTGCTAAACAATGCCAGTTATTTTCTGGGAGTTAAAATGTGGTGGGTGGTTCCGAAAATCCCAGAGCATTCCAGAAGAATCAAGTGGTTCAGCAGTCCTCCATCAATGCAAGCTTCAAATCTGATGTGATTCAATTGTTTTCCTTACAATATCCATTTGCCATCAATGGCTTGTGAATAAAATTAGATTTTTGTTTTCTTTTAACATCTAATTGAAACCAAAAAGCCTAAAGTTACAATGCTTGGACAGGTACTTGCTCTCCTTCTGAGATCATCATGACAATATCCGAAGTGTTCCTGTGCCATTCCCCAAAGGGCAAAGTATTAAGAAACCCCTCAGAACCCCTTTTCTGGTATTCCTGCCCTTGGACATAAGGCTAAAGGCCGGGGTTGTTCTGGATCTGGAATGTTCTCATTGGAAAGTTTATTTGGCTTAGAAACTGTTGTCTCTCTCTCTTTTTTTTTTTTTCTTGGCATCCCTTGAAGTCATTTTATTTGTCTTTGCTTTTCAGTTATGAACTTTTAATCCTGCCGCATTACTGGGTTTCCCCCCTGCTCTGCGTTTTCTCTTATTGATACTGTTTTTATTATTATTTTTAATGCTGTTTTATAGAAGCTGCTTTGGGAGCCTTGTCAGTGTCAGAGTTGATAAAAATATGTGTTATGTAATACGTATTAACAGCAACTACAATGTAATTTAAATAATTCATATATAGAGAAAAATACTGTCGTCCAGTTCAGTGTCAAATGTTTTTAATTGGAAATGACTGGAGATATAAATGGTGAATTTGCCTGAAGCTCTATAGAGAGAGACACTCTCTGGTGCTATCTGTAGAGGTCTTATGACTAGGAGCTGTCATATCTTCCCTCATGTTTATTCATAGAGTTGGACACAAAATAGAAACTCAATATCTGACAAGTAGGAAAATCATTTTGCCAGTAGCTGAATACTTTCTTCAAATGGCCTCTTTTTCTCTGACCTCAATGTCCTTGCTTAAATGGGAGGCTGTGCCGTGTCTGTAGCTGTTGTGTTTGGGGATGTTTTTAATAATGGGGAATCTGATCAACTTAACACTTGATAAAGTATCAAGTCCCCTCCAACGGATGGTGACCCTGCATAGGAGAAATGCCTTGTCCTAAAAAATCCTACTCAGATCTTGGAAATTCAAGGTTGTGGTTGCCTTTAGGGAGTTAATCAATCCCATATTTGCTCTTCCTCTTTCCCTGTGGCTGTGAACATTTCCCAGAATTAAGGTCTTTCCCAGAGAATCTTGTCTTTTTCACAATGTGCCTTCAGTTTCATCATTTTACACCAAAGACAGTTTGAGCTTGATTTGATCTAGGACCCACGAGTTCAGCTTTCTAGACTATCCACAGAGTATCCTCAAACATAATATTTCAAACAAATCTTTTCCCTTTGTGAGCATTCTTTACTGTCCAGCTTTCACACCCATACATTATTATTGTGAATACAAGAATGTAGATGATCTTTTCTATTTTTCATATGTGGTAATCTAATGTTAATTCTAAATGTTTGTATCTGTTCTGATCATATTATAAATTGTTGTGGCCAATTTCTGGTATTGATGTGTAATGTGATAATATAATGCCGTTGAAATCATTCACTATGCATCTTTACTGTTTCCTATTGCTGTTATTGAAACTGTGTACTAAAATGTAGAGTTCCACCACCACAAAATAAAATGGCAACAGCAAGACTTAACAGGATTGGTATTTCAAGCAAATGTCAATGATATGTCTTTTCTTGGAATGGTCACTTAAGTTGTTCTGCTCTTTTTAACAGACATAGATTTAGACATGTAGCTTTCTTGGCAAGATCAGTTGCTAGTTTTTGTTTACCTCACGAAGAAAATTCTGGAAGGCAGTGTATTATAATTTTGCTTCTTATCTGTGAAACATGAAACCATTTGCATGGGTTGTCTATTTGCAGGGGAAGGAGGGGAATTCTTGGCCCTGTGGTAATCTAGTTGCTTCTCTTAGTCCAAATCAGGGTTTGGAGTATGTGAAGCAACCATTTTACCACAGTTCATTTGTAGACCAGAGAAAGTGATGGAATTCAAACTTTGAGAGCCACATGACACAGAATTACAGTTCTCTAAGACCGTCTGGCTCAACCTGTTGCCTGGTGCAGAAAATTTGATGTTTCATTTTCTGACTAAAAATAAAGCTATTTTTGTTGGTGTACAGGTGGGAATTGTTGCCTGGTATAACTACAGTGGACCGTTGTATAACAATCAGCTTGTACAACATTAAAAATTCCGGAGATAAGGGAAATTTGCTTAACATAATTGCCTATGGGGAGAATCCGTACAACATAAAAATGGGATCATTCTGTTTTCAATGCATTCCTATGGGAATTTGTATAAAGGAAAATTTGCTTAACATAATTTCATTTGGAACACATTAATTCCTTTATACAAGGTACCACTGTACTGGCATTGTTTCCCTATATCTTCACAGGCTACCCGACATGCAGAGATGGTGGCAATTGATCAGGTCCTGGACTGGTGTCTTCAGCACAAGAAGGAACCAGATGAAATATTTCTGAATACAGTCTTGTATGTTACTGTGGAACCCTGTATCATGTGTGCAGCTGCTCTCCGCATGATGAGTATCCTTCACAGAATGATTCAAGGGCATTATACTCTCACCTTATGTATCTGCTTCCTAACAAGCTAATGGAGATCAGTTTCTTCTCAGTGTAAGGTCGTTGTGGTAATATGCTTGCACAGAACTGCACTGAACCCAAGAAGAATTTTGCTAGATCCAGAATGTGGACAGCTCCTAGCATCCCCAGCCAACATGGGGACTAGCCACGTTAGTCTGCTGCAGTAAAGAGAATGAAGAGTCTTTTGCTACATAAGTAGCAAACACATTTTATTTGGCATAGACCTTGATGGACAGGAGCCCACTAGATACATGCGAAGAAGTCCACAAATGCTTATTGATAGCAGTAGTTTGTGGGAGAGAAATGAAGGAGTGGGTTTGACAATACAGGCATGTCAGCATGTGCTCTATGTGCTTTTTTCATAGCTGATTAATACCTTAATTTATTGATAGAAATCCCGCTGGTTGTATATGGCTGCCAAAATGAACGATTTGGAGGCTGCAGTTCTGTTTTGAGCATCTCTTCTGCTACCTTAACAAACACAGGGGAGCCATTTCAGGTGAAGAAGCTTGTCAGTATGCTTTTATGACACTTGCAAATGGTCCTGGTAAAGCAGTTTAATTAAAGGCAGATTTGTGGAAACTTGCATTCTTGACTCTGCTTTAATTGTGAAACCATTACTCAGTTTCATCTGCCTGTGAATCAGTTGTGTTAACATTTCATCCTGCTATGTTATTAGTTCTCCAATGATAACTGCATTTTAGTTAGCGGAGAGCAGAGCAACCAAATAATCTTAAGATTAAGAACCACTTGTCTCTTTTCGAAATGTAAATGTAAATGTAGTTGGCTATGGTGTTCCTACTAATATGGCATTAAAATGTATATTACATATTCCATAGTTCATTACAACGGAATGTATTGTTATAATGTGATATAATCTTCCTTAGATTATGACTTTAAGAAATGTAAAAGGTAAATTAGTAGTTTCTGGGCTCACTGTGTAGGATTGTTGAAAGAAAATAGGTGTGAATGTAATGCATGGCTAAAATACAGAACTTGAAAAAGTTCTTCCAAGTATCTGTTCCAACTGTTGGGAGTAGTAGTTTTAAAAAAGGAACCTTTCCAAGCCCTCATGAAGATCACAACAGGTTGCACGTAACATCTTTTCAAAAAAGAGAGAGCAGAATCTAAATGTATTCAATCAATCATGTGTGTGTGTTCTATAAATGAACATGAACTAAATCATCGAAAGGAGAGATAGGCATGAACCCCAGTTCAGAGGTTTGTGCAATTTGTATGCATGGCACCACAGGTGCCCCACGGCCCATTCTCCCACCTCCTAGGTTCAACTAGCCCCTGACAGGAGCATAGTTTCCCCTGTCCTGCCAACTTGTCTGAGTAGGTGATTGGCCAAGGAGGAGGGCTGGGGAAGCCTCTGCTCCTACTGAAGACTGGCAGAACAGCCAAAGAGGAGGAGGAGAGGAGTGCATGCTAGCTGGTGAGTGGGGGAACCCAGACAAGGAGACGAGGGACAGGGACACACAGACTTGTGGTGCCATGCATACAAACTGGCATGAACCCCCAAACTTAGGTTTGTGCCCATCTCTAGTTAGAAGCAATCATAGAAATAGAATCAGAACTATTTTTGTCAATGTGAAAGGTAGGGATCTCCCTCATCTCCACCTATCTTGTGTGTGACTCTTGGGATGATGCTTCAGCTGTACATGGTGGCAGCTGAGGGAGAGGAACATTTTTTATTTCCATTCTTAAGCAATTGCAGTACCTAGCAGTGTTGAAAGCTTTCTTAGATGTAGGTGAATGCTTTTTAAGCTGATGCATTCAGGAAAGCATTGTCCTCTGTGCATGCCGTTGTGCTGTCATTCTCATTCACACATTTCAAGGAATAAATGTTATGTGGGAATTATTTGTGGTTCAAGCAGGACTTTTCATCATTCAGCTGTCTTAATGGGCCGGGCAGGTCTTGGCAGCTAGGAGAAGAAGATATCCATGGAAATGAGTTTCTTAGCCGAAATCTAGGCTTGATGCAGACTTCACAATCCCACCTCAACAAAATGGCATTGATTAGAATAGAATGACCAATGTGCCAACATTTCATGTTCCATTTTGAACTACAGCTGCCATGTATATATGGGAATTCTGATTTATGGGAATTCTGATAAACTTTTCCATGCTCTGGTATATGTAATTTGATCCTATGCCAACAAATTGTGTTACTAATAATAGTTGCCTAGATTCTTCAAGTAAGTTGACAGGCAGAACTGAAAGAGTTTGGCACTTTATTCCTCCAGCAGAAGCTAAGACTCAGGGAGACAAAATCCACATGAAACAGCCAGAGTTTCTTAAAACAGCTATATTACATGTCTGTTTTGTACACCTGGGTTACAATGGCTTAGTATTACATACTGCACTCCATTTTACAAATCAATTAAATATACATATGAAATACCTGTAGATATATTTGTCTAATACAAACCTGTTGTATTAGACAAATATGTTGTCTAATACAATATATTTTGCCTCACTTATATCTGAAAAGAACATGTATGATAACTGTCTTTTGTTATTTAGACCTGTGTTCTTATATTCAGTGATATAATGTCTCCCAGGACAGTTCTGTATAGCCTCTGTACTCAATAACATATTTTGATAGATACAGCTTGTATTAATTTCTGCCAGTTGGGTCAAACCAGGTGTATAAGAGCTTTAAAAGGAGTCGCTGCTGAAAGGAGCACCTCCTGAGTATCTCAGTATTGTTAAAGTCAGCTCAGCAGATATGCCTATGTCCTCCTTATACATTATTTCAGAGCTGTGAATAGGCCCCATTTTCTGCTTTTAGAAAAGATATCAGGATGGCTCCCTTAAATTTGACCTTTTAAATTCCTTTATTAGTAATGTTTTGTCTTGATTGAAGAAAATACTCTAATTGGTCCCAATCCTTTTACCTCACAATGCTCCTGTAGCACAGATGGCATTAATTTCTGGAGGAGAATTGTCTCCAGTTAAAACTCACAAGTAAGACTGATAATATCCATGATGATTCCGTAACTTGGGATTCTTTAACACCATTTGTGGAGCTATGCAAGTAGCTTTTGTTCATTGTTTAATTTTAATTATAAGAATAATTTTAAAAACAAAATATTCTTACATCTTCAGTGCATAGCTGGTTATCGATCTGAAGAAGCTGTGGAAATGTTGAAAACCTTCTACCGTCAAGAAAATCCAAATGGTAAGTTGCACTATTTTCCTAATTAATGTTGGGTTTTATAATGCTGAATACTAATGAGGCTTTCTTTTTCCTTTGTGACAGCACCAAAATCAAAAGTTCGGAAAAAGGAATGCAGTAAGTGATTAGTTATGGTGGACAGTAAACCACAGCTGGAAGAATACCGAATCATGGAAGCATGCGAGCAGTGGTGGCCTGCTCTGGAAGACCTCTAAAGGATGGAGAAAAATGTATTTATTTTTTCGTTGGATGTCATAATGTGTCATTCATGTCCCTTTGAAAGAGTGTCAGATTGGCAAATATGGCCTTTGGTAAAAATAAGCTGAGTTTTATTTATGAAGGATGAAGAGAAAAAAAATAAAAAGGGGGAAAGCATCCTTTCACTAATCACAATTTAGCCTGAAATCATTTAGGCATTCTGATTTTGAGCTTAATCAAAGAGAACAACAATTATCAGCAAGCTTTGATTTGTCTTGCCTGTTCTTCTGAGTCCTCACCATTGGTGTTGTGCACCAGCCTTGCCAGAGTTAGGCCAGTTCACAGAGTTCTGTGTACATTTGAAACATCTAACCAGCATTTCCCTCAGCAAGCGAAGAGTCATCATACACCTTGTTTCTAGGTGCTCCATCAGCTAGAACAGAACAGCCACTTTCTCATTTTCTATTGGCATCTGGAATGGACCTTGAACAGTGGCTGCCAGACCAGAAGAGGTCTTGTGAACTGCCTTATACCTGTGCTCAGACAATTTGTCTTTCTAGACCAGAATTTTGGGTTTTTGGCAGTGCCATATACAAGCCCTTGGCTCATCATAACTCACATTTTGCATTTTTCTACTAGCTTGCCTCTGGAATTCACCAGATGAAGAAGAAATCTGTCACCAAAGTGTTAGTCTCTATCTCAGTTCAGGCTAAGAAAGCTGATCTAAGTTTAGCTGATGTCCAGATTGATGAATTCTAGCTCATGGATCCACTGAGTTATGTCACTCTTCTTCTTTTTAGGTTAATTTGCTGTTGAAGTGAATGGCTGCTTTATTTTTTAAAATATATACTTGGTAGAGAAATCTAACAAAAACTGGTACAATTAATATTTATTGAATCAATATTTGATATAGGTTATATCCATGCCTAAGTAGATTAGGCATGGATGAATTTTCAGAGGTAGTCGAAAATCTAAGCCACCGAGTGCCATTCATTTCAACAGATCTTCTCTCAATTGGAGTTAACTGTACAGTAGCCATTCACAACTTGTTTGTCATGGTCTTTTAAAGATCTCTTTTCAGGTTCCAGAGCCCCCTGTCAGACAAGGATACAACACAAACAGATAAATAGAAAAATGTTCAGCCTATACTTTGCCCTTCAAATGTCCACAGCCTCTGAGGAGGACAAATGGTTCCCGTTGAGAATGCCTGCTGTATAGTCCCAGTGGGCTACAAGTGGAGTATTTCTGTACTTCTGTTCATTCATAGCAATAGCTCAATATCTTTGCATAAGTGGCAACATGTTTCAGAATGTATATATGAAATATTTGGAAAATATATTCAAATGTTTGCTATTTGTTGCTTTCTACTCTGCCTTCTGATGTCATTTCAGGACAAACTGTCAAGACCCAACAATGACTTCAAACTCCCTAAATGTAACATTTGAAATTTGTATACAAACGATAACTTATGTGGGAGATGGGTAAGAAAGAGAGGCAACGTTCAGAGCAGATACTTCTGTTCTTTTTTCAGATTATTCCTAGAATGTATTATGATTACAAGCCAGAAGGGGGCCTTGATGTTCTAATAATGAGTAATTATGACAGATGGAAACTGAGTTCTTCCTCCTTCCAAAGTAAGGAACTCAACAGCCTGAGAAGTGATTGAGAGGTGTCCAGTGGATGTTTACATCAATATTATGTTCTTCCACTAAATCAGCATAACCAGGGGGGAAATGTAGGTTTTCCTGATTGTTAAATAATAAAAATTAATTTCACACTCAATCTATACCCCAGAGCACAGAGTTCTCTGAGTTCCTTGCCCTCAGAAGATGCCGGCCACAGAGTCTGGCGAAACGTCAGGAAGAAAAACTTCCAAAACATAGCTAAACAGCCCAAAAAACTCACAACAGGTAATGTTTTTAAAGCTTGTTTCAAAACTTTGATAAGTCGTGCACATATGAATGAAATAGTTTGGATATAAAAGGCAGTGGTTTTTTTTTATGTTTGGGAGCCATACCTCCCTTCAGAATGGTGGGGCAAGCAACACCAGCCCGGGTGGGACAGGGAGTCATCCATATAGGGGCCACATCACTTGCCATCAAATAAGTGTTCTTTTCTGTGTGACAGAAAGAGGAAAGCTTTTAGTAGTGTTCCTGTCCTTTCTGTAATATTTTGTTAAAATCACCCTATGCAATTGCCTGCTTAATCAGAGGTAGATGCAATCTTGAGGGACTTGTCTTTTTCACAGTTAATACTATTATGAGCCCAAAGTCATTTAAAGAGCAGAATTAAGAGATATACAGTACTAGTATATCTTCAAGCCACCTGGGTAGAATCTTGTGGGCCCTATGATGCTTCATGTCACTGCTTCAGATGGTAGAAAGATAGGACTGATTGTGGAGAGGAAGCCCTTACAAATCCTCTCCCAGAAGTCATAGAAATGACCATAACACTTGCCTTGCTGACATCAGGAGTGATGAACAAAGGGAATTCTATATGGGTGCGTTGAGGACAACCTAGTGGTGGTTTGGGTCACTGTGAACCATAGTGTTCCATTTCCGCCATTGTGTCCCCATAACTGGGGGAGTGCTCGTGAGCCTTCAAATAGGCAAACATGATTCTTTTCCCATTGCAGCCAATGGGTAGAAGACTGTAGAATACAAAAGAAGGATGCTGTTCCACCGTCAGTCTTTTCATCCCAGCAGCATGTGTACAACAGGGCATTTGATAATGTGACTAATTTGTCTTAGTGGGTGAGTATACAGTATACTGAAGTTCTCAGAGTTTTGAGCTACAGTGGTTCCTTGTGTAAAGGAATTAATTCATTCCAAATGAAATTATGTTAAGCAAATTTTCCTTTATACAAATTTCCCATAGGAATGCATTGAAAACAGAATAATCCCTAATCACGACAATTTTTATGTTGTATGGATTTGCCCCAATTTGCCCCAATTTGTTAAGCAAATTTCCCCTATCTTCAGAATTTTTTATGTTGTACAGATTTTATGTTATACAAACTGTTTGTTATATGAGGGTCCACTGTATATCTTACAGGATTCCTGACTGAAATTATTTGAGTACCTAGAGCAACAGAGCAGTATTTTTTGTATATACAGTACAGCATACAAGTAAAACATGGAGTTGAAAGTTAATTCCACTATATCGTATACTCACACACCCTCAGTCCACCATATTTTGAGAACTAATTTTAGATAATTTTGCTAGATGCCAGTATGTTAAAATGGGCTTTTTATTGAACAGCTATGGTCATCCTACTTGTTGCCAGAGTTGAGCTGGAAACAGTTCGTTTTTGCTGTAGTCCTCTAAACCAGGGCTTCCCAACCTTGACCTCACAGATGTTTTTGGACTGAAGCTCTCAGAATTGTTGAGCATTGGCCATGCCGGTGGAGGCTTCTGGGAGTTAAAGTCCATCAACATTTGGAAATCAAAGTTTGGCAAGCACTGCTCCAGATCAGAAGTTCCCAACCTTGAGTAACCCAGGTGTTCTTGGACTCCAATTCCCAGAAGCCTCCACCACCAGCTGTGCTGGCTGTTGTTTCTGGAGTTGCGGTCCAAGAACATCTGGGTTACCCAAGGTTGGGAACTACTGCTCTAGAGATGTAAAGTGGAAGGAAATTCTAATGAACTCATTGAAACATATTTTAATTGCATTGTTAAAGTATTCTTTTGAGTATCACTGCTGAATTTTTTTTAGCATTCCTCCACCCCCTCTGTGTGTGTGTGTGTGTGTGTGTGTGTGTGTGTACGTACACACATACATACATACACACATACATACATACATACACATTGGGGGTGGACGAATGCTAAAAAAATTCAGGAGTGAATATATATAAGTATTTTTGAGAGAAGCTATGCTTTTTTAAAAACACTGAATTATCTAGGTGATTTTGTGTTTGTTTTAGTTTTAGCTTCACTACCTTTATTTAGATAGTTTTAACCATATCCAGTGCATGCCACACCCTTAGATCAGTACTGTTAAATAAAAGGTTTGCCTATTCTGTTTAACTCAAATCACAGATCCAAAGAGCTGAATTCCTCTCCTCCAGGTTTTTGGTCAGTTATCTTGGCAACTCAGTCTAT
Source organism: Phrynocephalus versicolor (assembly GCA_023846285.1). Lineage (NCBI taxonomy): Eukaryota > Metazoa > Chordata > Lepidosauria > Squamata > Agamidae > Phrynocephalus > Phrynocephalus versicolor. The sequence goes on along the minus strand of JAHTLZ010000114.1, from coordinate 13,709,889 downwards.
TAACTGGCTGAAAGAGTAAGGGCCTTTTCACACGATCCCTAAAATCCGTGGCAAATGGCTCCCAGATCCGGAACTTAAAATTGTTTCCCCACCAGCTCTGGAGTTTACAAAAAATTAAGTGCGACCATGCCCACCTAAGCGTGTCCCAGCGCACTTTTCAAGTACCTGGTCTCCAGAGCTGAAAAATTTCTGATGCAGATGTAAAGCAGATGTAAAGCACTCCTCGCCTTGTGTTTGTTTTTTTGTCCCCGCCGCCCCCTTAAGAGATAGGAATCATGACAATGACGGGGCTCGGGGCGGCTTCCACCGGCAGACGGAGGTGAGCCTGCATTTTTTCTCCCTTTTTTTCTCCCTCCCCTCACGCAGACAGGAGCAAGGAAGTGCGGAGGGGGTGGGAACACAGGAAGAGCGACGAACCCCCAAGTTCTCTGGTCCAAATTTAAGTGGCCAGCGTGTAAAAACGCCCTAAGAGAACAGTGCTTAAAACATCTCTCAGCTAAGTTGTTTGTTGTAAAAGGCATAACTTTTAGAGGTGAATGGCTGTAAATGAAGAAATTTCTCTAGACCTTATTTAATGTATGGGAAATTGGCAAGTCACGAGACTTTGTATGCAACTGATAATGTCTACAGGGACCTCTTAAGCTATGGCAATTCATTTCACAAAGTTACACTGTTTGCATAACCGCACTACAGGATTTGAGCCACTTAATATAATTTTGCAACTGGCACAACAAAAGAGACGTGAATTTAAATTATAACTCAGGGCAAAGGAAGATTTATTGAACCATTGCTGACTCATTAGGAATCCTTTTCTTCATATGCAATTATGTTATTCTTTTACAAGTCAGTTGTGCTTAAAACAAAAACAAGGCATGCCATATAATTTAAACATTGAAAAGGCTGCTGGGGTAATGTACATACACAGTGTGGTCTTTAATTGTCTTGGCAGGATTTAGAGTTCTGATGAAAGATTATATTTTAAACATAAAATCTCTCCCCCACTTTTTTTCCAATGGCAATTCATTTCAGAATTGTATCTAGAGCAAGAATAGCAGGAGATTTTTTAAAAAGGCCTCTGTGGAGGCAGCAACTGCAAGGCTTAACAAGAAACAGTCACACAAAGAGCATGATGGACAATGAGAATCCCAGGAGCAACTGTTTTATTAATTTGCTCTTGGAAGCCAGTGTATCCAATTTTATCATTAAAGAAGATTGGGGAAAGTGACATTTCTGACTGAAATATATTCACTGGCATATTTTGTTTTCACCTTGCTTCCAGAGAAAAAGACGTTTTCTTTATAAACCTATGTATTTCATTATGTAAGTACTTAATAGCCAATAAATATTGGCCAAGCTCCAGAAAGCCGGATAAATGCAGCTCTAAGAGGACTGTGGTCTTGCCTGTCTCAGGCAGAAGCACTGAATCCGGCATGGCAAACTGCTTTTGAAAGTAGTTGGAAGGAATAGCAAAAGCCATTTGCCCCGGAATGGAACCTGCCATCTGCACAAGGAAGAGCTCTGTGGTTTAGACTCCCTGACAAGCCAGGAAGTGCAGGAACCTGGCTTGTTAGGCACATGCTGCTTGTGGCAGGAACAGCTATGCTTCTGGCGAATCAAGTGCAGTCTTCCAGATGTTGGTGGACTGGAGTTGCCATCAATCCTTAGCCGCACAGAATCACAAGATACACTGCAAGTTGCAGTCAAGCAGCATCTTCAAGGTTGAGGTTTGCCTCTGCAGGATTTTAGTGTTTCTTATGTCCCCTGGATTCAGCTTCTTCCTCTCCTTTGGTTTGTTTGTCTCTTAGCAAACCAAAACAGACAACCTTAAAGCCATGGATTCTTTCTCTAGTTTACTACAAGTGAAACAAGCCACCAATAAAGACATTCTTCTGTGTTTGGACAACATACAAAATGATGTCCACAATAATCGGGGTTGATCCAGCAGCGTGCAGTTCATAAAATACAGCTTGTAATGACAAGCTGGGTTTCCAGCTGATCCTCTGTCATCTTATCGGGACTGGTCCAATCTGTTAGTACTTTTTTTGCATTGTCAACCCCAACCATGTAATTCAAAGGAGAATCAAAAGTCTCTTTAAAAATTGCATGCCTCTCAACATGTTGTCTTAAAACCAAGAGATCGCCTTGATAATGTACAGAACTAAATTTTACATATGGAGATTTGAGACTTCCTTAGTTGGACTATTATACAAAATTGTCTTATGAGTAACAGATTGTTCAAGAGGAGCCAGAATGAAAATGTTCCTATTGAGATCAGAAGTCACAGAAACATCTCTAAGCCGTCCTATAAGGAGTCTGGATAAACAATCACTCTGTCTAATAGTATTAGTTCACTTTTTCGCATAGTTAGCAACAGAGCTCAGATGGAAAACCAAGTGTTGCATAATCAGCCATTGATGAGGAGAGCAAAGGGAACTGAATCCAATGCCCTTCTTTGTCCTCCTGGACAAACAATTGGTGGCCATCACCAACCTGTCTGTTGATCATCTTGAAAGTAGGATTGAGTGGACAATTTGTATGCATGTGCCTTCTTTGCAAACTATATGGTTCCTAGCCAGAGAGATTCATGTTGAAATAACTAATGAGACTGGGGGGGGGGGGGGGAGATATTAAAAGTGCCTTATTCATCTGCTATCATTTAGTGAGGTTGCTTTGGTAGAAAACCATAGCAAAGGTACCTGCCTCAATACTACATCTGAAATGTAGCAAGTTCAGTATTGAGTTCAAATCCATGCTCTGGAATTTAATCACCCGCTTTGGCGCGGATGTTGCTTAATCAAAGCTATGTCAAAGGATGTTGTGGTTGTATAAAAGAAGCAAGAGTTTTAAAACACTTTCTCTTGGCATTGTAAAATTTATCACTGAGATCTATTGGAGTCTCAGGGACTTTTAAAAATTATCCAAGAACTGCCGTTTGAAAGAAACCGTTTATCCACTGTTTCCATAGAGATACTAGATGTTTTTCAGCGCTGTTCCACTTTTCCACTCATCACTCTTAGAATATGTGATTAAAAATATATGTGAACAAATATTGGCTTGCTTCTCTGCCGACTTGACTTCTTGAAGTCTTCAGATATAAGTTTCCCTGCTCAAACTAGCAAGGCACTCTGGGTTAACCTGGAAAACCATCCTTCTTCCATTGCCTTCTCTCCTAACAGAAACTCCAGGAGTGTGCCAAGAGGGAATAAATCACTTCATTTCTCTTTTAGATCTGCCTTCCAGAAAAAATAACTCTCCAATTTTACCTTGGCATGACTGTTAATTCCAGATGGAAAAGGTGAAAGCGCCAGATTGGCTTTATTGCCATTTCTAAATCCCCAATTTACACAGCAGTCATCACATTAATGCACACATTTAAATGTAGGTAATTGGTGGGCTCCAGGAAACCGACAACTAGGAGGACATTAACACTCCTGGTAATGAATGGAGGTGGGGCTTTCATGTTCACCTGTGGGGGGAAACCACAGATGAAGCTCCCACCTTCATGTTCATGCTGTTTTGTTCCGTTCTGAAACACAAATCTTTCCTTTGAGCGAGAAGTACTTGGAAAGTCATATTTCTTCACGTTTCCCTGTTTTACTTAATATTATGCGAAATTGCCCAATTAGTTTTTCACCAAATAGCATTGTGAGTCCTGTGAAATCTGTCAGCTGCCAGTCTAGAATGGGTGGGAATTTTGAATCTCTATAACGGCCTGGAAAGCAGAGAAGATTGTTCTTTTGCTTGAACCATTACTTTCCGGGATTGTTCTGTGTTCGGAGCGCCTGTCTTGTTGCCATTCATCTTTCCTGCTTGTGCCTATGTGCCCCTATCTTGGACCCTTTCCATATTTTTGTGTCTTCCATTTTCTTTACTTCTGCTTGCTGCTGCAGGTCTCAAGAGAAGAAAACATTGTATAGTGATGGGAGAGGAAACAGCGCACATTCAAGGAGATTTGATTGGAGAGGATTTTTGTCTTCATCTGTTAGCTTGCTTTTCTAGGTTTTGGGAGGGGATGTGACTGTGATTTTTTTATTTTGCTTTTATCCTCTTTGCGTTGTACAGATATTGCTTTCCTCGTTTTATTGACCTTTTAAAATTGTGGCTTGGCTGATTTGGTTCTTTTATTTGGTCTGCTAACTGCATAATTTGGGATGTTTTAAGTGGACTAAATTATGTATGCTTCTGTGGATGTGCTTTCCCTGTTGGATTTGTTTGTTTGCTTGCAAATTGCTATTGGATTAATTTATTGTTGTGCATTAATTATTCTGGTAAGGGTGCTAATTGCACAGTATAGCTTGGGAAGTGAATGGGTTGGGCTGTTATTGATTAACAAGAAAGACAAGGCTGCCATGATCATGCATAGTGATGGTGAAGGATATGATAATCTAACATAGTGCTGTCTACATAGGTGAATTATGATTATTTTTCTTTCTCATCTATATTGTTTGATGATTAATTGATTATGTTGTTGTGTTTCTCTATAATGACGATGTCTGAGTTTTCTTTCTTGGGTACTGCTGCCACTTTTAGAATAGAATGATTCTCTCTTTCCCTGTTGTTTGGAACAGTTTTTACAGGTTTTTTTTTTTTTTTTACTATTTTGGATGAATGCTAGACTACTGCAAAGAAGACAAAAGAGGTGGTGGATAACTTTGACAAACTGAAAGTTTAATAAAAGGATCAGTACACACAATGCATGAAAATCAGATACAACTCCTGGGAAAAAAACTTCAAATGAATCAAACAAAAAAGTTTGTGGTACATATCCCTAATAATTAAATAATACCTTTATTAATTGATATCGTACATTTCCCATCTTAGCTGTAAATATTAGAGACAAAGGTAGCATGCAGAGAGCTTTTGACTGGTATGCAACATGCTCCCTGCCCTCACTTCCCCCTCCGCTGGACCAGCCATGAGGAATTGGCAGAGGGGGAAGTAGGGAGGAGGGCAGGGAGCATGTTGTGTGCCAGGCTGCCCCTGCCACCGCCCGTCCCATTGCCATTGCCATCGCCACCCTCAGCCTTCCCCCCTGCCGCCGCTGCCCCGGCCTCTGCTGCCCCCGCCTGTGCCACCATCACCGCTTTCATTCATGCCTCCCACCGCCGATGACCCTGACCGCACTGCCGCCCCACTGCCCTTGCTGCCCTCGTCCCCACTCCTGCTGCCGATCCCGACCCCCCGCTGCTGCCGCCATCGCCATCGCCATCGCCCTTGCTGCCCCTACTGCCACTGAACCTGACCCGCCTCTGCTGTCATCCCTGCCCCCCGCTGCCGCTGATGACCCTGCCCCTGCCCCCACCCCATCCCCCACTGCTGCCGATCCTGACCCCCTGCCATCCCCATCGCCATCGCCCTTGCCACCTCTGCCGCCGCCGAACCCGACCTGCCTCTGCCACCATCCCTGCCGCCGCCGCCGCCAATGACTCTGACCCCGCCCCTGCCCCATTGCCCTTGCTGCCCCCGCCCCCACCCCTGTCCCCCACTGCCACCGATCCTGACCCCCCTGCCATCCCCATCCCCATCGCCCTTGCCACCTCTGCCACCACCGACCCCGCCTCCGCCACCATCACCGCTGCCATCCCTGCCACCGCCGCTGATGACCCTGACCCTGCCGCCCCGTCACCCTGCTGCCTTCAACCCCCTGCCCCCCGCTGCTGTCTCCATCACCGAGTTTGGGCACTCAGTTTCAAAAAGGTTCACCATCCCTGTCCTATACTAAAAATCTGAGGCTAGATGAGAACATGGTGTGAGTGCCCACTTGGGGTGAGCCAAGAGGACACAAGAGCAACAGCAAATTTCAGTGAGCTTACTACATGAAGCAATATTATCCCCTAGAGCAGGGATGGAGAAAATATGCTCTCTCTTTGGTATGGAACCCCAGTCTACCTTCACCAATGACTGTGGCTGGATACGGCTGCTGAAAATTTTAGCTCAGCAAAATCTGGAGTGACATCTGTCCATCTGTTATGCATCTCACTGTTTGAATAAGCAGTTTGGTTGCAGCAAAAGCCAGCCTAGAACAAGGTGTTCTGAGTTCTCATTCCCTGAATGAAAACAGTCCCTGGTGCAGCACACATCCAGGTTTCCTTGAAAAAGCAGTTTGATTCCAAAACTTCCAGCCACAGAATAAAGCAAAGAGTTGACCCACAGTAAGATCTGGTAAGGAGGGTAACTCTATTAGTTTGTGAGCAAAAGTAGTGCAAAGAGATAAACAAACAGCCCTGTGGCACCTTAAATATTACAAAGTTTTGTCTGGCGTATACATCTTTGCAATGCATCTCACTTCTGATTGATATTCAAACCATTGATCACACTGCAAAACTGGGGCTCTATACACATTTGTGTGAGACTGACCTGACAAGCATGGACAAGTCTGCAAAGGGATCATGATTTCTGGAAGGGAGAGCTTGAATCTGGCTGCCATAACCTGTGAACATATTGCTTTGCACTGAGATTTGTTTGTCTGGGTTTACATCCGATTTGGCCACAATGCAAAAGTTAATCTAACCAGAGTAGATTCATTTAATCAATGCAGCCTACATAAGTGTTAATTTACCAAGTTCCCATTGATGTAATGGCTCTAATGTGGCTTGGACTAAAAATTGGACCTAAGCCTTTATTCTCAGTCAGTATCTTTTCCCCTCCTATTATAATCTTTTCCCCTCCTTTTATAATCAGCAGATAGAACTAGGGATCACCTAGGGAACAGGGAGATAATAAAACTAACGTGTATATGTGTGCCTTATGGGAGATGAAGTACGAATATGCCATCCTCTAGTTGGGGGAACAAAATCTTTCTTTTCTACCTTTTTACAGTCTAATGACATGCCAAATGCCCTTCCAGATACCAAGCACATGGCCTTTGTGAGAAAAGATTTACAGTAATACCTTGGTTTACAAGTACCTTGGTTGAAGAGTGTTTAGCAAGACAAGCATTCAATTTTGCCTTGATCAACAAGCAATGTCTTGCAATATAAACACCAGAACAGGTCACATGATCACAAGTGAACCAATTGTGGCTCTCTTTCTCTCCCCCTGCTGGATTGGGGGTGATTGTCTGGACTGTTCCATCTCAGGCAAGCCTCAAAAGCAGAGGAAGGAGAGAGGAAGGAAAGTCTCCCTTGCACCAGCCAGCAAGGTTTTCAAAGGGGAGTGCAGGTTAGGAGTTTGTTGTATTTCTTTTTTTAGTTTTCAACATCATTTCTTATTTTTCAAACCATTTCTAGTTGTGGGGGAGCTAGTCAAGTGTACATATGGCTACAAATTGCATTTTATTATTGTCACATTAAAAACACAGAGAATACTCCTGTTGTTGTTCCCAAGCAGAGTAGATCCCGCAATCTGGTAGGCCTACACTCTGTTTTCACAATACTGAATGAAACTTGTGGCATTTTGCAGAATTGTTTGTCCTTATCCTTACTTATTAGGGACACAACATGAGAGAGTTGTTGAGAGAACACAATGGTAGAAGTGCATGTGGAGGTGGAAGTATTTGGGGATTTATTTGTGAGGTTGATTAACCACCGTAGAGTATTGGCCTTGTGCAGGGATTTACAGCAATGCCTGATTTCCTATATTTTTAAAAACTAGAAGCGTCTGCATTATGTCACCCATCTGTGTTGTTTTGCCTGTCTTTTGGTGGTGCTATAGCATTTTTACCACTGAATAGTTTTTTACATTCTGATGTAATGCACGTTGGCCAAGCCTCTGCTTTTAAAACATTACAGTGGGTGTAAGTTCTATTGAACTTGTCAGGAATTTCTCTACATCAAAAAAGACATAAAACATCTAAAAGACTAGCACAGACACTTATTATGGTATGCTCTTTCTTTTTTTACTATAGTCCAATTTGTCAGTCAAATGAAGTGTTAACCTATTTTGGCAGGAGAAAATATATACAGGAGAGAGAGAGAGAGAGAGAGAGAGAGAGAGAGAGAGAGTAAACCAAGGAGTCAAGTGGCAATGAAAGGCAACAGTTAGAAGCTGTGTGTTATTATCCCCAGTTATTGCTGTTGGAAGAGGTTGCTGTGTTTGTGCTGCATAAGCTATTAATCACATTTCACAGTCTTGATTGTTCTGCATTTCACTGCTCTTTGACGCAACAGTTATTGACCATCTGTAATCTGTAAGACAATGTTTTGGGTTTTGCTGCAACGAACATGACTACCCTCTGGACATTCCTGCAAGTAATCATAGGCTTTGCCTGAAAGCAGTGCAGGATGAATGCTACTTAACAGAAAGGGGAAACAATGGAAAACATTTGACAGAAGACAAGGATCTCAGACTGTGACTACATTGGCAAGCTGAATTAGAGCAGATTCACAGTCTGTTTTATTCTGTTTAGCGCTAGATCCTATGGAAGCTCTGGATCGTTTCAGTGCCAGTATCTGTACTGGCCCAGCAATACTATATAGTTGATCTGAAACTCCCCCCCCTTTTTCCCCTTTGATATTGGCCACCAGGCAATCCCTAGCTTGCTTTCCCTCCCTCCCTCCCTCCCTCCCTCCCTCCCTTCCTTCCTTCCTTCCTTCCTTCCCTTTGTTTGTGCCTGGGTGATCTAGTGCTAAATTAATGTGTCAGTGGAATGATTCAGCAGTAGCCCCAGTAATAATAATAATAATAATAATAATAATAATAATAATAATAATAATAATAATAATAATAATAATAATAATAATAA
>JAHTLZ010000114.1:13658334-13686605 GCA_023846285.1 Phrynocephalus versicolor | reverse complement strand
TATTCTTATTTTTAAGGAGTAATGTTATGCATTACAAACATAAAAAATGCTTTTCTGGCAATTTTTATTAAAAGAAACTTTTAATAAAAATTGCCAGAAAAGCATTTTTGCCCAAAGCAATAACCAGAAGCAACAAGTGAATTTTATCTATCAAGTAGAAAAACTAGTAACATTACAGTACCACGGTTATGGTTATGGTCATTTCAATCTATTCAATATGCTTTGGCCCCTTTATTACTCCCAAGGGCAGCACTTTACAGGGAATGCAGTTAGTTGTAATGCATTAACCTCCAAGCTTTGTTGGGGTTGGGGGTGAAGGCTTTATTGGGGTGGAGGAGGGAAAGATCAATTCACACTCTTAAACAGCCTGTGTCACCGCCCTAAAGAAGAACGCCAGAATTATACAACCTTCAAATTATATACAAAAAAAGAAAAGAAAAGCATGCTGATGTCATAGCAGAACACTGTTGCAGAAGCAGGGGGCAATTCCCCCCCACCCCCCAAAACAACATCAGCATTCGCACAGTTGATGAGGATCCCCATGTCAATCCAAAGTACATTTCAGAGAGAGCCAAGACCCATCAAAATGGCCTGCGGGCAAGTGCTACCACATTTTGTCAATCTATCAGATGGCAAAGAATTAGCAGATTCTTATCTGGGATGGCTAGACTGGACCTCCTTATTCCGATCAGCCTGGGGTGTCTCTTTTCTGAGTTGCTGATTTGCCCTTTATCATTTGCGTCTCGTGGGGGTGGGAGAGAAAAAGCTGTTAGTTCCCATGTTAGGGGTATCACATACAGACAAAAAAAAAAAGGGGGGGACCCAAATGGAAGACCTTTTGTGTTTGCCTGAGCCATTTTGAATTCACAGAATGGTAGAATCATACCACTTGGAAGGCGCCTATAAGGCTATCAAGTCCTATCCCACCACTGTTCAATCAGCTTCTCCTCAGCACTTTTTGCCGCATCAGCGAGTACAGGAGTGCTGTTTAAAGAGCTGTTTGGAGTGAGACAACTGGATGAGGGTTGTGCGTTGGGCTTTCCCATCTTCACTTAAAACCCTTCTGTTGCAAAATGGTCTTTGTTGACAAATACTATGGGAGCTAAGTTCACTTGGACTTTCTTGCACCCAAGCACGTGCAAGACAGCAGCATCTTTTGCCACCGTTATTGTTAGCTGGATTATATCCTGAATGTATAATTGCCTTTGAGCAGAACATGTATTGCCTTTTCATTAATTTAATATTCAGCGAAAGGAGCAATTGCCATAGCAACATTTTTCTTCTGACACCCATAATGGAGCACATGCTGCTGAGAACACACCCCACTTAAGCTCAACGATTTGCGCATGACAAATGCCTGTGTATATACAAGCAAGGAAAAACAGTTTAAGCAATGTACACATTCTCATCAAGTCTATATTATTCATAAAAGACTAGCACTTCCTTTCTTTCTTCAGACTTGTTCTGTTCCATTCCATTGAAATGTTGGCCGCTGTTCATGCCCATTCCCAGATCTCCAACGAAATATTACTGACAGTTAATTCCACACCACGCAAAAGAGTAAGCAATAAAAAGCCACATCATATTATTTTTACATACACTGTAGAACTAAAAAATGCTTAAGGGAATACACCTTTTCTGCTGCTTGCATAACAACAATTCTAACACATGGAGTCTTAAGGGCTCCCCCCTCCTTAAAAGGGAACATTTGGAACGGCTCAAGAGACATGTGACTGCAATTTGTGCACAAAGTATGCTCTGCAAAAACACAAACATGTATTTTCCTCATGTGTGCACATATATTTTATTGCTTTGGCTGACATTACATTATATTTAGAAAGTGGGAAGAAATCCTCAGATCTGGATTTGACAACATAAACCCAGAAGAAGGCTCTGTTCAACGTTCACACAAATCCAGACAAACAAAAATCCCCAAGCACAAAATCATTTTAGCTCTTGCAGCAGGAACTGCAAACACGTCATTCCATGTGCATCAAATATTTAAATAAAACAATTGACTCGTTGCTGCTGCTGAATTGAAGCTGATTTTGTAAAATAGGAAAAATAAGGTTTTAGGCTTTTTAAAAGGAGAAAATATATATTGTTGGTGGGGTCCCAGAGTGTGGTTACATTTCACTTGTGATATGTAAGTTCTTTGGAATGCTGATAAATCATCCTCCCAAATTGCTTCTTTCAGGCTAGAATATGATTGATGTCTCTTTACAATTTCAATTCTAAATAGACTATTCCTTTCTCCTTAAAGTGAATAGTTAACCTCTTACAGCTGTAGTCAGGTAGAAGATATTCACAAACACTAGGAATAATTGCACTGGTGAAGCAGATGGGTGAGATGGGACCAAGCATATAACAGATGGTGTGGCATGATCAGCAAAATCAGCCTTCTCTCTCCCAGGGCAGGGACAGATTAACCACTGATTTAACTAGTTTGCACTTTCCCCCACAGGACCACATAATTATTTCTTTGTGGGAGATGTGGCTTGTATATTCCTAAGAATTGCAGCCTTCCTGCTTTTCATTGATCTGTGGTGCCCAATTACATTACATCCAGCCACCCAAAATCTGAAGTTTGGCTGCAGAGCAGTTTCAGTCAAGAGATTTCAGTTTAATGGACACGCTTGAATAAGGCATATCCTCCATTCCCTAGATGTGCTGTACATTCCGTCGTGTAGACTTTGGATTGTTAAATTTATCTATGAATCAAACACGTCACCGACCTCCCCCCCCTCTTGCTGCGCATTTCGGTGAGATCAGTATCTTTATTTTTAGCTATGATTCCACAAAAAAGGTTCTATGTTAGGTTTTTATAGACCAAATATTATGTGCCTCTTCTCAGAATGCACAAGCCTTAGCTATATCATGTTTTGATGACTACAATATAAGTTATGTCGGATTGCCTTTGAAAAGTAGTCCTTGAAAAATGAAATGTAGTGCAGATTCAACACAAGACTGCATTGTATTTGCATACATGCTTAATTTTACAAACTGGCATGCTTCACCATAAGTATGCAAAGACATAGTTTGATGGCATAGCAAAAGTCAGGCTCCACCTCTGGCATAACCATCAGCTGTAGACATCAGCTGAACAGGGTTGTAAAACAGAAGGAAATGCCTACTTCTAACCACTAAGTAATATTAATTTGACTTTAATTTCATGTCAGTTGACTAAGCCTAGTTAGTTTACTAAATTTTCACCCTTGTTCCCAGATGTAGGAGTCCTCTTTTTTGTGAAAAATAGAAACTTTCAAAAGGAAAGCCATACTGGAGGGCATATGCAGAATGCCGGGGTTTCTCTGTTTGAAGAGCTTGGGTGTGATATACGATCAACGGCTTCTTCAACTGTAACTTGGAAAACCATACCTTAAATTCTACCTGCATCCTTATTTACACCTAAGAAACCCATCTCCCATGAACTTTTGAAACTCTAAATTCTATGCACTAATGGCAAGCCGCTGAAGTAGGCCCGGATCCACAAAAACTTGCAGGTTATATGATGTTTGTTAGTGGTCGATAAAGGTATCATCTACTTCTGCATTTGGACTGAGTAAGGACCACCAATAAAAAAAGGTACTAAAGGTTCCCTCCGCTTATGTGTGCTAGTCATGTCCAACTCTGGGGGCAGTGCCCATCTCCGTATTCAACCCAAAGTGCAAGTGTTGTACAAGCCCATGGCCACTTGGCTGGCATGGCTCCATGGAAGCACTGTTTTACCTTCCCGCTTTTTACGGCGGTACCTATTTATCTACTTGCATTTACATGCTTTCGAACTGCTAGGTTGGCAGCAGCTGGGGTTATCAGCTGGAGCTCGCTCTGCTGTGTAGCACATGGGATTTGAACTGCTGACCTGTCAAATTTGCAGCCAACAGTTTTCAGAGCCTTCATTTATTCACATGAACATGCTTGTGTTATGACATGTGACTCCCCTTTTTTTTAAACCACCGGCATATAATCTGATAGTAACTCAAACAGCACTAGAGTTATAACAACGTGAAGCCCATAGATACATACATCGATGGGAGAAGTGAAATGCTGACTCAGAACCTTTCCTTTCTATGGCCGTTTCTCTGTCAAGAAAGCAGCTTTGGAGACTCCTTCTTGGAGAGCCCTTGCACAGATCGGAGGCCAGTGGCAACAGCGTCCACATGGAGAATGGAGGGTGTAGCTTGATCCAAACTAAGGAACTTGCACTGAGAGGTCAGAGGTGAGCTGCCTTGAATTAGGCATTAATGACATAGACCAGCAATATAGTAACCCCCCGCCGATCGCGGGTGTTAGGGACCCACCCCACTCGCGATCTACGAAAATCCACAATATGCGGAAGCGGGTGGGGGGCCTGGGGGCGATCCCATGCCTTTCCCAAAAGCCTCAGAGGAGCGTGGGGGGCGGCGCGGAGCGATCCGATCGCCCCCCGCTGCCCCCCCGCAGCTCCAAGGCCCTTTGGAGGCGTCCGGGAGGGTTGTGCAGAGGGACGCTGTCTGTCCCCGCAGCCCTTCCGCACGGCTCCGAGGGACTCCGGAAGCGCCCGGGAGGGCTGCGGGGAGGGATGGCGTCCATCCCCACAGCCCTTCTGCGTGGCTCCGAGGCACTCTGGTGGCATCCGGGAGTGTTGCGGAGAGGGACAGCGTCCGTCTCCACAGTCCTTCTGCGTGGCAGCGCCTGGGGGGGCAATGGAGAGCGATGCTATTGTCCCCCGCCCCCCCAGGCTTCTCAGAGGTGTGGGGGGGGAGCGCACGGAGCAACCAGATGCCCCCCTGTGCAGATACCGCGATCCCGGGATGTAGCGGGACCGCAGTACCTGAACCGCAAAATGGCGGGGGGTGACTGTAATATAAGAGCCAACTTTTTAAAAAGTAATTCATTGACAATTCTATACTGGAAATGGATATATTTTAATAGGTGCTGGAAACCAAGATAACCAGGCCTATAGTTTGGATGTCCCTTCTGCCACTTGGAAGTAATTTGTCATAAGTAACATAACTTGTATTTAGTTACTTTGGGACAGGTTTGCAATTAGATTCCTTTCAAAAGTAAGGTAACATGTGCTACAAAGCCAGGTTTTAGCATAGCAGCTGCTCACTTTTTCTTCTTTTAGTTTTGGAAATGCAATATTATCGTTGGCCAAATACAGGGAACTCTTAGTTTTCCTGGCTGCTGGTAATGACAATTTATTTTTGTGGACTAAACAACAGTAATGATAACCCATCCAAAGTAATGTCTATGGCAATTAGCTCTTAAAAATAACTCCCAAGCCCTATAAGAAGTTGCATACTTTACAGCTACTTTTGTCTGCAGCACAAAAATTACCCCATTTACTCTTGGAAACAACAAGGTGATTTGCCAGAAGAAAAATGTGTTTCTCTGAAACACCAGTGCTTTGTGTCATTATCTCAAGCCTTTCTCATATACCTTCCATTGCATATGGTCTGAGTGATGATCCTGAACAAATTGGTGAATTTTCTTATCAGTTTTCAAGTCAAGGGAAGACAATAGGAAAAAGAAGCAGTACGCATGGTCATGACCAGGTAGTAGCAGGAGATTGCATGATGGTACAGGAAGACCCTTTGTTATACAACTGAACTCTCAACATTTCTCAGAACTGCTGAAATATCCTGTACAGTATTTGAATAAGATGCAACAGTCAATTTGGTTGAAAAGGCATGTCACATGCCATTTCCACTCTTTCCCTAACATATGAATTCATAACATCAAGGGGAACATAAAACTGTAAATTAAATATTTATTCCAGGTTATGGATACAAGGTTTAAGTGAATTAATAAAATTTGCAGGCTATCAAAAAAACCAAGATTCTTCCTCCAAGAAGAATATGCATTCAAATTGCATGTGCAGGACTTTTAACATTAAACCCAGTATGTCAATACTGCACAGTGATAACTGGGTGAATTCAAATAATGAGGTTAAAGATCACTCCTTCCTTTTCAAGAAACAACCATAATGATAGGGCAAGACTGGAAGTATAATGAACTTCAAACAGAAACTCTTGAGTTGGTGATTTTGGGATTGCTTGATATTATAGTTCTCCATTTCAATGGGTGAGATACCTTTGTGATGTGAATGTACACTAGGGATGCATACCCTCTTGGGATAAACATGCCAAACAAACTAAATTAGGGGTATTTGTGTATTTTGGGGGCAACTGCTGGTGGACCAAAGGACACAGAGGCACTGCCAGGATGAAGCTGCACCCCTTCATAGATCCTAACGAGCCTATTCAGGCCATTGTTCATCTTATGAGCCTATTTCAGACACGAGGTCAAAGTGAACTATAAAATGGAGGACTTTCTACTAGCTTTCCTCAGACTGACAAAGCTGTTTGGATGAGCAGCGAAATGTTTCAATCTCTGAGGAAAAGAAGTCCAGTTGCCATGACTCAACTTCCAGATCACACAGCAGCGTTTTTCCAGTGGCCCGTTTTTCAGATTAACAACGGTAAGAGGCACATGTTAACTGAGTTAAAGACTGGATTGGCCATTAGTCCTCCTGTTCTCCTATTATTTTTAAGGCACCACACAGTTATGTATCCATCGGTTCATTCACCATATTATGTATTAAAAGGAAACACCTACACATTTTCAAAGTGACGAAACTGCTTTGGCAAACAGGAGAGAAAGAGTTCATGTTGATCTCACAGGCCACGTAGAGCTGTAGATAACCTGGTTCTCTTTTCAAGGTACACTCCCAGCACCACTACAGACCAGTCTCTGGAAAGGAAACACATGCTTCTGACTACATGCCGTGAGGGAATGTGCCCATCATTATTTTGCAATCTCTAAACCCTCACAAAGACATTAAGTCCACACTGCAATAAGTCTGCGCTTTTTATTAATAGTGGCCCATTAACGTGCATTATGCTTTCCAAAATATAAGTTGATAGATTCCTGCCCTGAAGAGCTTACAGTCTAAAATGTGGTATAGGGAAACAACCAAGGGTTACAGAAAAACAGGTGATACAGAAAAATTGGCTAGAGGCCATGGCTGGGAAGTCTCAGTCAATCAAGAAGAACTTGAGAAAAAGGACCCATAAGACTGCTTAGTTAAATAAATAATTAAAAATATTTCTGCTCCACTTCCTGTCCATCAGGAAAATTTGTTTGGTTTTTTATTTTGAAGAATGGAACTTTAGGCAGCATTTTTATAATGAGAAACAAACAATTTCAACTCTGTGTCACATCATAGGTGTCACACTAGTAATGTAGGAAGTGCTTTTCCATAGGTTCATGTGGTGATTCAAGACAAGAGTGATGTTTAAAAGTGCACCAACGGGTATGAAAGATAGACATTCAATAAGCCAAATAATAAAAAAACAGGAGCATAACTGTAGTGGAAACAACCAGTAGAAATGAACATGATCTGAAAGTATTCTTGGAGCATTTCAAGTATATCAAAACTTGGTAGATCTTTTACTTTTCTGTTATGTCTTTCTTAAGATTAGCCAGAATTTAAAAACAAAGGGTTTGCCTAACAGTTCAGTCCCTCTAAATTGACCTGATAGAAAGCTCATAAATATGTAGTTGCACACATTTCTCTTCAACATTCACAGTCTCTGCAAATTAGTCATCAACGAAAGGTTCTCGAATTTTCACACACCTTTGAAAACAGTGTCGCTGTTGTGATGTACCAGTAGGACAGAGGATTCTCAATACTGTAGAGTAATAAAAATGAGCACAAGGCCCGCAAGATCAATCTTCTTATGATACACAAATAATTGTTAGTTGGGGAGGATAAACAGATCATGTCACAGAGGAACTGTTGGACAAGGGAGTTTCTCATATGGAGAGGTAACAGTAAAAGTGTCTGGTTGGACATCGGTTAATACAGTGGGATTAGAGGAGAAAGGGACATTTGGAAAGCATGCCACACTTCTTGCCAGGAGCATTCTTACCAGCGTTGCACGGACCACAAAATGTAGTGCAACAGGGCAGGATTCCTCCACCATAGTTAAAAGAGGCAATAGTAAAACCACCGTTAAAAAAAACCAACCCTCTTTAGATCTAACAATACTGAACAATTACTGACCGGCATCTAACATCCCATTCTTGGGAAAAGTACTAGAGCGAGTTGTGGCCTTGCAGCTCCAGAGATTTCTGGATGAGATAAACTACCTGGATCCAGCTCAGTCTGATTTCAGGCCTGGTTGTGAGACTGAAGGGCCGTGGTTGCCTTTGTAGATGACCTACACAGGGAATCTGTGTCCCATTTGGTTTTGCTGGACCTTTCAGCTGATTTTGACACTATTCACCACAACATCCTCCTGACTCATCTCTTTGAAATGGGAATTGGGGGCATTGTCTTAGAGTGGTTTCAGTCCTTCCGGTAGGCGAGAATGCAGAAAGTGGTGTTAGGGGACTCATGCTCAACACCACGGCCACTGACCCGTGGGGTCCTTCAGGGTTCTGTTCTGTCTCCTATGTTATTTAACATTCATACGAAACCACTGGGGAAAATTATCCAGAGTTTTGGGGTTAAGCGCCACCAGTATGCTGATGACACCCAACTCTCTACCTCTTGTCATCTACGGATTCCAAGGAAGCTGTTTCGACTCTAGATCAGTACTTAGTTTCAGTAATGAACTGGATGAGGAGGAACAAACTGAAACTAAACCCAGAAAAGACAGAGATGTTTCTGGTCAGTCAAAAGGGAGATCAAGGGAAAGGGATGCAACCTGTAATGGATGGGATTACCCCATAATTGAAAAAAGAGGTACATAGCTTGGGGATGCTCCTGGTCTCATCCCCGAACCTAGATGCCCAGGTCACAGCTGTAGCCAGGAGGGTATTTTCAAAATTAAAACTAGTATGGCAGTTATGCCCGTTTCTTGAAAAACCTGCTCTGGACACTGTGACACATGCCCTAGTAACATCACACAGCTGAGCTACTGTAATGCACTCTATGTGGGGCTGCTGATAGAAAGTCTCAGGAAACTTCAACAGGTCCAAAATGCAGGAGCCTGATTGCTGACTTGGGTGGATTACAGAGATCACATTACACCCCTACTAAAGCAGCTGTACTGGCTGCCATCAGCTCTTGGGCACAATTCAAAGTGATGACCTTAACCTATAAAGCACAAAATGGCCTGGGTCCAAGCTACCTCAAAGATCAAATCTCACAGTAGGAACTAGCTCAGGTGCTAAGGTCATCAGGAGAGGCCTTTCCCTCTCGCCACCTTCACAGGTACGTCTCATAAGAACACATGAAAGGGCCTTCTCTGTTGCTGCTCCCAGACTTTGGAACTCCCTCCCACTAGAGGCCAGGACTCTGATGTCTTTCTAGAAGCAGGCAAAGACCTTTCTCTTCAGACAAGTTTCTCTGAATGATGGACTACCTATTATGTGACTTTTAGATGGACTACCATGCGTGATTGCATTGAATGATTTCATAAGAACACCATTGTTTCTATACTAGTTTCCATCCCTCATAATGGATTTTTTTTCTTTTGGCATGTTCTTGGTAGCTTTAATGTTGTAAGATGCCTCTTCTAATTCTCTATTCTTAACTTGAATGTTTTGAATGTTCTGGGCTGTATATTGTACCTCATTATTGTAAGCCACCTTGGTTCCTTTTCCAAGGAGAAAGGTGGCGTAAAATATTCAAAATAAATAAATAAAATGAATATGTAAGTAAAATTCATACTTGGCATTGTGAGTCTCTCTGCCCTAAAAAAATTGCCTGCTGATTTTGGTGCATGCTGTTGATCAGCTTTGTCAATCTGTGGACAACTGGCATCTAGAGGCAGAACTTGAGATATATCAGGTACATTCACCATGGACAAAGCCACCCCATTTTGCTACCAGACATCATTGCTCTCCCACTTCAAAACCTGATTGTTATAGCTCTTTAGCACAGAACCTACTGCCTCATGGGCTAGCTTAAGAGGTGCAGGGAGAAAGATTTCTCTTCCAACATAAACCACCTCTTATCACCTGTCACCTGAAGCAGCCACTTCCCGTGGCCTGATGGCGTCCCTTAGACCTACTGGCGCACAGAACTGGGAGGAAGTGCCCTTCAAATAATTTTAGCTGTAGAACTAGGTGTTTTGTAAGGAACTTCCTGGCTCGTTAATTAAGTACCTCCTGTTAATTCTGAATGCACTAATATGGGCTGCTGCTTTAATTGGAAATCTCACAGACTCCAGGAGAATGAGCCGTTTCAGGATATGAGTATTGTATCTTTTCGGAACATTCTTCTTGATTTATAATCAAAAAGCTACCATTACTGAGACCTCATTTTGTGATCAGGTGTGTCCACTTCAAGTTTCTTCCTCACATTACTCCTGTGATGCAAAGATCGTATCAGAAGCTCTGGGCCACATGGCAGTTCACACTGAACTGCTCTCTGCACCAGCACCATCCTTCCTGGTTATGAGAGAGAAACTAGTTTGGATGAAGCTATATTTCAGACACTTTCCATTGTAACCTAGCCCTTTCTCCTATGACCGTTGTTGCCAAGGAAGAAGCTGTACTGGAGTGCACTCCCACTGCATGCTGGATTTACTAAAGCACTACCTAGTTCGTCTAATGAGCTGATCATTGGTACCACAACAGCCTCTTGCTTGTGTTTTCCAACCACTGGTTTAGAGAGGCCTAGTATGACTTGCACTGGAGCACAAACGTTGATGGACAAAGGCTGCTCGGGGTGGCTGCTCAGTGTTGAAACACGGAGCATTGCCCTTCTAACAGGAAGAATGTGGGTGGCTCCTCAACAATTCAACATTCTCATCTTTTTAAAAAGTGGCCATTTGTGCTGCAAGCAGAGCAAAATGCAGACAATGTTTAATGAATAAAAAGGTCAATGAGAAACGCAGACTTAGTCTGCAGACATGTGAGTCCCAACAGCAAAAAAACAAAAGAAAAGAAAAATGCAAACCTTACCCCTCAAAAGCACTCAAAATACTCTTAACAAATCTGCAGGCACTTATTTTTTCCAACCTGAGCTTCACATTGTTGACAACGGAGGCTTAATTTACATTGCAGCACTGAAGTGTTTAAAAATCTTGCATTAAACTTTGAGCCATGTCTGTAAATATTTTCTGAAAACCGATTTGTGACTATATCCAAGGCTTTCGGCCAATTTGGTGCAAGGGTGTTTCCCTTGCTTTATTAAAAAAAATCCTTGAGAATTCAGGGACAATTCAATTTGACTCAGGGGAGCCTGTATGCTACCTATTGCAATGGTGAAACCACCTGCTCAGAAGCAGCCCCATTGTACCTAAATGGGAACTTGAGCCGGATTAAACATGGCTAGGATTAGGGTTTAGGCCAGTGATGGCGAACCTATGGCACGGGTGCCAAAGGTGGCCCTCGGAGCCCTTTCTGTGGTCACCCGACATCTCCCCTTCACAGCCACATGTATACAGGTGAAATGGCTGTATTGGCACTTTGCAAAAAAAATTTCTGGGTTTTGAATTGCAGTTTGGGCACTCAGTCTCTAAAAGGTTCACCACCACTGGTTTAGGTCCTTGTTTCACGGCCACTTTTATCACCACAACCCAGAAAAGGCCTAAGAAGCAACTTTCCAATTCTTGATGAGCCCAAAATATTTTCAACTTGTACAGAACAAAGATTCTAGTGCAATGTGGGTTTGGTTTGGTTTTGTCCCAAGTGTGGAAATATCTAAATATGCATGAAACAGAGCATTACAAAACTAAGAAGCTCTTACTGTTAAATGGATGCAGATGGTGTCTAGTCCCTGATCAATACCTGGAGATTTGATTCCCCAATCCAAAAATAAAACAAAATACAACAAAACACACACACACACACACACACACACACACACACACAGAGAGAGAGAGAGAGAGAGAGAGAGAGAGAGAGAGAGAGAGGATGGGCATCTTCACAGTTCATTTTCACTCTCCCTTCGGACTTCAAAAGGTCTTATCTGCTCATTTCAAAATTCTAATTTCCCTCAGTATTGTGGGACAAACAGTGTAAAAATGGTCAATTATAATGTGATAGGTCGTATAACAGCTTTCTTTTTTGGTCTTCTCTAGCCTGTCTAAAGCATCAAATAGCCTCATCATTCCCCTCCCCATTAATTGGAAAAAACTTTCAGCTTTTTTTTAGAATAACTATTTGAAGCCTAAAAACACTCTTTGTAGCAGCTTTTATTTAAAGGGTCAACCACAACTGTGATAGAATAATCCATCATAGGTTACAAGCCATGATGGGGATGTGTAATCTCCCGGTTTAAAAAAAACCCAGGGTACTTCAAGGGCCAGATGCAGGGGAGTGCTATCAGGAGACAGATATCTAGTCTCATGCCCTCCCAGAGGCATTTAGTGGGGCCACTGTGAGATACAGGAAGCTGGACTAGATGGACCTTTGGCCTGATCCAGCATGGTTCTTTTTATGTTTTTAACTCCCAGAGACTTCACAGAGCAAAAATGGACATCTTCGTGACTTCTTCCCTGGGAGCAGGCTGAAGCACACTGGGGCCCTGGCAGACGATCCTACACTCACCCCTTATTTTTTTTATATAGAAAAAATGTCTTTTATGCCATTATATCTGTGAAGATGCTCAGTCATCCAGGTGAGTTCATCTGGAAGTTGAGTCATGGCAACTGGACTGCTTTTTCTTGAGAGATTGTCTTTTATGACATCCCAAGATAAGTTGGGGGACAGTTTCCAGATTGTGGAAACTGACACCTCTGTATGAGCATGGCTGCCTCTGGTGGACGTGGGTTGTTTGTACAGTCGGCCGGTGCTGCTGGAACAGTACCTGTGATCAGATGATCCTCTGCTGCCAGCATTCCAGGGACAAGCCCTGTCCTTCTCCCTTTTAAATGTAATGGCCAGGTTAACAAGAACAAAAGTTAAATAGCAGAAGCCCTCCTAGCTCTTGTCATTCTCAGGATGGGTGTACACACACATCTTTTAAACATGGTTTACAAAATGGTTCAGTATTTCCTGCACTGATTTTAACTGTTCGGAGACTAGGTGATCTTCATGGTTTTAGGACAGAATCTGTTTTCTATGTAACTTCCCTAGCTTTTCTGTTCAATCTGTTTTCTTTTTGTCTTGATTCTGTTCTATGATGTAAGCCTGTGTGTTGTGCCGTTACAGTCATGACCGACTCTTCATGACTCCATATCCATGGAGTTTTCTTGGCAGGAATACTGGAGTGGTTTGCCCGTTCCTACTCCAGGCGCCTACAGCACCTGGTATTCCTTGGTGGTCTCCCATCCAAGTATTAACCAGGGCCGACCCTGCTTAGCTTCCGAAATTAGGCGAGATCAGATATGCTTAGGGCATCTAGGCAGCTGACGTAAGCCTACTGGAACCTTATTCTATAGCAGAAGGAGAGATGGAAATGTAACTTAAATGTTTCAGCTTTAACAACAAGACCTTATTATGTGAACCATGAAAAACACAGGGTTAATTAAAATAATTAGTTAAATGGGGTGAAGGACAAAACTGGGGTTCCGGTTATTGTTTTGAATATTTAAGTACACCATCTCTTGCAGACCGATCCAAGCCTCAGATCTTCTATCCCCATCTAGGTGACCCTCCTTCTTTCCAATATCTACACCTTGCAACCTGATGATCCAACAGCATAGTACTCTTTGATTTGGAAATGGGGCTGCCCCCTCATTTCCAATTATTTCTTCACTGATCCAGTTTCCAAGGCCAAGGTAGAACAGACCTGCCTCATTCTCCTTACTGCTGCATGAAAGATGTATAACGCTGATAAATAGATAACAGCATGTGCTGAGAACCTTGTGGAGATATCCATTATATGTAGTCTCATGGGTAGATATAGATATCAGGAAGGAGGAGCAGGTCACAAAATCAATATCCCCTTTTAGAGAAGAATAAAAGTATCCTTGATGCATTCATTGTTCATGTAAATGGCTTCCTCTTGCAACCTCTCCCGATGCCCAGATGCCTTCCATGTACCAGCAAATCTTCTTTTCCATTCTGTCATCTCCTTTTCAGTCCAATTTAGGTTTTTCTTTTCCTTCTTCCATACCTGAGCACAGACAGAAAACAACATCTGCCAATAACCTTTATTTTTTCGGAGGGGTGAGGAATGATTTAGGTTGTCTATACATCATATAAGCAGAAACACATAGAAAGACCCGAAGGCAAGAAGCTGCATGCACGAACTGCCCATTTACCATCCCATCCCATCTATTTATTTATTTATTTATTTTAAGGCTTATATACCGCCCTTCTTCCCGAAGGAACTCCGGGCAGTTCACAACAATATAAAACAATAAATAATGAGATCAAACAATAAATACACAACAATTAAACAATTTAACTAATGACATAAAAGCAGGGAGCAGATGGCGGGAAATTTTCCCCCCCTCCACATTCATGTGATTGGAGAAGCAGTGTGTATCCATGTGTGTGTGTGTGCATCTATGCATCTATGTGATGAGAGACAATTCTAACAAACCTTTCTGGGAGCATTCATGTCCACAGTGAACAATACAAGTTTTAAATGGATCGTGCCAACAGTGAAAAATGAAACATTCAACTCTTTTAGATGCTTGTTCCTGGGGAATGTTCTATTATTAGCTTCTGGCAAAAGTTTTCTGAGAGTGCTTGGGAAGAATAACATCACTCAGAGACTATTGGTGTCTTTTTATCATTGTGTAGTAGAAAGTGTACTGACATACTGCATATGTGTGTGGTATGCCAGTTGCACAGTGGCTCAGAGGAAATCGCTCCAGAGGGTTATCAATATGGCACAGAAGATCATCGGATGCCCACTCCTCACATTGGAGGAATTACACAGCTCCCGCTGTCTTAAGAAAGCTCAGAATATTGTAGGAGATATTTCTCATCCTGGACACTCTCTGTTTGTACCATTACCATCAGGCAGAAGGTATAGAACTATTAGAACAAGGACAGAAAGATTCAGAAATAGTTTTTACACAATAGCAGTAACCATGCTAAATTCTGTTAAAAATTAAGTTGACGGGTACGGTAATATTAGTGTTGAATGTGTTACACATATATTGTATGGGAGATTGTGTATGGCTGTTTTTTTTAAATTGTAGTTTTTATGGATTGGGTATGAATGTTGCCAGGTAAAAGAGTGTAGGGCTGTGTGTGTATGTTTGGTTTTTATGTCAGTTTTAAATGAGTGTAAGTGATGTTCGGCATGTGAATGTTGGAGTATCTGTATGGATGGTTTGTTCTTAAATTGTAGATTTTATGTCTTGGATTTTTATGCTGGGTTGTGTGAATGACTGACTGGATGGCACTTTTAATCTCGTTGTATTTATACAATGACAATAAATTGCATTCCAATTCCAATTCCAATTCCAATTCCAAGTTTTGTTCTTTTGCCTGTTTAGCTTATTTGGACTAAATCTCCCCACCATACACCTCAGGAACTTTCTGCAAATGTTTCTTTGGGAGGTTTCAATTGTTCTTCCTCAAGCCTTAGGAAACATTTCTGGTTTTTTCAACAGGGCAAAGCTGTAGGCAAGGGGTGGATTTTTTTTTTTTTTTGGAAAGTGACTTTAAAGAAAACCTGATAATAAGTTACGTTACTATTTAAATGGGGAAAACCCTCTGAGTTCTAGCTAAGTGTACTTATGAAAAATGTTCTTCTCTTTACCTGGATTATGGCAGAGGGACAAATGGAGCTGCTGGTGATATTTTCATTGAGAGGCAGAATAAGGGGGAAAAATGCATTTGAACATTGCCAATAGCCAGAATACAATGGATTGGGTGTTACTGACAAACAAAAAATAATGGGATAGCCAGTCAAAGGTTTAAGAAAACAAAACAGTGGCATGACTCCAGTGAAACAGATTGGCGTTGGGTCAAGTGCTAGTGCCAATTTCTGATTCCCTGTGTCCTCTGCTGCTTGAGGAATTTTTTCCAGTGGTTTTCAACTGCCCTGTTTTATTTGCCTTAATAAAAGAACCCCTATCCTATTTTTTCTAAGAAGCATTTTATTGCTGATGGATCCAGTTCTCTGGCAGAAGTTCTGGTATCTTCAGACCTGTGGGTCAGCTCTGGCAAGGAGAACAGAAAAATTCCCTTTGCCTACCATGTCTGTGGTTTAGCTTGGAAAAACCAACTACAAATTATTTTGTCAGTGCTGGTGTTTTATTTAATGTAGCTTTTGAAGAAATGGGGGGGGGGAGGCTTGCAGGCTTAGCAGCGCCTTGTAAATGTCTTGTTTCTTCTATCCTATTCTCTGTATATGATGGCACAAATTCGTGGCATAATTTTATGATACGTGGTGTACATGTCAAACCTTTTAAAGAGTATCTGATTTATATCAGTTAACAAGCACAACAGACTTCACTTGTTCCCAGCATTTGGGCCACAGGAATGCACCAACCCATATTTTTACAAGTTCCGGTGCTAAACGGATTCAGGACTTTTCCAGAGGACTATGGTATTGCAATCTGCAGTTCCCTAGGATGAAAAAAGGCATCCCTTTTGACAAACAGCAAGGATGAACAACTTGTTCTGACCTGGGCAAGGGCCAGTTTGGACTGTTTCTACATTGTCCTAGTATTGTGGATAGGTTGAGGATGCTGCTGATGTTTTGGGTACTCTGCTGTCCAGCAGTCTCCCAGCTCAGCTGGTTGGAGGCAGTCTTGTGAGAGGAGTGGGGGGAGAGAACTGTCTCTGAGTTCTAAGCATGGGTGCCTATGGAAAATGAGAACTCCGAGGTTAATAGTATTGGGAGACTCCTGCATTTGTACTGGGATCACCCTGTCTCTGGAGGCTCAGGACTCTGTGGCCATCAAAACAACCACGGGGATGTCCCAATCTCTTACTGGTTCGATACTTCAGATTGGGCACATGGTTTTCTTAGCGAGACTGCAGAGTAATGAAATGAACTGGTGGGTTCAACAGCTATTCACTTGTTACCACTTCCTATCAAGACCTGTTACTAGTGGATTTCCCTTTCTGCAAGGATGGGAACCTATTGACAAGAATCGACTCCAGATGCTAACAGAGTTTGGTGGATGCTTGATGGATTTTATATTAAGTGATCACCATGACTTAAATTGCCTTTTATCATCTTTAGCTGTATATGCTAGATGTAGGCTTACCTGAATTAAGACAGGCTGGCTGCAGTTATCCATGATCTGTTGACAACCTGCTCAAAGCATTTCAATGATTTTACCTGGAACTGCCTTTAGATACTGTTCAAAAACTAAAGCTAATCCAAAAGAAGAACTAGGGCTAGTCAAGTTGATCATATTATTCAATAATAATAATAATAATAAATACACCAGTGGTAAAATTTGTCCACAACTTCATGTGGTGTCTTCCATGCATAATTGCTGAGAAGTGATGTGTTTGCATGAAATAGCAGTAATATGAATTTGTATTGCTGCAGTATTACATTAGAAAGACTAACAATTTGTATTTTCTCTGACATGACAAGATTATGTGAAACACTTTATTGCCGAGGAAAGAAGTGGTGGAATTACTTTCTGAAATCCCGGACAGCACCAATATGAACAATGTATGAAACTATATTTGCTTTATACTCACACGGGTGCTTTTTAAAACAGTGCTTACCTTTTCGTGCGTCCCAGATGCAGTTGTTTAGTACCTCACCCAGCAAGTATAAGATGTTAATTATTGCAGTTACAGCAGCAAAGAAGATAATTTTAGCACCTGACCCAAGGTGATCCAAGAGAGGGTACACCCAGACCCCTGTTACGTGGTAGATCCAGCAGATCCTTTAAAAAGGAAAGACAAAAAAGACAAAATAATAGAATCACCAACAATGCAATTCTATAGTATTTGTTCAAGCAAGTTCCATTTATTTCAATGGGATCTGCTTTCCACCACTTTCTGAGTTAGTCTGTTGAGCGACAACAGTGCTTGTGATTAGGAAGTCTGTACCCATGTTTACCTGAAATTCCTTTCCCTGACATCTTTGCCTGTTGGTTGCAGTTTTGCCCTTCAGAGCTACAGAGAACAAGTAGCTGGACTTGATTCATGTGGTGCATATGGATTGTCCAGGTGCTGCCTGGATGGAGTATGATGTAGAGTTCAGAGTGTTCAGGGGCCCCATAACGCATCATGGCTTAGGGTCATGTCACCATCACGCCCTATGATGGGAGAGCGCTTTGACTAGACATTTAGTTCAGGGGGCTGGGCGATTTACTACGGCCTGCCAAGGAGTGGGCCAAGTGGTTCAACCCCACTTGGGCTGGTGTGATTATAATTCCAAGGGACCTGCAGAAGGCGACAGTGCAGGTTTAAGCATACTTGCTCCAGCTGTGGAGGATTGCATGTCTAAAACTGCTAGTGGAATTTTAGCATGGGCACCTGTGTCAAGGGCATACAACAGCTCTTCAGATGTCCCTCCCGGCGTCTTAGTGATATACCTTGGCAAGAATGACTTGATCCAAATACTGGGCGAGGCATTGATCCTCAATGTTCTTGCTAACTTGAGGAAGTTCTGTGATAGATGCCCTAGGACTAGATTAGTATGATCCGCATTGGCTCCACTTTTAGAGTGGAGATCAGCCCATGACCCTCAACAGGTGGGGTGTCAATAGGGAAGTTGCTAGGTTCATCAAAATGGGCTGGGGTCAGTTACTGACCATCCTTGCATTACGGTACACCACTCTAAATTGTATAGGGGGGAAGGCGTCCACCCGTCTGACTTAGGATTAGTGATATTCTTGAGCAATCTGCAAGGGGCCCAGGGGGCTGAGTTGTTCGGCTGTGTGGGCTAAAAGGAGCATACTCCGTAGCCCCTCTTCTGTGACGGGTAGTGCAAGAGGTATGAAGATCCAGGTATGCCCTAGGCAAGCTGCCTTTAAGACGCGTGACAGCCCTCAGACAAATTTAATGCCATCAGTAGGGTATTAGGATTAAACAAAGTTAAAATGACAATGGTAGGTGAAACTTTGGGCTGTCCTGGGCTAATAGATTCCATGCGGGGAGGATGCTGAACAGGTGGGCAGCACCTTTCCGAGAAGACAATCTCCCTGAATCCATTTTAAAGAAGATAATAATACAATGTAGCACAGTACCTGCTTGCACTACGTTCCAAGTCCCCTTGACAGACTAAACACAGTTTGGAGTTAATTATGTTATAAAAAAAATGTGGCCCATTTTGACCTCAAGTGAATGTGTCTTGCCTCTTTATTCCAGGCTGGGGGGGGGGGATTTGCTTTCAGAAAGGGCAGTAATACATTTGTTTGGTCATTTCAGCCACAAGGGCCTTAGAACTTTTGTCTGTTTGTTGGAAAAGGCTTTGATCATGAACCTAGTAGGAGTTCTTGGGAAGAGGATTCCATGGAGCTATCATGACAGATAAACCTGTTCCTTGTACCCACAAATCCATCCTCAGAAGGCATAAGGTTCAAAGCAGGCTTTCAATAAACAAATGCAGAGATTCACTGGAAATACCTCAAATTTCCAAGTACTGACTCTATATTGCTTCCCTCCAACCTGAAGCCCTCGGCATGTGTTGGACTTGAAGTGTGATACATCTGGGATATGCCAGATTGGTCAAAGCATGGCACAGATTCGGGAAATTCTTCTATAGCTTGTAACTGGAAGTGCAATTTTTGGAAACAGTCTGGACTCTTAACATTACACTCAGACATAAAACAGAGGGAAAGTGCCTGCTGTTTCCTATTTGTGTTTTTGCCACTCTCACTTTCAAATTATTGATGCCTTATGTAAGAACAGGAGATTCTATCACTAGTGTGGTTAACGAAATCTTAATTTATTTATGACTATGATGCCTGAAGGGAAATGAACATGAATAATAGAAACACAGTCAAGATCTACATGTTTTAATTTCATAGGTCTATACGATTTAACTGGTTTCAATGAGATGGAGTTTTACAACATACTAAAAACTAAGAGACCTAGGCTACAATTCTACACATACTTACCAGTGAGTAAGTTTCACTGTGCTCAGTGGCTGAGTAGATATTAATTCAATTGTACTGTGGTTGTGATATTAGCCACTAAAGCCCACTTTGTCAGATGAATAGCTAATGTTTTATTTGGCAAACTTCATGAGATTTTGATTAAAAGGACAACTTAAAGAAGAAGTAAAAATCTTTGCAGGTACCTTGAACTGTATATATTCCTAGAAATCTTTCTTCAACTCATGTCATAAAGTAATAGAAATAACACTTATTAGACTTTCATCACTCTCACTATTGAGAGTCCCCTGGACTGCAAGGAGATCAAACCTATCCATCCTGAAAGAAATCAACCCCGAGTGTTCACTGGAAGGACAGATTTTGAAGCTGAGCCTCCAGTACTTTGGCCACCTCATGATGAGAGAGGACTCCTTGGAAAATCCCCTGATGTTGGAAAAGCAAAAGGAAAAGGGGATGGCAGAGAATGGGATGTTGTCATCGATGCAACCAACATGGATTTGACCAAATTCTGGGAGGCAGTGGAAGACAGGAGGGCCTGGCCTGCTCTGGTCCATGGGGTCATGAAGAGCTGGACATGAATGAACAACTGAACAACAACAACAACATGATGGGGTGTCCCTGAAAACATCCATCCACAGGCCGTGCTCTTTTGGGTTGCCACTCTGAGTGTGGCCAGGAAGTTATGAACTTCTGGTACACAAACCCTGATCTGGTTCTGGTACAAATTTACTGGGTCACAATGGGTATCTGATGGGTAATTTGGGAGCATCTGCCAGTTCAGCAGATGCAATGTCTCCTTCTGTTTGGTGTATTGCTCTATGTGTGTTATTGCTTTTGGGATTTATATATAGCTCTAGTTAGGGAGGCATTGATGTAGCTTTATCTAGGAGATGTCCAACTTACTGGTCTTCTATTCCTCTTTGTCAGCTTTCTTTCCTTGATCATAATATGCTATATGTCTTATGCTACCTTCACTTGTTTTTATATTCATCAGTTTATGTTCTTTGTTGCCAGGAGCACAGCCAAGCAAAGTAGCCTGTTCAGTTTTAGAGTCAGGTTTGTGCCTTCTCTTGTTATACAAGCACATGCCAGGCTTCCAAAAACTGAAATGTTCTATGATTGGAATTCTGTAGAGATGGGCACGAAATGAACTTTTAGTTTATTTTTTTATTCGTTATTGTTTCGTTAGGTAGCGAAACGAATAATAAACCCCAGAGTGATTTTGGACCAACTGAACTGAACTGAAAATTGGTTCGGCTGGGTTCGTTTCTTTATGTGGACGATGACAGCGGCTGCCCCTGTCATCGCCCGCAGGAAAAACTATCTAGAGAGAGCCCCGTTCTCGGCTCCACATGCAGGGCCGAGGCGGGGACTCTCTCTGAAGGGATCTTCCCCCGCGGATGGAGGTCTAGAGCCCGCAGCAGAGGGAGGTTTAGAGGGCCCTGGTGTCGCCTCCGCACATGGAGCCGAGGCCGGGGCTCTCAAGGGGTCTTCCGCTGTGGATGGATGAGAGCCCATCTGGCTGTCATCCACCTGGGGGGAGGGCGGTCTAGAGAGGGCCCCGGTGTCACCTCCGCATGCGGAGCCAAGGTCAGAACTCTCTCTGAAGTGATCTTCCCCCACGGATGGAGGTCTAGAGCCCGCAGCAGAGGAAGGTCTAGAGAGGGCCCCAGTGTCGCCTCCACACATGGAGCCAAGGCCGGGGTTCTCTCTCAAGGCATCTTCTGTCGTGGATGGATGACAGCCGGCCTGGTGTCATCTGCCCGTGGTGGAGGACGGTCTAGAGATGGCCCTGGTCTCGCTCCGCACGTGGAGCCAAGGCCGGGGCTCTCTCTCAAGGGATCCGGCTGTCATCCACCCGGGGCGGAGGGTGGTCTAGAGAGGGCTCCAGTGTCGCCTCTACACATGGAGCCGAGACTGGGACTCTCTCTGAAGGGATCTCCCCCCGTGGACGGATGACAGACGGCATGGATATCATCCACCTGCAGTGGAGGGAGGTCTAGAGAGGGCCCCAGTGTCACCTCCACACGTGGAGACGAGTCCGGGGATCTCTCTCTGGAGTGATCTTCCCTCGTGGACAGAGGTCTAGAGCCCGCAGCAGAGGGAGGTCTAGAGAGGGCCCCGGTGTCAGCTTTACACACAGAGCTGAGGCCAGGACTCTCTCTGAAGGGATCTTCTGCCGTGAATGGATGACAGCCGGCTCAGCTGTCATCTGCCTGCATTGGAGGGTGGTCTAGAGGGGCCCCTGGTCTCGCCTCTGCACGCAGAGCTGAGGCCGGAGCTCTATCTCAAGGGATCTCTGCCACGGACCGATGACAGCCTGTTCAGCTGTCATCCACCCGGGGCAGAGGGCGGTCTAGAGAGGGCCCCGGTGTTGCCTCTGCATACGGAGCCGAGGCCGGGACTCTCTCTGAAGGGATCTTCCCCTGTGGACGGATGACAGCCAACTTGGCTGTCATCCACCTGCAGCGGAGGGAGGTCCAGTGTCGCCTCCGCACGTGCAGCCGAGTCCGGGGATCTCTCTCTGAAGTGATCTTCCCTCGCAGACAGAGGTCTAGAGCCCGCAGCAAAGGGAGGTCTAGAGAGGGCCCGGTGTCACCTCCACACACAGAGCCGAGGCCGGGACTCTCTCTGAAGGGATCTTCCGCTGCAGATGGATGACAGCCAGCTCGGCTGTCATCCACCTGCAGCGGAGGGCGGTCTAGAGAGGGCCCCAGTGTCAGCTCTGCACGTGGAGCCGAGAACGGGGGTCTCTCTAAAGGGATCTCCCCCGCAGGCCGATAACAGTCCACCTGGCTGTCATCCACCCGCGGGGGAGAACTATCAAAAGAGAGCCCTGTTCTCTGCTACACATGCGGAGGTGAGAACGGGGGTCTCTCTAAAGGGATCTCCCCCACGGGCGATGACAGCACCCAGCTGCCGCTGCCAGTAAGAACCGGTTCATATGAACCCGAACCGAATCGAACCAAGGGTGGGCCTGAACTAGACAAACCTGAACCATGGGTTTTCTGGTTCAGGCCCATCTCTAGAATTCTGTCCTGCCACAGCTCCAATGATGTTTCTGTGGTGCCTTTGGCTGGCAATCTGTTTTGGAGATATGTTGCTGTCATGACTGTATGACCCAAACATTTGGGGCACTCACATTCAGATACATACTCTAACCCAGAACACCAGAGACCTTGATGAGCGGGTGGGTGGACAACCAGGGCTCTGCTAATGCCACCAGTGCCATGGACCTTGGGGTGGTGGGTTGGGGTGGTGGTGGGGAGAGTGTGTGCTTAGCCGGGGGACCTTGGTGGCAGGCGGGCTTGAATCTCCCTTTTAAAAAGGCACGCCTTCCCCCCATCTGGCAGATTGGGACTGAAAGCACACCTTTTTTGAAGAGGAGATTCAAGCAGCCCAGGAATTTACCGAGGCAAGTACTGGTGGCCCACCGCTGCTTGCCTCAGTAACCTTCCGGGCTGCTCAAATCTTCTTCAAGCCCCCTCCTCCTGTTCATGGCAAATGAGGGGAAGGTGGGGAGCCTGAAGGGATGTGTAGTGGGCGGGTGGGAGCCTGCAGGCTGTTCAAACTTGGACAGCCCTGGACTATTGCAACTCTTCCCTCCTGTCCCCTAAGTCTTGCTATTGCACAGAGAACCTAGGTGGTCACATCTGCAAATATCTGATTTCCCTCACTTCATCCTGCCAATTATCTGTAATGCAGGCCCAGTTGGCATGCTCATCCAGGATCAGATATTAGATGGCTGATTTTTGCATCTAAGTGGAAAGCCATTTTTAGACTTGAACAGTGAAAGGCAGGCTGGAGTTAAGTGCACCTTCAAGATAGTGTTCAGAACTAGCCATGCCATTGCTGGACGGACCTCATTAAAGTCACAGAACTCAGTCTTGCTTACTACATTACAATTACTCATACTATCCATCCCTACTCCCAGAGAAGTGGCACTAGATATATTCCTTCATTGTCTATATTACAAATCTGAGTAGGAAAAGTAGTACTGCTGCCATGGAAACATTACCTGATGGCCTTTGCTTGGGAGTTCATTCTTACTTGAATACATGCTAACTCAATACTGAACAATAATGGGCTGATCAACCTGAGGCATAAAGCTTCAAAATGAGATTACTTGTTATTAACTCTAATGAATGCCTTCAACAATGTAATTCCTGTCCAACCTCATTATTAGATAAGCACAAGGGAACATGCATTAAGGTACACTTTAGAATTCAAAGCCAGAGCCATTTTGCTGAGTCGCTATTTGTAGACTTTAGAGGAAAGTGGAGGGTTTAGTAGTAAGTATGCCCAGAAAAGGATGGAAAAATGAACTTCCAGTCAAGGTGGAAAATGTATAGAAGCTGTTTCACAAAAGTGAAACATTCACAGGCCAAAAAAGCAACAGCTGGTCACATTTTTACTTCACTGTTTTTTCTGTCCCATTTTAATTTTTTAAATAACACCTAGATCGATATTCTGAAGAACCTCTAGAGAAATCAAAATAATGCACATGTTTGTGGAATTTAGTTGTTTCTGGTGAAGGCCTTGCCCACCTCTGAATACAGGTCTTATGTTGTCTTCATGGAACGATGTGGCAACTTTTCTTTTTTTATATCAGGTTTTTCACATTTATCACAGTGACAGAAAATTGAAATGGTGCTTATTTTGTCAGTTGTTTTTACTTCCAAGGGTTAGCTGGCTAACCCCATACAGAGTATCAGTTCAATTCAACACAAGAAAGGACAACAGTTCCCAGGCTCGCAATAGGCGTCTGCCTCTGGTCATAAGAGAGCTTGTATCAGTCTTCAAGGCTACATCAGAACTGAAAGAAAAGATGATCCCTCAATGTCCCCACATTTTCACTTCTCTGGGAGTCTTGCCCGGATAAAAGGCCAGATCCTCACAAAAAGTAAGAAGCACAGAGATCACTCTTTATATTCCTATTGTGTGAAGTCTGGCATACATTCCCTCAAAAATAAAAGCATCTTAAGACACAAGGTAAAGGTGACATATTTTTGTATCGCATCCATCACAAAATAGATGGATCTGACCTAGTCAGTTTGCAGAATTATCCCCTGAATTCCCAGATGAAGGACTCTCTCATACCAGCGAGGCAGAGACATGTAAGTTTCAAATACAAGCCAAATGGGAAAGGGTGTATGTGCATGGCCAGTGCCTCTTTGTTTGAAGAACTGGGATATGATATCCAATCCATTCCTTACTCAGTCTACTAACTTTAAAACAAAAGCCCTACTGCATCCAACATCTTTCCTAATTGTATCTAAGAAAGACATCCCTGGCAAAATTCATCTTGTGAATAACTTTTGGATTTTAAGTTCAAAGGGGTCCTAATTCATGAATGCTCACATGTTGTATGTATGATGATTATTTAAAGGTCTATAAAGGTAAAACCTACTCTTGCAATTGTACAATGTGAAAATTATACCCTTACCATAATATGTAGCTGGCAGCAAAGGTGCACACAGCAACCAATCCATACATCTTGCTAGGATATTCATGATGTGTCGTTCTCATCTCAATTAATATAAAAGGCAAAACGGTTGTATGCTAGAATGAAAACAAACAAACAAACAAACAAACAAATAAAATAATTTGGACAATTCATACAAGGATTTTCCACATGCTGTATGCATCAATAAAAATTGCACTATACATCAGCCTTTATAGGATATTAGAACATAAGAACATAAGAAGAGCCATGCTGGATCAGGCCAAACACCCATCTAGTCCAGCTTCCTGTATCTCACAAATGGCCCCACCAAGTGTGTCTGAGAGTGCACGAGACTAGATGTCTGTCTCCTGATAGCACTCCCCTGCATCGGGCCCTTGAAGTACTGTATCCTGGTTTTAAGCAGTAAGAACATAAGAACATAAGAAGAGCCATGCTGGATCAGGCCAAAGGCCCATCTAGTCCAGCTTCCTGTATCTCACAGCGGCCCCACCAGATGCGTTTGGGAGCGCATGAGACTAGATATCTGTCTCCTGATACCACTCCCCTGCAGCTGGCCCTTGAAGTACCCTGGTTTCTCCATCATGGTTTGTAACCTGTGATGGACTTTTCCTCCAGGAATCTGTCCAATCCCCTTTTGAAGGCATCCAGGCCAGATGCCATCATCACATCCTGTGGCAGGGAGTTCCATAGACTTACAACGCGCTGGGTGAAAAAATATTTTCTTTTGTCTGTTCTTACTCTCCCAGCCCTCAATTTGAGTGTATGTCCCCTAGTTCTGGTACTTTGGGAGAGAGAGAAGAGCTTCCCTCTATCCACTTTACTCATACCCTGCATTATTTTGTATGTCTCAATCATATCCCCCCTCAAGCGCCTTTTTTCCAGACTAAAGAGGCCCAAATGTTTTAGCCTTTCTTCATAAGGGAGGTGCCCCAGCCCAGTAATCATTTTAGTCGCTCTCTTCTGCACCTTTTCCAGTTCTACTATGTCTTTCTTGAGATGTGGTGACCAGAATTGTACACAATACTCCAGGTGCGGCCTTACTATTGTTTTGTATAATGGCATTATAATGTTGGCTGTTTTATTTTCAATCCCCTTCTTGATAATCCATAGCATGGAATTAGCCTTCTTCACCGCTGCCACACATTGGGGAGACACCTTCATGGAGCTGTCCACCAACACACCAAGATCTCTTTCCTGATCCGTCACGGATAACTCAGAGCCCATGAGTTGATAGATGAAGTTTGGCTTTTTTGCCCCAATATGCATTACTTTACATTTGGTTACATTAAAACGCATTTGCCATTTCTCAGCCCATTCCCCCAGTTTGGAGAGATCCTTCTGGAGCTCTTCACAATCTTCTCTGGTTTTCACCACATGCAAAAGTTTTGTGTCATCTGCAAACTTGGCCACCTCACTGTTTATCCCTGTCTCCAGGTTATTTATGAACAGATTGAAAAGCACTGGTCCCAGGACAGAGCCCTGGGGCACACCGCTTTTCACTTCTCTCCATTGTGAAAATTTCCCATTGACACCTACTCTTTGTTTCCTGGATCTCAACCAGTTCTCAGTCCATAAGAGGACCTGTCCATTTATCCCCTGACTGCAATTTTCTCAGCAGCCTTTGGTGAGGGACTGTGTCAAAAGCCTTTTGAAAATCCAGATAGACTATATCCACCGGTTCACCCAAATCCACGTGCCTGTTGACCTTTTCAAAAAATTCTAAAAGGTTTGTCAGACAAGATTTACCCTTACAGAAGCCATGCTGATTTTCTCTCAGCAAGGTTTGTTCTTCTATGTGTTTTAAGATTTTCTCTTGGAGGAGGCTTTCCAGATCTTCCCTGGGACAGATGTAAGGCTAACTGGCCTGTAGTTTCCCGGGTCGCCCCTCCTTCCTTTTTAAAAAATTGGTGTGACATCTGCCATCTTCCAGTCCTCCGGCACTGTGGCCGTTTTAAGAGACAAGTTGCATATAACCGTTAAGAGATCTGCAATTTCATTTCTCAGTTCCCTAATAACCCTTGGGTGGATGCCATCTGGGCCCGGTGACGTGTTAATCCTCGATTTATCAATTAGTCCTAAAACCTCCTCTCTTTTAACCTGTATTTGATTTAATTCTTTAGTCAAGAGGGGCCATTCAGGCAGCGGAATCCGCTCAAGGTCCTCTGTCGTGAAGACAGACGCAAAGAAGTCATTCAATTTCTCTGCAATGTCCAAGTCCTCCTTACCCTCCCCTTTTCCTCCCTCACCATCCAGAGGGCCAACTGGTTCTCTGGCAAGTTTTCTACTTTTAACATATTTAAAGAAGCTTTTATTATTACCCTTTATATTGCTAGCCATGCGTTCCTCAAAATCTTTCTTTGCCTCCCTTATCATCTTCTTACATTTCTTTTGCCAGAGTTTGTGTTCCTTTTTATTTTCCTCATTTGGGGAGGATTTCCATTTACAGAAAGACCTCTCCTTGCGCAAAGAGCCTCTCTAACTCCATTCGTTAACCATGTCAGTGTCCTCTTGGACTTAGAGGAGCTCTTCTTTTTTGTGGTATGCACTTGTGCTGGGCCTCTATTATTGTTGTTTTAAACAGGCTCCATGCACTCTGAAGAGATTGGATTCTTCTAACCTTCCCCTTCAATTTCTCTCTAACTAGTTTCCTCATCTGAGGGAAGTTTGCCCTTCGAAAATCAAGGGTTTTTATGTCTGATTTGGTTGACACTCCTCCTCCAACATGCATGGCAAAGGAAATTGCAGCATGGTCACTGTTCCCCAGAGGCTCAGTGACATTCACATCCCTGACCAGGTCCTGAGTATCACACAGTATTAGATCCAGAGTTGCCTGTTCTCGGGTGGGCTCCATGACAAGTTGCTCTAAAGCATAGTCATTCAGCAAGTCGAGAAACCCAGTTTCTCTTTCTTGCCTGGAG
>JAHTLZ010000114.1:13636782-13658294 GCA_023846285.1 Phrynocephalus versicolor | reverse complement strand
CTGCTGCCTTGTTCTTTTCCCCTCACAGCTTTTATTTTCAGTAGACACAAGACAATTATATTTCCACCCAACTTTGATTTCAGAGTTAGAGCAGAACAAGTGCTTCCACTGAAGTGGATGAAAGCATAGTTCTATGTTTTCTTGGATCAACTGATCAAGTCTTCAAAGAACGGATCAGCTGTTTGTGCTGGTTCGTTCATTGGCCCAACAGGTGTTTGGTGCTTCAAAGCCCCACCTCCTCCAGCAGGCACCCACTCATAGGCAGAGGCTCAGCTTTCCTGCTCCACTTCCCTCCAGGTGCTGCCTCTGAGTGGGCAACCTACAAGAAGAGACAGGGCTTTTGAAGGACCCTGTTAAGTGGACACATGAACTGGCACAAACCAGTGAACCAGTGGTTTGTGCCCATCTTTAATCAGAAATTAACTTTTACTGTGTTCAGTAAAGCTTGTTAGAGTGTCCCTACTAGGATTTTCAGGTGAGTGGGGCATTTAAGGAGTTGTTTTATCAGTTCTACCCCCCCCATGTGAGTTTCTATGGCCAGGCAAGAATTCAAACCCATATCTCCTGAGTCCTCCTCCATCCCTCTATCTGCTACATCATACATAGTGCCTGTGGGACTCACTCCCCACTTCATGTCCAGGTGCTTAATTTTAACCTGAATCACAGCCAACACATTTCTAGGATATCAGAATAGTACAAGGGGCAGCATAGAAAATGGCTGCTTTTTGATTCTAAAGGCTTAATGAATAATGTACATGTTAGTATGTCTTCAAGGAGATGGGTATGGACCACATTTATGCTGGACTGTTTTGTAGTGCAGTGTTCCCATACATTTTTGGCACCATGAGATGGTCTCCTAACAAGGCTTTGTTATTACCTCTGCATTATAAGTACTTGCAAACTCATACTCCTATTCAGGGCTTTACAACTCAAGGACACTGTATCATTAGACAAACCACTACATGCCAAGTCCAATTGGCTGTGTTACTAATACTGCACTATAGTCTGTGCTATACAGCCCAACAGAACGAGTCATACTTGCAAGGGATGAAACAGTTACCCATCAGTACTACCGAATCATTAGAATTCAGAATAATTCTGAATTATTTCCAAAGACATAGTTAAGTTAGCCTGATTCAACATACTGTATTGGCTAAAATGGGGGTGAGGCACAAAATATTGTGGCACTTTAAAGACAAATAGATATATTTCATGGTGAACTTTCATCGGGCATCCTCAACTCTTCTAATTTCTTCTTCACCATCATCTAAACTATTTATAATTAAAAGAATCTATACATAAGGTAAAATGAAAAATATGCACCAAACTAGTAGAGATGTTTTAAATTAATTTCATGGTATGTCATTTGAAGTTTTTAAACAAATATGTTATGGTGAAAAGGTGTTTTTCTTACATTCTTGCAGTCTTATGTTTTCCCCTTGACACTTCTTCCTGCCCTCTAAGGGATTGAGGTCGCCAGTTTGGGAACCTATGTATTAGAAAACCGATTTTATAAAGAGCCAGCAATCTTAAATGCTCCATTGTATGGTGCCATTGTTGCTACCCCCATGTTGTGCAAAATAGGGTACTTCTCCTTGCAAAAGTACCACTGACACAGCACAGCCTTCTCTATTGTTCCTCCCAGACTTTGGAACTCATTTCCACAGGAGGCCAGGCTGGCAGCATCTTTTCTGTCCTGGAAACAGACAAAGAGCTTTCTCTTCAGGCAAGTTTTCCCTTATTGAGTGGATGCCTGAATGGAATATTTAAATGGATTATTGTACCTTACTGCTTTGAATTTGTTTTTGGTATTGCCTTTGTTTACTGTTTTTTTAATGTGGTATTTATTTGATCTTTTAAAGTATTTGTATGCTTACCAATTCTAGCTTTAAATATTGTCTTTTAATGATACAAGCTGCCTGGGGTCCTTGTTAAGTAGTAAGGCAGCATAAAAGCAAGCAAGCAAACAAACAAAGTTTGCAAGATACAGAAACTCTACTGAGAGGAGAATGCATGTGTTTCCTTGGGAAGGATGACACTTCATTCCATTATAACTGTGACATGAAAGCTGGACATCCAAAATTAATCTCTTGTAAATGGGAATCCATGAGTAAACCTCACCCTCAAATCTTCAGCCCTACCCCCACAACCCCCAGGACAGAAACTCCTGGTGGTAGCACTCACTCTTTTATGATGGGTTATTACCATTAACTGATAGACAGGATGCACTCTAAAGTAGCCACAAGGACTTCATTAATTATTATTGCATAGTTCATGGGTGCTAGCATTATATTATCTAAGGAAGGACCAGAGGTGCTATGACAATGATTTGGAAACAAGAGGTAGAAAAAAATCAATATACTGTAGAAGGTTAATGCTTTATGGATATCTAGTAACACATCCTTTCAAAATGCAACCTCTTCTCTTCCGCAAGGCTAGGATTGTACAGAATACACTAAATCTGAATTAACCAGAATTACTTAGTAAATCATTTCCTTCCACTCCCCTCTTTCTATGGAGCTTTTTAAAAACATGAAGCAACATATAAAGCATACCATATGGTACAACAGTAATTGCGGCCATGAACACAAGCCAGGCATTGCTACTGCTGTAGAACTGCTAGCCATTTCAAAGGGACCTCCACAAATCACCATGAAATAGAGGCTACCCAAAACACATGTATTCTGTCTTTGCTAAAACACTCAAATATGACAGTGAGAATAAAAGGGAATGGGGGAGGGTAGCTAGGCTCCAGAGAAGAACAGAACAAAGCACACCCAGAAATCAAAGTACAGTGCAGGTGTTTGAGTATCAGACAAGGATTGGCGAGAACCAGGGTGAAACCCTAGCTCATCCACAAAATTCACTGGATGAATCCAGAATCAGTCTCTCTATTCAAGTGTAAACTACCTCTTGTGTGGATGCAAGGGAAGTTGAAAACAATTTAGGGATGGGCATGAAACAACAACAACAAAAGTTTCATTCCATTCAGTTTCATTTCGCATTCTGTTTCATTTTGTTTTGTAATTAACATTTTTTTTTTAAAAAAAAAATGAGAATCCCCTGCTGTAACAGCGAGGGCACTGATGCGGCAGGAGATTCAAAAGCCTCCATCCCAGGATGAAACATCAGGAATGTTGGGAGAAGTTTTATATGTGGTTACAAAAAAGGCAAAGTGAAGTTGAAAATATGACAAAAGCTAAAACTGCTTGGTAATCTATATGTTTACATAAGCCTGAATTGAAGCATTTATAATTGTAATATGACTTTGATATTGTTAGTGTTCTGCCCAACCTGCATCTCCTTCTTCATCTTCTTTTTTGTATTCCAAAATTTTCCCTCCCCATTTTCTCCTTATCTACAGTAAAAAGGGGGGGGGGACCCTCCAGCCCACCACTCCTCTCTTGATCTTCAAAGCTAGACTCTGAAGATCAAGATGGGAGCTGATCCGCTGGAGGCTTTTAAAAATGTCCCACCACCGCCCCCTCCCACAGGTTGGAGGTGGTGGCTGGCAACAACTAAGCAGGGAAACAGCCAGCAGATTTCACTGCTGTAGCGAAATCTGGTGGTGACTCCCCAGTTCAGTTCCTCCCAAACCAAAAACACCATTTTGTTTCAGTTCGGACAACATGCTATCTGCCATTTCATTTCATTTCAAAACGGTTTGAAACCTTTTGAAATGATGACAGTGTGTCGTTTTTCGTAAAGTGCCCATCCCTAAAACAACGGCCTTTCAGTGGGTTTACCTTGAAGACAAAGAAGAATATACAGTATTAGATAAGCAAATAAAGAGAAGATGCTCTTAAGATCAGATTTGTCTTTGATAGGTAACATATTCAAAATATCTACATCGCAAATTCCTTTAAATATTAATAACAGAAACTTATAGTTACCATAACAATGGTAATTATATAGCAAATTGCAAACAGCTAGTACATCAGAGAGAAATAACACATCAGGGGTCTATGCCTCCCCCCTCCCCACTTTTCCTGGGGAAGTGGAAGAAGAGGAAGAGGAGAAGAACTTTTCATTAAGCTGGTGCTGGCTGGATCTTTAAGCACAGCCACCACATATGCTGATAAATGTCTGAATAGAGCCCACATTCCAACACATGCCGTTTATTTTTCTTGTAGTTATCCATTCAAGATGCTTCTAAGAAAACACAATTAACTAATTGAAAGTCTCTTTTTATATAAAGATGCATATGCTATGCATTCTCTACTGCCTTCTTTTAGACATGGAGAAGTCATTCACTAGAGGAGAAGAACTGAATGGCACATTTAGAGGAAAGAGCTGAAGGTAGAGTTGTTCATAAATGTCACTCTTCAGAGGAGCAGTGATGTTTAAACATAAGTAAAAACATTTGAGTGGATTTCTGATAAAATTATCTTTCACATGATAAACAAGAGCTTCAATCCTACATAAGATCAGGCAACCTGCTAAGAAGGTAAGAGAGTGTTTCCATCACTTGCACAGATATCTTAAGTGCTCTACATGAATATTCCAATCAGAACAATTAAATCTAGGTCCACTTTTAAAACCAATTCACAATTTTAATCTAATTATAGCTTTTGTTACTGAAACAAAATGTTAGTGAAATGAAGTCAATAATGCTATTAAATAGAATGGAAATAGCAGAATTTTTGAAGGCAAAGCTGCCATTCAGATTATCTTAACTTCCTAGTTTGGAAAGACTATTAAAATTAGTTTACAAACCCGAGAATGCTGACAAAACAAATCTGCAATTCCCCCCTAATGGATTCTTTCAAGAGATTAATCCCTGCCAACTAATGACTCTAAACCTAAATTCACATGGTGTATAATTACTTGCAAAATCTCCACTATGATAAACAGTTTTTAACTTTTCTGTATGGAGCAAATCTGCCACATACTTGTTTAACAGCCAGTGTCCTGTAAACTTTTTACAACCACAGGACTTCAGCTGTGGAAGGTGCCACACTGAAATATTAAGGTGCCTGGTTATGCATGGGTGCACCTCATCAGAGCAGAGTGGCAGCATCCACAGCTAGAGATGCCCATGAGTGCAAATACTGAACAGGATCACGGCCAATCTCTCATCAAAAAAGCATCCCAACAACACATACTAGTAGTGCTAGCCAGGCTGGACGAAAGCAAAGCAGTTCTGCTTAAGGGCTAAGCCACCCTGCTTAACTATTGTATTCAAGACCTATGCATTTGGTTCAACTATTGCTAAGCAACTCTTCAGTTTCATAGTAGCTTCCTGATGTCCCTGGACCGGACAGCACTGAAGCTAAGGCATAAAGATGACTCCTTCAAATATAACATTATTTCTTGTGACAAGGTTGAATCGGGCGGATGGGGAGAGCAGTATTGCACTTCATGACAGTTTTGTTTTGTTTTGCTGCAGTACAGTCGTTGGCACCTTTCCCATCAAGTTGCTATGGGCAGTACTTATCCAAAAAAAGACAAATAGTATTCTTGAGTGGGTGTTGCTAGGGCAGCCATGAAAAAAAGGCTGCAGTTGTTTTTGCATTTTGGAAATGTAATCTTATCTCTTTGCAATGAGATCTTTGTGCACAACAGCAAGGATGCTGCATGAAAGACTGGAAGGAAGGCCACAAAATATACCACACAGCTGCCTATATGCATGTCACACACTGTAATGGGAGTTTAAGTGGTTTTCTTTTCCTTCTTAAATTGCAAGAAGTAAAATTGCAAGAATCAAAACCTCTTTAATTAAAATATGTGGATTTTTCAGTATAAATACAAATAGCAATCTGATGAAGCTGTTTGGATGAACAGTGAAACGTTTCTATCTCTCACAAAAGAAGTCCAGTAGCCATGACTCAACTTCCAGATAAACTCACCTGGATGACTGAGAATCTTCACAGAGCAATCTTGATTCCATTTTTGGAAAGCTATCTAAAGCAATGCAGGCTTTTAAATAATATTTTCTCCTTTTAAAAATACAAACCCCTGGGTGTAGCATGAAATATTTTGACTTGCAATTAATAACAATAGGAAATCGGCTTCTGGTTCAGAAAACGTGGAGTGCCAATGTACCATCATTTTTAATAAGGAGATGTAGGAGGGGCACAGCTAAATTGGCTGAAAGCATTGTGGAAGGTAAACCTAGCTAGCATATAGTGGGCGAATGATGCAGAAAAAGACTCATTGTGTCTATTTTCTGCCTCCCTAATCTTTAAGGATTCTATATGAGTGTCCTGGGATGCTCTGGTAGACATTGTCTTGACTTTGAGATAAAGCTTTTGAGAGAAGGCAGCATAACCATAAGGAAGTAGATCCTCTTATGGATTTAAAAACCTGGTTTATTCTAAACCAGTGGTGGCGAACCTTCAGCACTCCAGATGTTTTGGACCACGTCCCAGAATTCCGAGCCTAGCTTGCCAGTGACAAAGGACTGTGGGTGTTGTGGTCCAAAACATATGGAGTGCCAAAGGTTCGCCAGCACTGTTCTAGACTAAGGGGTGTGATTGCTAACATTAAAGAGATAAATCAAAAACTGTTCTATTATTTCACTGCCAAATTTCAAAAAGACAAAAATGCTGTGAGAAAACATGGAAAGGTTAGAAGGGAACAATGATGTTTGGACTCTACTAAAATATGATGAATGAGGCAAGGATATAGCATGCTCAATAATTTATTTATTTATTTATAAAAATTCACCCCACCAATTTAACCAAAAACACCCAGGAAGCAAGCAATATTAATAAAGGCAATACCTGCAATTTCCCCAAGATTAGTTGTCTTGGGAAACAAATATCCATGCTTCATTTATCTCACCTATTGACTACTGCAGTGTGAGAATAATATCCACTGGGTTTCAGTTGGTAGCGAGCCATTAACTGGTGTTGAAACTACATTATTTCAATACTAAAAGGCCAGTGCTGAGCATAATTGTTTGTTGGGATGAATTTAAGGTTTATTTGTTTTTTAACTTTTAAAGCTGCAATTGGCTCGTGCCCTAGCTATCATGAGGGATAACCTGTCTTGCTATAAACCTGCCCAGATGTTAAATTCTTTGCAAATAGCATTTTAACAAATAACTATTGCTTGCAGAAGCCCAATGAT
Source organism: Phrynocephalus versicolor (assembly GCA_023846285.1). Lineage (NCBI taxonomy): Eukaryota > Metazoa > Chordata > Lepidosauria > Squamata > Agamidae > Phrynocephalus > Phrynocephalus versicolor. Next base: position 13,651,220 of record JAHTLZ010000114.1, on the reverse strand, counting down.
GGTTTTTCTCTTGAGCTGCTCCAACACTGCGGAATGTGCTCCTTTCAGAGTTTTGAAAAATTTCCACTCCTGCTACTTTTTTTAGAGGTATGGATACACATCTTCAAATTGTCTATTTAACGTTCTGTGACTTGCCTTAATTTGCTACTGAGATTGAATCAACTATGGGCGCTTTTACATGACCCCTAAGATCCGCTGGCAACTTAAATTCGGACCAGAGATCTTGGGGGTTTGCTTCTCTTGCTGTGTTCCCACCCCTCCGCACACCATTACTCCTGTCTGTGTGAGGGGAGGGAGGAAAAAAGTGAGAAAAGAATGCAGGCTCACCTCCGCTCTGCTGTCGGGAGCAGCCCCAGAAGAATTCCAATCTCTTAAAGGGGTGGGGGGCAAAAAAACCAAACAGAAGGCAAGAACAGCCTGGCACTCACTGCTTTACAATCCGCATCAATTTTTTTTTTTTTACCTCCAGAGACCAGATACTTTTAAAATGCGCTGGGCGTGCTTAGGTGGGCATGGTCGTACTTAATTTTTTTTAAAGTGCATAGCTGGTGAGAAAACAATTTTAAGCTCCGCATCTGGGAGCCCTATGCCTTGGATTTTATGGGTCATGTAAAAGCGCCCTATGTTATCCTGGCATAACAACTCAAAAACTCTTATTGCTTGAGGGCATGCACCCCAGTCTGACCCAGATAATTTCCTAAATACAACTGGTCGTTATAAGGAACAGAAAGATTGACTAGAAAAGACTTTGGCCTGATCTGGCATGAGTTCTTATGTTCTTTCTTCCTTGATATATTACAGCATTCTTCACTGTAAAGACCAACAAGCTTATATTATATTAATTTGCCATTGTTTATGTTACATTATTTTGATTGATCAGTAAAGTTCTACAAGCACCATTATGCAATTAAACTTGCTGTAGTGATATTCTAAAATCTATGCCCTGAATCTCTTTAAAACTTGATTCATACCATCATTTTTGACTTATGAGTGTGGTTGCAATACTGCCTCATGCAAAAAGCATTAAGCTAATGCTGGATCAAGCTATATTGCCAAATGTGCTTCAGCATAATTAATAACAAATATTTCAGGAGCCAATTGACTCCAAGAGGTGATCGATTTCTTGTCAAGGCCCATTTTCCTTAGGAGGTGCTGCAATGCTTGTGTCTCAGATGCTCTGGCATGTCTCCCCCACACACACCGCTCCCCCCCCCCAGTGACTAAGCCTTAATCCATCTTCTTGGCTTCCTGCCATTGGTGCATTGACATCTGCAACTACTCATGCCTGACAGCATCATGCATGAGCTATGTGGCTTCAAAGTTGGACAAGATTAGCGCAGGAGTCTTTCTGTGTGCTTTAAGAGTAATTGAGAGCAGATACGTACACAAGCATTTTCAGAGGTTGGCAGTATCTGCTACAATCGGCTACACACACACACACACACACGCACACACACACCTATCCATCTATATATCTGAATGTATATCTGTATAGCAGTCAAGTAATGCTAAATAGTATATTAGGTAAAAGAATTAGATTATCATTATTAACTTGCCCTCTCTGTTGTCAGAATATACTTGAGACATTATGAGATATCTTCTGGTCCAAGCACATCAACATAAACATAAATTCTAAGAGCAGTTTTCCCTTCACTGTTCTTCCGTACTTCCATACTACATAAGAACATAAGAACATAAGAAGAGCCATGCTGGATCAGGCCAAAGGCCATCTACTCCAGCTTCCTGTATCTCACAGTGGCCCCACCAGATGCATTTGGGAGCGCATGAGACTAGATATCTGTCTCCTGATACCACTCCCCTGCATCTGGCCCTTGAAGTACCCTGGTTTTAAGCCTGGAGATTACACATCTCCCTCATGGTTTGTAACCTGTGATGGACTTTTCCTCCAGGAATCTGTCCAATCCCCTTTTGAAGGCATCCAGGCCAGATGCCATCACCACATCCTGTGGCAGGGAGTTCCATAGACTAACAATGCACTGGGTGAAAAAATATTTTCTTTTGTCTGTTCTTACTCTCCCAGCCCTCAATTTGTGTGTATGTCCCCTAGTTCTGGTATTTTGTGAGAGGGAGAAGAGCCTCCCTCTATCCACTTTACTCATGCCCTGCATTATTTTGTATGTCTCAATCATATTCCCCCTCAGGCGCCTTTTTTCCAGACTAAAGAGCCCCAAATGTTTTAGCCTTTCCTCATAAGGGAGGTGCCCCAGCCCAGTAATCATTTTGGTCGCTCTCTTCTGCACCTTTTCCAGTTCTTGAGATGCGGTGACCAGAATTGTACACAATACTCCAGGTGCAGCCTTACTATTGTTTTGTATAATGGCATTATAATGTTGGCTGTTTTATTTTCAATCCCCTTTTTGATAATCCCTAGCATGGAATTGGCCTTCTTCACCGCTGCCACACATTGGGTAGACACCTTCATGAAGCTGTCCACCAACACACCAAGATCTCTTTCCTGATCCGTCACGGATAACTCAGAGCCCATGAGTTGATAGATAAAGTTTTGATTTTTTTGCCCCAATATGCATTACTTTACATTCGGCTACATTAAAACACATTTGCCATTTTGTAGCCCATTCCCCCAGTTTGGAGAGATCCTTCTGGAGCTCTTCACAATCTTCTCTGGTTTTTACCACACGGAAAAGTTTTGTGTCATCTGCAAACTTGGCCACCTCACTGCTTATCCCTGTCTCCAGGTCATTTATGAACAGATTGAAAAGCACCGATCCCAGGACAGATCCCTGGGGCACACCGCTTTTCACCTCTCTCCATTGTGAAAATTTTCCATTGACACATACACTTTGTTTCCTGGATCTCAACCAGTTCTCAGTCCATAAGAGGACCTGCCCTCTTATCCCCTGACTGTACAATTTTCTCAGCAGCCTCTGGTGAGGGACTGTGTCAAAAGCCTTTTGAAAATCCAGATAGACTATATCCACCGGTTCACCCAAATCTACATGCCCGCTGACCTTTTCAAAAAATTCTAAAAGATTTGTCAGACAAGACTTACCATTGCAGAAGCCATGCTGATTTTCTCTCAGCAAGGTTTGTTCTTCTATGTGTTTTAAGAGTTTTTCTTAGATGAGGCTTTTCACCATCTTCCCTGGGACAGATGTAAAGCTAACTGGCCTGTAGTTTCCCAGGTCCCCCCTCCTTCCTTTTTTAAAAATTGGTGTGACATCTGCTATCCTCCATTCCCCCGGCATTGTGGCCGTTTTAAGAGACAAGTTGCATATTACCGTTAAGAGATCTGCAATTTCATTTCTCAGTTCCCTAATAACCCTTGGGTGGATGCCATCTGGGCCCGGCAACTTGTTAATCTTCAATTTATCAATTAATCCTAAAACATGCTCTCTTTTAACCTGTATTTGATTTAATTCTTTAGTCAAGAGGGGCCGTTCAGGCAGCGGAATCTGCTCAAGGTCTTCTATCGTGAAGACAGATGCAAAGAACTCATTTAATTTCTCTGCAATTTCCAAGTCCTCCTTAATCTCCCTTTTCCTCCCTCACCATCCAGAGGGCCAACTGGTTCTCTGGCAGGTTTTCTACTTCTAACATATTTAAAGAAGCTTTTATTATTACCCTTTATATTGCTAGCCATGAGTTCCTCAAAATCTTTCTTTGCCTCTCTTATCATCTTCTTACAAATCTGTATGCATCTGCACTTTCTGATAGCGGCACAAACACATAAGGTAACCCCACCCTTTTTTTGTGCATGAAGTTCTGAAAGTACAAATGCTTCTAATCTGCTGTTCAGTTTTTGTTTCCCTGGAATTCTCTGATGAAGTTAGGAAACAACTCTGTCTCTTCATTTGACAGATGAAGATTCCAGGGGACAACAGATGGGCAGCCAGCACCATCTCTGAGGCCACAGCTGGCATGACAACCACACGTTTCACTGGCATAGAAGTATGCTGTGACAATCATGTCCATCCAGACATGATTCTGAAATTATTTATAAGTACCATCTGCTCGTCCCAGATCATTATATCACTAGATGCCTATGGTAAAACAAAGGGATCGAACAACTCTCCTAGTTGTGGGCTCTTTATTGCAACTGGGGTAATACATGGTTGTTAGTATGGGGATTTTCTTTTAATATGTTTTTCTTCCGATCAGTATCTACACAAACACTATACAAACCTTTAAATATCTTTCCTAATGTGTATATTACGGATCATATGAAAGAAAAACATGGCTTAGAAAGACATTGGATTAGAACTGATGTTTTATTTCATATTTAAAATATTTATTGCCAAATGTTAAACCAAGATATTGGACAAAATCCTTCTGCCACAGTTGCACTGGTGGAAACCAGATCCAGGCACCAGTAATATTTAATCTAAATGAACTGACAAATTCATACCTCTGCATTTCAGATTCCAAGACTCCTTGTTACTCTCTTTTGCCCTTTGGGAGCCTTGGGATGGGGAGGAGGGGAGCCTTTAATAGTAAGAAAAATCACTGCCACTGAGATCAGGTCCACCACAAGGATGAGCAATGCCAGGGGGATGGACTGTTCACACAGGGGCCACATCTCTTCCCTTCTCTGGAGGCAGCAGAGACTGCACCAACCTGGATTAGGCTACAATCCTATACACACATATCTGAGAGTAAAATTTAGTAAGCCTAGGAAGACTTAATTCTGGAGTATCTACAAACAGAATCACACTTGTAATATATTCTAGAAGGATACGTAAGGCAAGTCACATTATTTTGCCAACCACTAGAAAATGATAGACAGCAGTGCGATTGTCCTTTTGCCATACAGCCATTACTAGTGTCCACGTTGATACTGCTTTTTTGTGTATCTTGCAGATCGAGCTGACACATTATAAAACATTACCAGAAACATATGCTTCCTTACAGTTGTTGCATTTATTTGAAGGCCAGGAGTTATCATGCACAACAGAATGGAGAAATGGAGAGGGTTTCTTTCCTTCTGTAAGTTGGGCATCTTATTACTCTATCTTCTTCCTGACCCTAAGGGAGGGGTGGAGCCAAGGAGAATACAGTACCTGGGCTGGTCCACACACCTTCCACAATAGATCTTTCAGTCCAGTAAGTGGCACTTAGGGTCCTTAGACAAAAGAAGATGTTTGACCAACTTGGGATCATATCTGGAGAAGGCCCTTCTCCACCACTAGTAACCTCTTCAGTGGCAGGTGTCACCAAACAAGTGCCATCCACCACCATTCATGAGGCTCATCTGAACAAAATTCAGGTGGCTAGGAAGAATAAATAATGGTCACCCACCAGTAATGAGGGGCACCTGATGTGGGAGACAGGAGCAGAGCCCAAACCAAAAGAGAAGGAGAACCCATAGGTGAAGGATGGCCAGCTGTCAGGCAACACCACCAATAATTTACTTAATAGGAGCCGCAGCAGTAATTCCTTTGTGGTAGATCCAAAACATATATGCTGCTCTGACTCCTGAGTTGTTTACATGTGGCACAAGAGAGATGGGTGATGACACCAAATAATGGACGGAGCTAGTCCCCTAAACTAAAATATGTGTTGCCTATCCCTGTTCTTTGCGACTCATTCTAAGTCAGCACAGTCTGATGCTTATTTCTGTCTTTTGATTAGTGTAACATTCCTAGGGGATGGTCTGAGACATTAATGACATCAATCAATGGTGTTCCTGGAACACACCCATCTGTGCTTTGCAGGCTCTTCACTAGCTTTAAAGCCCACTGAAAACTATTTACTGTTTCTTGGCCCCAAATCCAAAAGAGGTGTTGGAATAGTCCTCCAATTTAAGGATATATCCAACCATCAGATTCCTTTATATATGAGCAGCATTATCATTGTCATCATGTACATTACTGTGCAGCAAAGTGCAGATCAGCAGGCATCACTGATGGTAGGCACACACAGTCATGTGTTAACAAATTTATACTTAACAAAACATTACCTTACTGTTGGTTGTTGTCAATGACATATATGAACACATGCTTCTCTGAGTCTGTATTTTGCATAAGAACCCTGCTTTGTTAAATGTGGGCCTCCTGATGTATGATAAATTAGAAAGATTGTTAGCAGGAGCTGTGGTATGGGGCATACTGTAGCCCTCCACTGACTGCAATGTGCTAAAATGCTAACTTTACTCTGGCCTTACAGCCTTATAGCTAAAACTCATTTCAGGATGTTGCAATATTTTACATTGTAATTACATTACAATAATAATAATTATTATTTATTCAGTGAGTTTGCTGCTAGGCCTAGCAAAGGTCAACAAAGGGACAATATTGAAATGTATAGAGACTAGAGATGGGCACGACTTAGCGGTATTTCCGTTTCCGTTTCCGTTACTCGTTTCCGTTACTCTACGGAAACGGAAACGGGAATTACTCCGCCAGACTTCGAGCTCGAACCGACGAACGAACAATTTGGTCTGATTTGTCGTGCTCGTTACTTGCATCGCGCGATCGCGCGCGATGCCAAGCGGCACAGAAAAAAAAAGTTTTTAAAAGTTAAAAAGCCCGGTTCCCGGCCAAAAAGCAGGCGGAAAAATGCCTGCCGTGCCTCAGGGCACCTACCAGAGGGGTGGTTTCTGGAGGTCCCCGCCCGGCCTCCCCCCCCCTCCTCCGTCCTGGGATGCTCTGGTGTGGTGGTGGGACTCGCCCGCCGCAAAAAGCCCAGTCTCGCCGCCGGCCGCCAAAGCGCAACCAAGTGGCACGGGCGGCACAGGAAAAAACTTTTTTAAACTCTCCCCCGGGTCTCCCCCCCACCCATTCCCGGGCCAAAAAGCAGGCGGAAAATGCCCGCTTGACTAAGGGCACTCACTCACTCAGTAGGGCACCTACCGGAGGGGGGTTTCTGGTCTGGAGGGGGGGTGTCCCGGCTTCCCCCCCTCCGTCCTGGGCTGCTCTGGTCTGGTGGGACTCGCCGCAGGCTCAAAAAGCCCACTCTCGCCGAGACGCCGACGGCCGCCGCAAACACAAGCGGCACGGACGGCGCAGGAAAAAACTTTTCTAAACTCTCCCCCGGGTCCCTCCCCACCCATTCCCGGGCCAAAAAGCAGGCGGAAAATGCCCGCTTGACTAAGGGCACTCACTCAGGGCACCTACCGGAGGGGGGGGTTTCTGGTCTGGAGGGGGGTGTCCCGGCTTCCCCCGTCCTGGGCAGCCGGACTCGAGTCGCCTCGTCGCCATGCCATGCGGTGCGGGCGGGGGATCGAAAATGGGGCGGCGAATGCAATATTGTTTTTGAAATCGTGCTCCAAAAACACACAAGCACAACAGAAACACGCGGAAATGTGAACTGCCAGATTTTTCACAGTAGCAGTGGTTTTTTTTCTTGCAACAAAATGTCTCTCCTCTCCTCCTGTGTCCTCCATTGATTTTATTTTATTTTATTTTTTTTTTACACCTGCGCAGTGTGCAATGATGGGCTGGCCCAGTGGCCTGGCCAGCCATGTGGGAGGGGACGACCATGCAAATTTTTGGAGCCATCTCACCAATCGCATGGCCACTTGGCCACTGAGACTTCTGGGATGTGCCAAAAAGCCCCCTAAAACTTGCCCTAGCCCCCTAACCCGCTAACCCTAATCCTTGACTCCTTACCCATACGTCACAGACTGTCTTCTTAGTGGGTCAGAGAGGCACCCAGAGGTGCAACCCAATAGCCCACCATAACCTTACCCTTCATTAGCCTAACCCTAGCCCTAACCCTAATCCACCTTAGCCCATAGCCAGATCGACTTGCATTGCACTACACACGCAAGTACGATTCCCTTCTTTGTGGGACATGGCAGGTGCGAGACAAGAGCCTTGTGTAGGGCAGGTATGACCCTATGACTCTCACTGGTCTCACTGCCTGCAAATGGTATGCATAACCATATGGTTGTGCATGCCATTTTGCAGCAGCAGCAGGTGAGGATGGGAGACCCCCATGTTGAGGGGTCTCTTGGAGCCTGCTGCTGCTGTCCCCTTTATAGCGGGCCGGCGGAGGCACCCACCCCACAGAGGTGCCTCCAGGAGCCCGCTACCCCCCCCAAAAAAAAACAGTATAACGATAACGAAAAAAACGAAAAACGAAACGCCTAATTTTTTCCGATTTTTCGCGAAAACGGAAACGAAACGACTCGGACCCTAGCCGAAAAAGAAAACGAAAACGAAGTTTTTTTCCTGAGTCGTGCCCATCTCTAATAGAGACAAAAGGAATGAATCCTCATTATGGATTGGTTGTGAAAATAAAATATTAGGTCAATGATTCCATCTCCTAAATATTTTTTTAAAGAACAGCAGTGGTGAGCAGACAGAGGAATCTTTTAGGATTATGGGACATTATTTAACCTAATCAGAATGCAGTGTACTTCTAGAGATAGTGGGTGCATTGGTAACTGGAGATCCAGTATTTTCCTGTCACTTAAAAGAGTTTGAGAACAGCATGAACTGTAACAGCATAAAACACAAATCTAAAAATAACGTTTGGTCTGAAATTCTTTGTTTTTATCATATTTATACTTCTGCAGAAGGATGGTGTCTGTATTCACTAGGTAAAAGGATACTGCCTGGTATGTACAGCTTGGTAGTAGCTGTGTTATTTGACAATCACCTTTCACTGAGAACATTTAACCCCACTGATGGAAAATTCACAGTGCCAAGAGAATGAATGTATTTTTATTATTTGGTTTTATGTATTTCTGTCTTATTGATATAGACAGTATATCAGTATACCCAATCAGTTGCAAGAGAATACATGCTGAACAAAAAAAATCCAACCATTGTCACTTTCTGAAAGATTTATAATTAAAACAATAGATACAAATAAAACAATTTTTGATCTAAATCAACACATTAGCATTAATGCTAATGCTCCCAAGCTCCAGTAAGTTGTTTTCTGGCTGTTACCACTGTACTTTTGGAACATGCAGAGATGCATTAAATTCTGACTAAAGGCACATGTTTTTCTATGAAAACACTGTCCACCAGCACACCTTAGATGCTTAGGAAAAAATATTTACAGTCCTGTTTTGCTAATGCATGAAGCAGGCCACAACTTTCATTCCATATGAATGAGCACAGCAGAAAACCCGAAGAGTATAGCTGAGCAAATGGTAATCTACTATGGAAACACATTACAAAGAAACACTATGACAATAAAACATCCATCCCCCTCCCTGATGTCTCAGAACTTGTATTAGACACCATATTTATTCATCATCAGTTGCTCTTCAGTCGCAAATCTCAAATTGCTTCCTTGTACAAGTTCCTCTTCAAGTTCTGAAAAGGATGAATAACATGCAGAAAGATGACTGGCTGTTGGCAGAAGTGAGGTAGAAAATAAAAGAGGATTCCTGTAAACTCTTTTATTCACACGGCTGACTGAGCTGTTCCAACCGCTTCACAAATCTCCACCTCCACCCTCACAGGTGCAGATGACTGTACATAGCAATAATCCTGATCTGGCTTTCCCCTTGATGTCACATTCCTTTTTGCTCAGCTACACCAGTTTCCCACATGACCTCATCTTTCAGGCCCTTCCAACGCACCGGCTTTTGGGCCAAGCAGTTGCTCCTCTTTGTTGCCCAAGACAGCTCAGAGACTGCCTAAAAACCCTCCTATGGATTCCCACAGGACGATCCTCAAATAGGCCCCTGAGATTACAGACCCTCTTTGGAAGGTCAGTCTTGCTTTGCCGTGCTCTTTTAAAGGAAAGAATGTGTGTGTGTGTTGTGTCGTTACAGTCGTGATCGACTCTTTGTGACCCCATGTCCATGGAGTTTTCTTGGCAGGAATACTGGAGTGGCTTGCCAGTTCCTACTCCAGGCGCCTACAGCACCTGGTATTCCCTGGTGGTCTCCCATCCAAGTACTAGCCAGGGCCAACCCTGCTTAGCTTCTGAAATCAGGTGAAATCAGATATGCTTAGGGCATCTATATGGCCAAAAAAAAAAGCATCTTCTGATGCACCAGCCCATCAAGGGAAAAAGGAAATGCAACAATGGATCTCAGGAGTTTTCAGGGCAAATGCCCCTTGTAAGCAAAGCAGTGCCATGTTCAGCGGTGACGCAGCAGTTTCCCCATTACTGACAATGGGAAGGCCCAGGGGGAACTACATCATATATACTGCCCAACAGACAAAGCTCAGCTTGTCTCCACTGATACAAGCATTCCAAGGACTAGAAGACTGTGTCGTACACTGCAACCATTATGCTTCTAGTGGGGACAAATCCCACAAAATAAATATGTTAGTAAACACTAATTCCTGAACAGAAGAACGAATATTTTCTAATTCCACTGTCTTTGTTATTCCAACCAGGCATAAGGTTTTATCCAGTTAGCCACTCCCACTGATGGCTTCTGCCAGCCAAACAGAAAATTGTTTCCTCTCAACTCATATGCCCCACTTGCATCATCAGAGGTTTGGAAGGTAGACACACTTAAGCAGATTGGGCCGTGGGGGCCATGGTGGGACCAGGGTTAGGAAGGCAGGTGGACATGTGCTTGCACATCTCTGTTTCACCTGTGGTCTTTAACTCACTGTATTTTTACAGCACCAATTTGTTATTTTTTCCCTTGGTACGCCTTTTAACATGCTGTAGGAATTTAAAGTGGTTTGATTATAAATGGAGAGAAGCAATAAGTGAGCAATTACTACTGCTACTAAATACAGTATGTTGTTATATCTTTAAGATTGGGACTCAAACCCTTAAAGCAGAGCTCAGGCACCTATTCTACTCACACAGATCTAGAACAATAGATCTGTGTGGGACTGGGAAATTCATAAAGCAAAGCAAAAAAAAAAGGTATTCTGCTTATATCCCGCCCTATAGCACTTCAAGCACTATCTGGGTGATTTACAGTTTAATTATGCAGGCTACACACTGCCCCTGCCCCCAGCAACCTGGGTACTTATTTCATCAACCATGGAAGGATAGAAGGCTGAGTCAACCATGAGCCAGCTACCTGGGATTGAGCAGTTTTAGCTGCAGTACAGGCATTTAACCACTGTGCCACAAGGCTCCTACGATGCAGATTTCATAAAGCTTTTTTCTAGTTTGGATTAGTTTAGAATGGGTATTCCTCCACATTTCACATTACTCAAATATGTTCATATTTGGAAATAATCTATTCAACTCACTGTCATCTGCACAAATAAAATAAAAGGAGAATTTTCTTTTACCCTTCTATGCCTATTATCAATAAAAGCTATTCTTTCTAAAGAGTTTTATTTCCCACAACAAACAAAATCCTACTATGAGGTTTGATTTTGACACTTGGACTAAATAAAATGTTTATAAAATGATCTGGTTACCTAATCTACCAGAAAGTATCTATCTGTGTTTATGAAGGTGTACACTATTATTTCAATCAGATAAATGTTAAGAATCTCTTTCCCCTCCCCCTTTTTAAATTTTCTTGACCTTATTATTGTTAATACAATAAACATTTTTAAAGGAGGAAGCATAAAAAACATATAATGAAAATGGCAACAGTATTTGCCATTCTCTCAGATATTTCTATCACATTAAAAGACTGAGGTACTGAATGCAACCCATATTTATGAGGTGCTAATTAATCTCACCTTTACTTTTTTTTTCTTACAAAGTGCATTAAAAGAAATTACTGTATGTGGAAGGGACACAACCCAGAGCAGATGGCCCAAGGATGCCAGAACAAATGGATTCCTACTGCTGCTACAGAGAGCAGAGATAGAAATTTATGGCTGCCAATTTGGCTTGGCTTGAGATATGTCCTCCAAACATGCAAGTGACTCAGGAAGGACACAACACTAGGGAGTGCATAAATCATTGGCAAGTCAGTAACCCATCTCAGTAAAGGCCTCTGTTCACAGAGCCCACAACATGGGAAAGAATGAAGAAAAACCTAGCTAATGAATGAACATTTTTATAGCAGTGAATGTCAAGAATCAATGGCATGTAGAAACAGTATACACTGGTACCTCTACTTACAAGTTTAATCTGTCCTGAATGCATGCTGTTAAGTTGAACAACTCTTAAGAAGAGCAGCCCTTCTTAAAAAATTAAAAAATTACAAAAATGTAAGTAGAGCAGACTGCACCTAAAATTTGTAAGGCAGCAGGTAAAATACCAACAATTTTTTTCTTTTAAGTCAAATTGTTCTTAAGTCGAGCTGCTTGTAAGTAGAGGTACTATTGTATAGGGGAAATGTATGATGTTATGATGAAGAAATCATAGCGACACATGAAAAGATCTTTCTCCTTAGCATATTGAAATAGCATATAACCTTCCTTTTATAACTTTGTTTTAACTTCAGTGGCTGCCCAGATGGAGTAACAATAATTCTAATACTAATATGGAATGGTAAAGGCGAACCTTTCATGTTTACAAGAAACTAAAAAACACAAAAGAAGGTCCTATATTTATTTTAATCTTCTTTAGTTTCAGATTCCTAAAAGAGAGCCTCTAAAACATGAATGATTTATATGAACAAAAGGGATGCACAAAACTTTCTTATTCTTTTGCATTTCTTGGTTTCATTTAACCATTCTATCACCCTTTATATGTGAAGTCTTTCATTTATCTTTTGCATGTCTGATCACCTGATTCCAACCCCCATTCAACAGTCTTGCAAAGGCTACTGCCAAGACACAGTGGTGTGATCAATGAGGGTTGTCAGCAGCCAACCAGCCAACATGAATACTGTATATACTAAACAGTTAGTGTTACTATACACTCCCTTGTCCCCAAACAATTGAATAATAGTATCTCAGGCTTCTGCCATGACAGCAGCTTTCTGAAACTGGTCCTCCAGGAGACTGGTGGAAGTGAACAGTGATGCATGAAGCAACTGTTCCTTGACAATAAAACACAGCAAAACAAAGTGTCACTGAGGTTACACTGCTGATCATACCATGTGAGACAGAGATAGTCTTATTTGATTTTATGTGAATATTTATAAAAATCCCAAATATAGACCTGCTTTGCTCTGTATGTACAGTACTAAGAACATTTGGCTGCACTGTGGTCTTCTCAGTGGTATTAAGCTGCAGGTTTGTGATTCATTATTTATAACAGCGTTCACTCTGCAAGCTATCAGAACACAGCCATTGCAAAAAAGTTTCAAGTTGTTATAAAACCTGGATTCTATCTTTCCTTTCTGAGTAGGGAACAGAAGGGGAGAAGGTGAATTAATGTCATCAGAGTAAGATTTCTGGAATGAGTTTGAGACATGTGTTTATGCTGACAAGGTCCCTAGCTATACCAGGTGGATAGCAGGAGGACTATGAGGGAAATGAGTTTTTCATCAGCAAAATGAACCAACGGCATTTCCTACAGGAAAGAATATTGTTTTCTGAAGATGTCAAAAAAGAGTGGTTTCAGTAAGAAATGCATGCACCCAGTTTTTAAAAATAAAAATTAAAATGCTCCTATGTACAAGGTGAAAGGAAGCATGCTCCCAGGGCAGAAATTCACAGATCATCAGACATATTCACAAAAGGTACAGAGGGCATTAAAGTTAAGACAATGATCCCTGTTTTTGTCCTATCTCTGAATAGTATCGAAGGGTGATCCAGGGCATTATTTTTCCACCATGCAAGATCACATGGAGAACTTCCACAGGAACTTCCACCTTCAGAAAGCTATTCTCCAAGTACAGAGAGCAATGGAAATAATGACTGGGACATGTGCTAGCATGCGTCCCACTTATTGTTTGCTTAGAGCACATAGATCAGGAATATATCATTTGAGTTGTGATCCCGGTCTTATAATCCAAATTAATTTAATCAAAACAGTCACTAATGTCATTGGAGGATGCCCCTCTTATTTTCTGGGGCCAACCACTGTCTGTGTCAAACTTCTTTCCATATGATGGTATTTCTGTACTGCCATTTAAGGTTGCCTTTACCAAAAATCTTAGCAAGCAAACATCAAAGACACTGCTTTAATATGGGCTAGAAACACTGTAGGCAGGGCACCAATCATTTAATACTACACAATGACTTCAACTCTCATGAGCATTTTATTTTTAAGAAACCTCTTCAATTTCTACATGTTCCATCTGATATTTGTTCTGTTTCCTAGGTCAACAGGGAAGATGCTTCCTCTTTAAACAAACTACAGAGTAAAAGTATTTAATGACATCAATGCATACATATGCAATGATAACTGAGATGTTGTTTTGCCAACAAACTGTTAACTGAAAAAGACCAAAACCCAATAACAACAGACGTTGGCTGTGGTTCCCATGTCTTGAGCAGCTAGTTGTTATTTCTGTACTTTTATGGGCTGGGGAAAAGCCTACTAACATCTATATATAGAAAACAGCAGAGACATTTGTGCCAGATAAACTAGATTATAAAGAGCTGGGCTTTTATTACTTTTCAAGATAACCATTTATTGGTTTCAACACTTTAAAAATATGCAAAAATATGATTTAAAAAGAGCAACACTCCTGGGCAAAGAATATGATATCAAGGCAAAAT